>MU225105.1:3840723-3888564 GCA_018584345.1 Thuja plicata | reverse complement strand
TACGGAGCTATTTAATATTAATAAAGTGATATTTTCTCTATAGTCTGGACACCATAATTAAGAAAATATCACTTATTTATAAAGTGCACTCTCAATTCTCTATTAGGGTTCGACTTGCAATGGAAAACGGATTTAAGGCGACAAGAACCTAATGAATGACATCTTTTATCATTTTCAAACTTATTTTGGACGCCTTGCTCTAGAAGAGCTTGTTCTCACCCAGGACGCAAACCCTAGGGCTGAGATTGGATTTTGTTGGGACGTAGCCCTCAACAGGATTGGAATCGAATTTTTTATGCACAGATCCGTCAGAATTGGGGACCGAATTATCTCATTGCATTCACATTCTACAGGCAACAGATTCTTAGCAAAGACGGCCTCTTGTTTCAGTTTGGGCGTTCCCTGCAGCAGCACGTGAGGGTTCTGGAATTTGTTTGTTTCAGCAACATTGTTTGATTACTTGGTTTATGTTGGCGTTAGCTAGTCTCCTTCTTCAGCTGGCGTTAATCTTATTTGGGGGCAAATCTGTATTGGACCAATTCAGAAATAAATCAGAATATACTGGTACGATTCTAGAAATCATTTCCAGATTGCAATATATTGTTGTGTATGATTCTTATTGCTGTCTATTTTCTAGTTACTGTTGTTTATTCACTGTATTGCATATATTCTAAAAAACACAAAAAGAAAACAATCATATTTTGCAACTTCTGTCTATCTCTCCAAGACCACAAAATAATAAATTTACAGAATAATATAGTTTATATAATCAAAAATAAAACACCAGCAGTAAGAGAATCTATCAGGGATCTTTCAGTGGTATCAGAGCTTGCATTTTGCCAGCCTGTAGGGTTTGAGGGAATTGGTCTTGTCAGATTTCAGGAAAGATTATGATAATTTATATGAGCGATTGGGTAATTACCAGATAGTGGAATAAGTGACTTCTATGCATCCAGGTAGAGCTGATATACACAGATATTACACTCACAGAAAAGCTTAAAAATTTTAAAAAAAAAAAATTGAGTGAGTAATCAGCACTCTATTGAAATTGAATGGATAGGTACAGGGGAACTTATAGCAGTAGACAGGTGAAACCGTATAGCAGTAGACAGAAGAAACCATCAGATAGTTTGTCTAAATTTAAAAGGCAAACTGATGCCTTGGTTAAACAGTTGGATCGTAGTCGGGATATTCAGAACAGGCTTAGTGAACAGTTGTCAGATCTGACTACCATTGACAGGGCGGCTAGATACATGGTTTCACTCTTGGACAGATCTTCTTCTCGCAGGACACAGGATACCAGATAGGTTGACAGGGTGAGGGAGGTCAGGAGAGACCTGCAGGATGATTTCACAGCTGTACGTGGGCCCAGCACATCAGTTCCACAGATCAGTGCCCCTCCAATTGAGTTACCCCACACTTTTATTGTAGGGTCATTACCTATCTCAATGGATGAGCACATGACAATTACATTGTCCGGCAGATGCATGGATACTCAGCACTCAGATGGTCTGGTGATACATCAGGAGTTGACGCTTGCAGTTGATGTTCGTACTATACCGGCTTGTATTATAGAGACAGCCAATGGCTCTAGTTCAGTTTGCCAGGAGGATAGTCCTATGGTCGATGTCGAACGAGTGGTTGATAGTGGGAGTGTTGTAGTGTTGGAGGATATGACGGTGGACTCTGGATCACCAGAGGAGGATACCACTTTTGAGGACTGCCTTGAGGAGATGGAATCAGATATTACAAATCTGGATAGCGGCAATCCCAAGATGGGGTTAGTGCAGGAGATGCCAATATTCTCTTGTGTTGAGGATTTGAGCATGGAGTCCACATATGGTGATACCAATGTTGAGTTTGAGATAGTAGACACGGACTCATGCCAGCATGATTTAGATTCATTTGTTGGTAGGGAGTCAAATGAAGTTGAGTTCGGGTCACCAGAGGAGGTAGAGCCCTTGTTAGCATCTTGGTTTTCTACCGGTACTTCCTATGTGACCCATGAGGATGACTCCATCAGTGGCGAGTCATGTCTGTATCAGACCCTGGGAGAGGACTCCGAGTTGCTGGAGAGTGCAGATCGGTCCCAAGATCTGGATTATTCAGAGGTTACAGAGGACGAGGCAGTTGAGAGTGTTGAGATAGATTCTTTAGCAGCTTCCTCAGGTACAGAGGAGTTTGATAGAGATGTGTCAGCTACTAGTACTTTGTTTGAGGATGTGAGTTCAGTTGTTGGTTCACAGAGCTTTGATGATAGCACACTGGGGGATAGTATTTCTGAGAGGAGTATGTTGGGTACCACTTCTATTCACAGTACAAACAGTGTGTCAGGGGTGATGCATAGGAGGCCTATAATTCAGAGTCATCACGTGTCTAGTCAGTTGAGAGTCAGCGAGTTTGATATTGTTACCGCATTCAAGCATTGTGATGCTGCTCAGCAGCTGCTAGCTGTTCATGGATGGGGTGCCCCTATGGATGATGAGCATGGTAGTTGTTACCTGTCCCTGACAAAGATTCAGGCCTTACGGGAGGCTGTCAGAATTTTGAGACAGGACTATTTTTGGTTGGTAGCCGACCGAGATCACCTAGTAGAGTGGGGAAGTACAGCTTACGAGGCACTCTTGGATAGAGAGGATGAGGTGAGTGAGCTTACTTGGGAACTCACGACGACTTCTGAGGTTTTAGAGAGCACTCAGTTGGCTCTCCAGGAGTCATAGGTTCAGTTAGCAGAGGTGACTGTGGAATTGGTGCAACTTCAGTCTACACCAGCACCAAATCCAGTGCAGTTACATATTGTGGTGTCTGGTGATTTGGCAATGTCCACAATTGGGGTTGTTGGATATGATGGAGTTAGGGATACATCCACCCTTGATTCTAGTGTTGGAGGTACAGATTCACTTCCATCGGATACAGGGGCAGTTGAGTTAGGCACTTCAGTAGAGGGTTGTTGTGTGCCTGACATTGGGGTGGATATTCCGGTTGGGATGGATACTCCAGTTGGTAGCATTGCGTCAGGTGATATAGTACAAGACGTTGTGGGTAGTGCAATGGACCCGTCGGTGATCAGTGTTTCAGTTGGTGACACTACTCCTTTGATTGCTCAGCAAGGAAACATGGTATCACCTGAGTTGGTTGCTAGTGATCGCATAGCTAGTAATGATAGGCAGTTGGCTACGTCACAGTTACACAATGACCAGATATGGGTCCGGGGAGAGCAAATGGATGTTACCACCTATAAATTCTACTGCACAGTCATTCCTGGATCACCTTCTTGAGAGTTCAGAATTTCGAGATGGATCTTACTGAGCTTCTGAGGGTGTTCTCATCCGGGGTACTGGTATGATTCAGCATTTGGTGAGAGAGATTGTAGGTACCTTGACTACGATGCTCCCTCATAGAGATTTCGAGGTTGGGTTTGTTGAGAGGGTTACCCAGGACCCTGTCCAACCAGTTGTGCTAAGTTCGAGATTGGAGCCATCTTTGGGTTCGAGACTGGCGGATGATGAGCCTCTTACAGAGGTCGGAGCAATTTATCGTCATTACACAGTGAGGAGTGCTCATTATTTTTCCTTTGACCCACATGTTGATGAGTTGATGGCACATAGACGTGGGTTGGCTCCTAATCCTTATCATCTGTTATGGTATGGGTTCTCGCCATCAACAATTGATGGGAGTTTTGGCTGCAAGTCAGTAGCAGGTGACTTGCAGAGTTATGGTGACTGCAGAGATTATATAGTGTGTGGATATCCGAGTCCTGGTACAGCTTTGTTTAGGGGTATTCATCATTGTTGTGCAGATGGTCTACACACTCAGTACAGGTCAGTTGGGTGTGCAGGGGGAGTTCAGGGTGTATGTGATCTGAGTCACCCATACATCTCGGTTTTTGATGGTCCTGAGATCTATTTCTCTTGGGATCCGAGCAGAGACCGATTCAGTACGGGAGTGTGGGTGAGTGGTTGTTATGGGTCTCTTTACAGAGTCATCTCGTTTGTTTTTCAAAGGATGCTACAGGAGCCTACACTTTGTGCCAGGGGCATAGCTTACAATTTTTCGTGGGATCCAGGTGGATTGTGATGTTTCTTGTTCCGGTCATTGCTTGAGGACAAACAATCTCTAGGAAGGGAGGAGTTGGCCTATCATTGGAGTCAAAGTCGAAGGAGTTGACCTATCATTGGAGTCTTGTAGGCTAGCAAAGATGGATAGGTACTCATTCAGTGCATGCAGTGATTGGATTTTGGCTTTACAGGCAGTATGGAGCCAGTTTGGAGCAATTCCTAGATTTTAGGGGATATCCCTAAATTTTAGTTCGTGACAGTTGCCAATCATGAGGTTATTCATGGCCCTTCAGTTCGTGTCAGTTTCAGTGCGAGAGGATTGGTTTCCTAACTTCTAGGAGCATCCCTAGATTTTAGGGATGGTACTGCTAGTTGACCCATCTCGTTCGGCATCAGTCACAAACATGTGACATGGTCAGACTCATGTTTATTTGGTTGGTTTGGGCTATCAGAGGCAAAAAGGGACTGTCATGTCCCCTCTTTAGCTCTGTCTAGCAGAGACATGAGAGTTAGCCTATTATGGGGTCTCGTAGGCTGGTAGTGGTGGTTAGAGACTCATTCAGGTTATTCAGTGTGCGGATTTGGTATCTAAAGCAGTAGCAGACCAGTTGGGGGCAATTCCTTGATTTTAGGAGGCAGTTCCTACTTTTTAGGAGGGAGATTCCTACATTTTAGGTGGTGTCAGCTTCCAGATTTGAGGTTCTACAAGATCTTCCTTTGATTTCAGTTTCAGGAGATTTGGGTGTGTTTCCTAGTTTCTAGGAGCATCCCTAGATTTTAGGGATGAGACTGCCAGTTATCCCAAGTTGTCCGGCATCAGTCACAAGTAGGTGACATATTTAGCTTCAGCATTTTGGGGTGTCTCAAGTATTCCTTGGCTATTTGGGATATATTTTAATATATTTAAATATTTTCCTAAGTTAGCATTTTAATAATTTAAATAAGGCTATGTGTATAGCCATTTTGGAGATATAAGGGGGTTTTCTGACTTCAGATGCATATGTGTTATAGCTCGTCGGAAAGGTCTCACAATTTGCTATATGATTGTCACCTTCCAGAGTCTTTTTGGTGTACGGAGCTATTTAAGATTAATAAAGTGATATTTTCTCTATAGTCTAGACACCATAATTAAGAAAATATCACTTATTTATAAAGTGCACTCTCAATTCTCTATTAGGGTTCGACTTGCAATGGAAAACGAATTTAAGGCGATGAGAACCTAATGAATGGCATCTTTTATCATTTTGAAACTTATTTTGGACGCCTTGCTCTAGAAGATCTTGTTCTCACCCAAGACGCAAACCCTAGGGCTGAGATTGGATTTTGTTGGGACATAGCCCTCAACAGGATTGGAATCGAAGTTTTTATGCACACAAATCCGTCAGAATTGGGGAACAAATTATCTCATTGCATTCACATTCTACAGGCACCATATTCTTAGCAAAGACGGCCTCTTGTTTCAGCTTGGGCGTTTACTGCAGCAGCACGAGTGTTCTGGAATTTGTTTGTTTCAGCAGCATTGTTTGATTACTTGGTTTATGTTGGGGTTAGCTGGTCTCCTTCTTCAGCTAGCGTTAATCTTATTTGGGGGCAAATCTGTATTGGACCAATTCAGAAATAAATCAGAATATACTAGTACGATTCTAGAAATCATTTCCAGATTGCAATATATTGCTGCGTATGATTCTTATTGCTGTCTATTTTCTAGTTACTGTTGTTTATTCACTATATTGCATATATTCTAAAAAACACAAAAAGAAAACAATCATATTCTGCAACTTCTGTCTATCTCTCCAAGACCACAAAATAATAACTTTACAGAATAATATAGTTTATATAATCAAAAATAAAGCAGCAGCAGTAAGAGAATCCATCAGGGATCTTTCACTCCAAGTCCTGGCGAGTTCCAAGTCGAGTGACCCTGGCTGAGTCTTAGGGGCTTAGGACTCTCAAGAAACTCGGCCTAGGAAAGACTCCCCAGAAACCTAGTTTTTGTCGAGTCTTACCGAGATTTTGCCAAGTCCTGACGAGTTTTTGCCAAGTCCCGAGTCAAGTGAGCCTTGTCGAGTCCACGTGGAGTCTGAGTCTGGGAACTATGGTCAGAACCGCGATGATCATTAAGGGAAGGTATCAAAATAATGCAATGTTTCTTTGATGGTCATCTTAGTCATCTTAGGTAGTTTCTATTTTTGTCTTTAGTTCACAACTGTTTCTTTTAGAAACATCGTCTTTGTAAATCTATATAAGAAGCTTTCATCTCCTCTGTTTAATATAACTTTGATTTACCATAACATTGACAAGACAATTGTTAAATATGCTATATTCTAGAAAGCCTGCTCTTTTCTATAGTTCTTTATTCTAACTAAATCTTTTAGTTGGGCATTATTTGGTAAAAATCAGCTTTGCTTAAGCAAGACATTCATTCAATATGCAATATACTACACATACAATTGATTTTGCACATAAAAATGAGAAATGTTCATAACATGTCCATGACTCCATACATCTTAAACAATATTATGATGCACACAGCTATTCTAACCTCATTCATACCTTGTTTTTGCTACTTCCAATCTGAGTCATATTAGTACAAATTTCCTTGACTGCTAAATTGTAAGAATTCTGGCATTAGAGCCTTATGTTTATTTCAAACATAGTACTCAATTGTTAGATGGTATTTTCAAATCAGGAGTTCTCTTATTATTTTCTCTAATCAAACTGTTTCGGTGATTAGTATTGAGTTATGCTAATTCTCATAAGTACAGTATACAATAAACATTGTTGCCTCAATAGTGATTTGAGGAATGTAGACTTGCATTGGTTTCATGTGTTTTGAATTAAATCAAAATTTAGCACAACTGAAAAAAGATTAAATTTATCATACATGAAATTGGATCACTGGATACAGAGAAGATCTGTTTTGCTACAGATTACCAACAAATGTCCTGTATCTCATACATTTCTAAGTCATCCTGAGAAGTTGGCATTGGTTGGATTTGTTCGTATTGATGATGAAGATCTTATCTTTCCCAGGAAAAAACCTTTGCAGGCATGGAAATGCATAGGCAATGATCATTATTGAAATTAAATGAGCTAATGGGAATGAATACTGATAAAATAAGTTTTATATAATTCAATTCAGGGTTTGAAAACTTGGAAAGAGTTTCAAAAATATTAGTTTTGCTCCAAAAGGTGTGTGTGCAGGTGTTTGTGTGTGGGTGTGCATGCAAATACCTGAACGTATTCGGGAATGCAGGTGGATGCATGTGGTATACACATACATATGTGTACATATATACATATAAATTCATGTTATATGGTTGTATACATACATACATGTAAATAGACAATATACACAGACAACTACATATGCATAACATCAACAAGTGCTTCCAGCACAATTTTTAACAAATGCTTTTGTAAGGCCTATCAGCTGCTAGGAGTTCTTTCTTTATAGATGAGTTTATTACATGCAAAGAAAGAAGGCCCACCATGGGTTGAGTCTTCTAACAATTTAAGCTCATGGATTCAATCTTCTAACAATTTAAACACTTCCCACCAAGACCATATAATGGTACATGCATTTTTGTGCAAGAGATGGATCACAAAAACAAACCCAAGAGAACTGTGTAAAAGTTAGAAAAATTATCACAAAAGATGAACGAAGCAAGGTATACTCCAGATACAAGGTCTGTATCGACTGATGTGGAGGAAAATACTTTATTCCTCTGCAGCCATCATAGTGAAAATACATCTCCTAAAACAACCATTAGAATTCTCAAAAACCTTTGAATATGTGATGACTGTCACACTACAAACAAGTATCCAAAATTGTTGCCAGAGAAAGTGTTGTGGAGATATGAACCATATTCATCATTTGCAATGTAGAGTGTGTCCTTGTGGAGATTATTGGTGATTTTAAGTGTAGCAAGCCTTCTATGATTTTGGCTTACATGACTACAATGTGCATGGCATTAGACTTAAAATGTAATGAAGAATAAAATTTTGTCTTCAATTTCTTAATAAATGGATCTTAGTCTTTGGAGAGCTAGACGATGTGTTTAACTTGATGAAGTGAGTATTGTATTGAAGCACCATTACTTCTATATAATTCAGTAATGTGTTGTTTGTAAGGACATGTTTTATGATATTTAACTACTTTTCAAAGACTATACAGCTTTGGACTGCAGAGTTGAAGGTGGTGGCGGAAGAATGGGAAATGTAATAGAAGAAAATGGAGAGCTGCTCAGCTAGAAGTGTGGAAGAGGGCTTACAATCAAGTCATTACTTTGATGCAATGAGGTGATCATTTTCTATCGTTAGCTGATAAATGTAAGAAATTTACAGTGTATAGATTATTATGATAATAGATATTAGATAGTTTCTAATTTATTCTCTCTTCCGTCTTTTTCTAATGGTCACTCCTATTTGTAATGTTTCCATAAACTCCTTCTGTTCGCTATGCAAACTTTCTCTCTCTACAGGATGTTTCCATTTCCTCTCTCTTGTTCGTTAAAACATTCTCTTATGTACTTGTATATATTGATCATTCATGGTCATTGTTTAACAACACATTCATTATTTTACCATAACATGGTATCAGAGCAAAATTTCTTGGCCTCTAGAAATTTTTTAATTTATTTCTGATATTACTTGTTTAAAATTTTCGAAGCCCTCTTTGCCCGACTGTGTTCAAAAAAAAAAACTTTTCATTTGTTTTTTCCTCACAAACCCGACTAGGCTTTTCGTGGAGATCTTCAGAAATCGCAATTTTTGTTTCAAACATTGAAGCTTCTATTTTTTTCAACTCGCGGCCATTTTTCTCCTACATCTCACGGCTGTTTTTCTCCTGCACCTCACGGCCTTCTGTTCTGCAGATTTCTTCTGCTCATCAAGGTCGTCTTCTCTGCAAGACCGCGCGGCTTTCTCTTTAACTCGCGCCCGGTCTTTTGCTCGCGCCAAAACAGCCACTAGTGTAGCTTCGTTCTCCACCATTTTCGACCTCTACACAGGTCGTTTTTTACTTCTGAGTTGCTCCTTGGCAAAAACGACCCTTTGTATGGTGGCATCCTGCAGTAAATCCGCCTTTTTTACACACATCTCTACAATTTTTTAATTTTTTTCAGCGGCTAGGGTTTCATTTGAAACTCTCATATTCTATGTCGTCTTGAAAAATGAATTGCAAATTCTTGGTGGGATTTTCAAGAACTCAGCTGGGTCAGTCTCGCTTTTTTATGGGTGCATCATTTTTTGTGCCTCATTTTCCGAGCCAGCGGATTTAGAATCTCACAGCAGATTCTATCTCGGTTTTTTGTGCTCTTCTCTGGGTGTCTTTTCAATTTTTCTGGTTCTTCCGTCAATCTGCCTCGAACTTTGTGTCATCCCTATTTTTCATGCTTTTTCATTGAAAAACGTGCAATGGCATCTCTCACCAGTCTTATGCTGGAAGGCAGTCAACGTTTCAACGGCAAGAACTACAACACCTGGAAGCAACGCATGTTGACGATTTTCGAGTACTGTCACCTTGAGGCGCTTGTTCAAGGTACCGAGAGTCGTCCTACCACAGTCGATGCGACTCAAGTCCAGTTTGATGATCATAATCGTGAAGCGGTTATGCTCTTCAAGCTTTCAGTTACTGAAGATCAGTAGTCTCAAATACCGTCCAGAAAGACAGCTGCAGAGATCTGGCAAGCATTGAAAGATCTCCAAGAGACATTAGATAAAAACAGAGCCTTCTTTCTAAAGAATCAGCTATTCTCCATGATTATGGATGAGAATATGTCCTTGCAAGCCCATCTTCTGAAGATTTAAGGACATCAAGGATCAACTTGAGGCCACTGGCGGTAAAATGGAGGAAGAGGACATGGTGGTCATTACTCTGAAAAGCCTACCACGGTCCTATGAGCACTTTATTGAGACACTCAACATTACTGCAACTAATGTAGACCTGAAGTTCTCAGATCTGTGCACCAAACTTCTACAGCAGGATCGTTGGAAACAACAATTTGCTAGCAGTGCTCCTTCGTCCTCTTCTGAACAAGCATTTTCAGCCCAATCCTTTCACAAGGATAAAGGCCCATCTCATTCCTCAGCTTCGTCTCAGGATAGCTCCAAGAAGAACATTCAATGCAACTACTACCACAAATTTGGTCATATGCTTTGAGACTGTAGGGCTCGCATTGCTTCTGATCAGCGGAAGCAAGGTGGATCCCAGCCACAGGGCAACATTGTCGAACCTGCAGACCTCTCTAATCAACCCGAGGCTGCCTTTTAAGCTTTTTGAGGACATGCAAATTTCCCTTTTTTGAAGATAGATTGACCATTAAAGGAGGGTATTACGATAATAGATATTAGATAGTTTCTAATTTACTCTCTCTTCCGTCTTTTTCTAATGGTCACTCTTGTTTGTAATGTTTCCATAAACTCCTTCTGTTCATTATGGAAACTTTTTTTCTCTCTACTGGATGTTTCTATTTCCTCTTTCTTGTTCGTTATAGAAACATTCTCTTATGTACTTGTATATATTGATCATTCATGGTCATTGTTTAATAACACATTCATTATTTTACCATAACATAGATGTCCACTATAGTTTGTTGACTGTGTTTATTGATGTTGTAGAAATTTGTTCAATATTTTCAAGGATGATGTAAGAAAGTATATTAATGTGAAATATTATACTTTTACGTATAAATCAAGATAATATTCTTGCCTGTCTCAGCATTATTTCCTTTTTATTTTTTGGTTTGCCAAAGATAACATGAACACTAACTTGGATAATTGGATCTAAGTTGACATCGATGTCTTGTCAAAAGATGCTTATTCTCTTACACGCTATTTCTTCAATTTTCAATAATATCGGGTAATAATTTGCAGTTTGTTTTTGGTAGTTCATTTCAATTTTTCAAATGTTTCAAATTTGACTTTCCAGCAGTTTCAGATTTCAGTTATATAACAGATTCCAAGCATTATATCAATTCAGACTTTATAGCCTTCCCCAGAATTTTGTTTAATGTGAATTTCTATTTCTTCTATTTCCAATAATATTACAGCTATTACAGTTTTGTTTTCGGTAGTTTATTTTAATTATTCAGATATTTCAGATTCAACTTTCCAGTGCTTTTATATGCCAGTTATATAACAGATTCTAAACATTACATCGACTCAGACTTTATAACCTTCTCCAGAATTTTGTTCTCTGTAAATTTGTATCTCCAGAACTCATGCTTATATAGCAATTTTAAAAAGCTGCACTTTCAGATCTGATCTTTTATGTTTTAAATTTTAATTATAATATCAAAGTTTAGATTTGGGAACACAAAAAGGGTTGTAGCAACGACTGGTTCTATTTTCCCACCAATAGGAATATTCAAATGCCCCATCACTATCAATATTCTAGTGAGCAATCCCACAAAATACAAATAATCATTTCTATGACAGTATCTTCAAGCTTTAAATATGTCATGGAATAAAAGTTGATGCCATGCAAGGTGCCATTCATCAAATCAAACTTTGGGACAAACTATGTTACCAGTCTTGGATCTGATTTGGGTTTGGGTTCACTGGTTCGGTTCATGGATTCAATCAAAAGGAGATTTTGAAGTTGAGTTCATCATATATATATAAACACACACACACACATATAGCTATAACTGTATATATATATACATACATATGCATATATATATACATACAAGTTACAACATACATATATATATATATATATATATGTTTATTATATAATACTATTTAATGTTACATACATACATACATACATACATACATACATATATATATATATATATTATGTTTATTAAATAATACTATTTATAAGAATAAACAAAATGTCTCGCACATGAGATTGGGTTGACAATAGCTGAATTGAATAGACAAGCAGAGAGCTCCTTCATATAATGTCCCCTTTTTGGGGGGACATTGGAGATTTCTTTGGCCAACCGTATAATAAATTAAATGACTTAAGGGGACTTAAAAAGGGAGATTATAAAAGTTAATTTAATATTATAAGGAGAGTTAATAAGAGACAAAAGGGCTAGAAGACGAAAGACAAAAATGGGAAGGTGAAGAGTCACAGCTTGTTGCTTTAAAGAGAGAAAGGAGACTCATTTGTTGGATGCTTGGTTATTGATTTTGGAATTGTCTCTTGGAGATTGGAAGCTCTCAGCTTCACTTTCTTTTCAGCCTTGAGGACGGAAACCCTTTTGGCTTAAGGGTGGATTGGACGTAGCCCCAGTTCATCAGCAGAGTGGATTCACATCAGAATTCACCATTGAGTTTTCAGGTTCTTCTTGCATCCAATCTGACTGTATTTGTTGTTTATAAGATTGGTTATTCTCTTGGTTATTGTATTGCTGATGTAAAATACAATAATGATTATTTCTGAGGATTTACTTTGAGTAAATTGCTGGTTTATTACTGGAACCTCTATATTTGTTGCAAAGTTTATCATTGAATGATTTCTGGAAATTATTTGAAGTTGTTGTGAAAACAATATCCCACCCGGGATATTTCACTTCACTTGGAATTGCAGTATGGGCATACAAGGCTGAGGGTTCAGAAATTTCAGCCTGTGCTACAAGTGCCAACGCTATCCTGCTAGAAGCCAGATTGTCCGGGAGATAGAGAGGCCAGCCCCACCAAGCTGCATTTTCTCAAATATGGTTTAGCAATTTGGGTTACAAATGGAAAGGGAGGAGAAGTAATTGGAATGACAATCATAGAACCAAAAGGAGAGTGTGGGAATATGAAATTGGTAAAAAGAAAACCCTTCATTATCTGGTGCAGGAGCACCTAGACAGTGGTATGCCTCCTGAGGGCTTTCTTGTAATGTTCATCTTGTTTGTGTCAAATAAGGTCCTAAGGACCATTTTAAAGGGGTTTGTAATCAATTCATATCATGGAAGGTCATACTTGGTCCAAAATGCAAAACTGGTCCAAAATTGTCAATGTTGCTATGTGAAGGCAAAAGTTGCCAATGAAGCTTCCATGGCACTTTATGATATAATAAGGTCAAATTAGCCTCTTTTAGGCATATTTAGATGATTTTAGATTGTTAGAAGGTGTTGGTGCATGAGTTTGTTCACAAAGTGCAAGAATTGCAAAAAAAATGTTGAGCAAATTTTCAATTTTGAAAGGTTGCTGAATCATTTAGCAATAAGTCATTTCCTAATACAAAAATGCAGTTGGGAAAGTTGAGAAGTCCTTGAAAATGTGTTAAATAAGCCTCAGGAACTCAAGGCAGGAGTGTTGATGAAAAATTGTAAGTTTGTCAAGAAATAAGACTAATTTTCTGCATTTTTTGTAAAAAACTGTCACTGATTTTCGCCTCGTACAGGCACACACTTTGGAATCTGATCACAAGGCTTATATATTCAGAAACTAGAAGGAATCCTCTTTAATTTGAGACCGATTGGTGATCAGCCGTGGATATTTGAGGGAGAACCAATCATTTTGTAAACACTGACTGCAAACTCTAGTTGACGGTTTTTTACAAAGAATTGCATGTAACTCCCATTTCCACAATGGGAAAAATGTAGAAATGGGTGAAATGGGAGATGAGAGGGCCCTCTAAAGGATTATGGTGGTCTTATAGCAGAAGGTGATGTCTGTAGCGAATAATTTGATGCATTAGGTCTGAATTGGGGTAAAAAATGACTGATTTTCAGGACTGTGAGTGCATTTTTCATTTCTAATGCACATTTGAGAAGCTTAGGCTCTAGGAGTTTGTGGATCCTGTAGTTTGGAGTCAAGGGTGTTGTGTCTAAACCATTGGTTGGCAAGTGTGAAGTGTTTCCAAGGTAGTTACTTTGAAAAATAGACCTAATTGAGGCCTACAAACTATGACAGTCTCCTTTTTGATCAATGTGTTCCAAAGGATCATGTATCAAGTTTTTCATATGTTGTAAGGCTCTGAAAAGGGTATCTAAAAAGGCTCTTCAATTGTGTGTAAGACCAGGGGTTGAAGAGTTGTGGCCTAAAAATCAGTCAAATATGCCTAACAGACCTAGTGGCGCTCAAAGAAGGAATGGTTATTGGGAGTTGTCCAAACTGATTGTCAGTGGTTGGAATGAGTCATTTGGGGTCCTTTAATGCATAAAACAACCTCAAATAATAGGTCTCATTGTGTGGTCCTTTGTCTTCCATGGTGTGGCTTTGAAGCCTAGTTGATGTGTCCCATAGTCTCTTGAGGAATGGATTTGGAATTCCTTGTAAGTGCTTTGTATTGGTTCATGTTCAAGAAGTCTAAGGTGGGTTTTGAATGCAGCATAGAGGGCTCTGCATCAGTATCAGTGCAAGTAGATCCTTAAGGGGGATTGGTTGAAGGTTGAGAGGAGTGAGAGGTTGAAGACAAGTGGCCTCCTAAGGGTGTACCCTTAGCAGTCACTAGGAAGTTGAAGGCCCTAGAAGACAAGATAGCAGCATTAGAAGCCAAGGATAGAAGGAGAGAGAAAGGGTTGCTGATGAGGAGACTCAAGAGTGACCAAGAAGAAGGAGAGGGTGAAGATGAAGTCCCTCAAGAGGAAGAAATGAACCCGGAGGAAGCAAGGATGGCAAAACTCCTAAAAGCGGTCAGAGCAAGTGATCACAAGGCCAAGGCAGATATCCCCATGCATGGAGGTAAATTGGGTGGAGAAGAACTCATAGACTGGATTGGGGCATGGAAAACTTCTTTGAATGTGAAGAAGTGGAAGAGAATCAAAAGGTGAAGATTGCTAAGTCAAAGTTGAAGTGACATGCCCTATTATGGTGGGATTGTGTACAAGTAGATAGGTGGAAGAAAGGGAAGGAAAAGATAACCTCACGGTACAAAATGGTGGAAAAGATGAAGGAGTTCTTACCCAATGATTATAGGTTCCAATTATACAAGAGGCTGCAAAATCTAAGGCAAAAGGACATGGATGTACAATCCTATACAGAGGAATTCCACAAGTTAGACATAAGGGCAGCACATGAGGAAGATGTTGAAGAAAAGGTGGCAAGATATCCTGGTGACTTAAGGTATAACATTCAAGATGAACTTAGTCTCTCCACACCTAGAATAGTAGAAGAATGCTACAAGTTGGCCATGAAGGCTGAGGAAAAGTTGAAGAGGAGGCAAGAGAGACAACGAGGAGGTAGAGGAAACACCCACAGAGGAAGTGGCACAAGGCAGACCCAAGAAGATCAAGGAGACACAAGCAAGGGCAAAGAGCAAGTCACTGATTCTAGAGGTGGCTTTAGAGGTTCAAGAGACAGATTTGGAGGGGGTAGAAATTCAAATACCTTTCTAGGGAGATGCTACAATTGCAATGAGTTTGGGCACCCGACATTCAAGTGTGAGAAGGAAGGGTCTACATCAAGTGGAGGTGAAAGGAAGAATGAAAGAAGGGTTCAAATAGCACTAGGAGATAAAGAGGAAAGTGTAAACTCTGCTAGTGTTGACTGTGTTGCAGAAGTAGGAGAAGCATTGATGCTGAGAAAGACACTCTTGCAGACATCCAAGGAGGACATGACACAAAGGAGAGCACTCTTCAAGACCAATTGTAAAAGCAAACGTAAAGTATGTAAGGTTGTCATTGATTTAGGTTCACAAGATAGCATGGTGTCTAGGGAGATGGTAGATAAGTTAAAAACTAGAGAAGATACCTCATATAGCACCATATAAAAAATCTTGGGTAAATAATAGTCAGTCTCTTTTAGTGAATGAACAAGTATATGCGGATTTTCAGATTGGTGAGTACAAGGACAGGGTCTTCTGTGATATATTACCAATGGATTGTTGCCATTTGCTATTGGGGAGACCATGGAAATTTGATAGGCAATCAATGTATGATGGATGGGATAATACATACACCATTATAAAGGATGGAAAGACTTTTGTACTATCCAAAGAAGAAGGCAGCCAAGATCATTTTGATGGGTAAGAAAAAGTTTGTAAGGATGGAGGAAGATAAGAGGGAGTGTGCAGCCATTGCAGAGGTTATAGCAGACATTGAGAAGGAGGACACCATGAAACAAGTCAGTAGTTTGCAGCCCAAGACTGAGGCAGAGAATCCCAAGAGTGAATCTCTTGTGTGGACACAAAGTGGGATACAAAGTCATGCTGCTATTGTGGTGGGGACAATGATGTGTACTTTGACAGTAAGAAAGGGGCAGAGACAACCTAGTACTGATCAGACAGAGGTATTTGGAGCAACAAATCTGAACCAAATAAGAAAGGCCAATAGTGGAATGAGTGACAGAGAGTGGCAAGGACAAAGGGATGTGATCAATTGGGTGTCCAGGAACAAAAAGAGGACAGGCCAAGGAAAGAAGATGTATGCAAATGTAAAGAGCATTTCTACCTTCATTTGTGATCAGAGGAATCCAAGAATACAATCAACATGCCCGGTTGAGAAGAAAGAGGCAGGTCAAGGGGGTATCCAGTCCCATAGTGCCAAGAATGATACAAGGTTCAAGCATCTCACCCAATAGAAGGGTATACCAAATAGAAACAACCTTTGGAGGCTTGGACAAAAGGATTCCAAACATGTTTTAATGCAGTATAATCCTCAAAGGGACTTGAGTTTCTTTCCATGCCGGGTGTATGGTGCAGGAGCACCTAGACAGTGGTATGCCTCCCGAGGGCTTTCTTGTAATGTTCATCTTGTTTTTGTTTTTGTTTGTGTCAAATAAGGTCCTAAGGACCATTTTAAAGGGGTTTGTAATCAATTCATATCATGGAAGGTCATACTTGGTCCAAAATGCAAAACTGGTCCAAAATTGTCAATGTTGCTATGTGAAGGCAAAAGTTGCCAATGAGGCTTCCAAGGCACTTTATGATGTAATAAGGTCAAATCAGCCTCTTTTAGGCATATTTAGGTGATTTTAGGTTGTTAGAAGGTGTTGGTGCATGAGTTTGTTCAGATATTGCAAGAATTGCAAAACAAATGTTGAGCAACTTTTCAATTTTGAAAGGTTGCTTAAGAGGGTCATTTAGCAATAAGTCATTTCCTAATTCAAAAATGCAGTTGGAACCGTTGAGAAGTCCTTGAAAATGTGTTAAATAAGCCTCAGGAATTCGAGGCAGGAGTGTTGATGAAAATTTGTAAGAATTTGTCAAGAAATAAGACTAATTTTCAACATTTTTTGTAAAAAACTGTCACTGATTTTCGCTTGGTACGGGCACAAACTTTGAAATCTGATCACAAGGCTTATATATTCAGAAACTAGAAGGAATCCTCTTTCATTCGAGACCAATTTGGTGATCAGCCGTGGATATTCGAGGGAGAACCAATCAATTTTGTAAACACTGACTGCAAACTCTAGTTGACAGGGTTTTTTACAAAGAATTGCATGCAACTCCCATTTCCACCATGGGAAAATTCTAGAAATGGGTGGAATGGGAGATGAGAGGGCCCTCTAAAGGATTATGGTGGTCTTAGAGCAGAAGGTGATGTCTGTAGCAAATAATTTGATGCATTAGGTCTGATTTGGGGTAAAAAATGACTGATTTTCATTTCTAACGCAAATTTGAGAGGTTTAGGCTCTAGGAGTTTGTGGATCCTGTAGTCTGGAGTCAAGGGTGTTGTGTCTAAGCCATTGGTTGGCGAGTGTGAAATGTTTCCAAGGTAGTTGCTTTGAAAAATAGACCTAATTGAGGCCTACAAACTGTGACAGTCTCCTTTTTGATCAATGTGTTCCGAAGGATCATGTATCAAGTTTTTCATATGTTGTAAGGCTCTGAAAAGGGCATCTAAAAAGGCTCTTTGATTGTGTGTAAGACCAGGGGTTTAAGAGATGTGGCCTAAAAATCAGTCAAATAGGCCTAATAGACCTAGTGGCACTCAAAGAAGGAATGGTTATTGGGAGTTGTCCAAACTGGTTGTCAGTGGTTGGAATGAGTCATTTGGGGTCTTTAAATGCATAAAAGAACCTCAAATCATAGATCCCATTGTGTGGTCCTTTGTCTTCCATGGTGTGGCTTTGAAGCCTAGTTGATGTGTCTCATAGTCTCTTGAGGAATGGATTTTGGAATTCCTTGTAATTCCTTTGTATTGGTTCATGTTCAAGAAGTAGGTGAGTTTTGAATGCAGCATAGACGGCTCTGCATCATTATCCCATCCAAGAGCGTGCATTTTTCCCCAAATTGTGCAGTAAGGGCTGCCCTCGACTAAGAATTTCCAATTGATGGTCAAACAAATCCAAAGCCGTGGCAAGCATCAAATTCCCCCCAAATGAGTGTTTCCTAATCAAATGCACAAGTTTGAAGGAAAAAAATGATTTTTTTCATGGAAATCCTTTATTTTTTGAGGATTTTAGTTTTTACTCCAGAGATTGGGAACCAAATTTTGACCAAACCACCCACCAAATTAAAAGAGTTCCAATGTGGATCAATTCATACAATCTTCCCTCAAAATATTCGAATGAAGAGTCACTGAGGCTAATAGGGGACGAGTTGGGGTCCTTCATTTGTTTGGATGATAAATCCCTTGAAGGGGAGGTGGGTTGACATGCTAAAATTTATGTACAGATTGATAAGGCAGATGGTTGTTGGGAGGAGCTAGAAATTGTAACAGAGAATGGTAGCTTAAAATTTATAACTAAGAATGGTAGCTGGAAACTAAAAATTTTGGTGGACTATGGTTTGGGAGGTAGAAAGATCACTGGTGTGTCAGATTGCAGCAAAGATTTGTTGTCAGAAGTAGAGGAAGAGTTATATCCTAAGCACATGATGTCGGCTAGGGTTTTTCCCAACCTATTTTGGAAGTCAGGCGGCAAATGGAAAATCTTGGTGGCAATAAGGAGAATGGCAAGTAGCACTCAACTTCAAATAGTGCAAATTCAAAGACTCACTCTATAATGCTCTGCCAAGCAACCTCCGAGAAACAAGCCCAGAAGACCTAGATGAATTTTTTTTCAAACATTCCAGATAAACTTCACAACTTCAACACCATAGGCACGACACTACATGTTGCTTGCATGACAACGTACACCAAAGTGTCGCAAGGGAAACCACGATACAAAAGAACACCCAAAAAAGAATACACATAGCCCAAGAAAGGTGGGAGGGAACAATAAAAGACTAAAAACAAAAATGCTCGCCAAAAAGGACAGCAGAACAAGGAGAGAGAACCCAATCATTAACCTCCAATCCACATCACACTAGCCCAACCAACTAGAGCTCAAACTCAAACAACACAATCTGAAGATCTCTAGCTCCAATGGCTGGCATATGACAACCTATCACAATGCGACAACACACAAGCGGAAGACTGAAGTCTCTAAACACCAACCGACTATAGAGAAAGGCTTGAGATACGTTAGGCAAGGTCAACCAAGGGTTTCAACCCTTACAAAACTTCACAAGATGATTAAAGACTTCTCTCGGCAAACTAGGGTTCCTAAGCCCTAGGTGTCGAAGATGAGCTCTAGTAAGCACCAATTCATGTACCATCACCACTGACACCACTAAAACTCACTTCAAACACATTTGAAACACCTCAGAGGTTCCCTGGACACTCCAAGGTCCAATAGACATCTTCGGAGACGTCAAACTAACCTCCCAGAGTCCCCAAACCCTACTAGATTTAACCTTAGAGCTTTGGCACACACAATGGACCTAGGCACCAAACCAAGACATTAGCGTGCCAAAGGGACACTAGCGCGACGTACCATATTCCTCTGGGCACAATAGAGTCCTATGGGTGCAATTGTGTCCTTTCTGGATGCGAGGGTTCTTGGTTGTCTGCATTCCGTGTTGTCATCTTCGAGAGGTGCATTTGTCCTGACCAATGAGCATATCGAAGGTAAGGTATGATCACTCGAACATCACAAATGATTAAACACCCCTGAGGAACACAAAAACATCGAGAAAGACTATGGGACATAGTGGACAATCTACTCCCCAAGACACTGGGTGTCACTGACACGCACAAGGAGAGGATGGTGAAAGAGACAACCACCTCCAAATCAATCCTAAACTCCTACCCTAAGCTTAAACACACCAAGTACCATGAAAAACAACACTTGACACTTTACAGCACTTCGCAAAACACTTCTGGAGTACCCCAAATAGGGCTGGATTGACATGAATCCACTCAAATCAACTCGGATCAACTCAAATTAACAAGAAGGGCGACATAGTGGCCATCTTACACAAGGCATAGCAGCCAAAACATGATCAAATATCATCGCAAGGCTTAACTATAACCAACTCAGGGTTAGAAAACTCGACAAGATTATGAAAACGCGATCAACAAAGGATGAAATACCTTTGCAAGGGTCAATATCACGCACTCACAACAAGGAACACACACAAGACAGCCAATTCCTCACATGATAACTGCATCTTCGTCCAAAATTAAGCTATGAATTCTTCAACTACTATTGATAACTCCAAACATGAGGCCAACCTCGACAGGTAGCCAAACAAAAGACAAATATATATAAATATGGGGTGTGTGTGTGTATAGATATATAGATATAGATATACAACTAATAGGTGTTGAAGAACTAAGGGTAAGGTCTCAAGACCACACAAACAAGAACAATCATTATTGGGGGACTAAATCACACCCCACCATCTAATAGAGATCAAAATCTAGCATGCAGAAGACCTATGATTCTACCTACTTGATTGCAAGATCATACAAGAAAATAGCAACCACATTCAGGGATAACCAAATACACTTCACTCACAATGAGCACATGGCTTTCACAGAAGCAATTATTGCACAATGCATACACTTTCATTCACGGAGAGCAGAGAATTTACATTTCAACATAACTTTAACTTGAGCAACAATTACGCAAACAAGCATATGATTTAGCAATACATTTCACCATTATTTACATACAACTTGAAGGTCTTCATACACATGTCAACCAGGAAGATATCCATTACTCAAATAATTCACATATATATAGCACATTCTCCGCAATGTACTCCCTTGCACGTATTATCAAAGATTCACAATGAACATGATAGAGAACAATGTATAACACGAAATAGGACCAGCAATGTCAAACATTTGGAATAGCCACCATGAGATTTTGAGAATTTAAAAAAAAAATGAGGGAGAATTATCAATTCCAACACTAAATCATAAAAATGTGCGCAATTTCAACAATAAGTAAAGTGTGACCAAGGGTCAAAAAATAGATGGATAGAAGAGTTTGGTGACTAAACCAGGCATAACAAAATACAAAAATTCAAAGCTAGTCCCTACTACACGTGGAACATTTCATCAATAACCAAAATAAATCATCAAACATGAGACACTATCACATAACAGAGTAATTAATATTAGCCACATTAAAGGGAGTAACCGCTACATAACACCGGAGAATATAGCATCCTAGGTCATTAGAGAATGTACCCAAACACACCAGTAGATGAGTCGTCTACAACTTCAATACTATGCAACATTTATGCATCAATACATACAATTATGCATTCCATTCAACTTGCAGACATTAACGATTTTAAATGCAATGCAATCACTTCATTATGCAAGGTGACATATTCAGGGGGTTTCTAGCAAATCCATAGGAAGGACACTTAATGCACGAATCACACCCACTTAGAGTACCACCCTCACGAGAAAATTTATAATCATGGGAAAGGTTACAATCACAAGGATACAATATGCAAGATCACTTTACTCACATGTTCACCAAACAAGGCCCAAACAAGGTGCATTATGATTCTAATGCAAGGGTACTTTTCACATTGACATATAGAATGGATGACTAACATTCAGCCACATTAAAATTGCACAGGCAACGGACATGCACAGACTCCATCACGAATCACTACTGCAAATTATGATACATTGGTATCCACAAACTTAATACAGACAACACAATAGAGGCTCTAGGCCACAACAACAAAATTCTATCACGACACGAGATTTACATGGTACAACTGGGTAGATTAAATTTGTGCACAATACTACAAGGAAATAATCCAAACAAATTCTCCTATGAATACAATGAACAATGCAAATTTGGGGACATAAGTCATTGACCCAAATGATCTATTATGATAATTCACACCTTTACCCTAATATTCACTTGATTTCTCATATGCACATTGCATTCCCACAGAAAATGCACCCAATGCAAGTACAACAATATCAACATATAATGAACATGAATCAATTCAATCTTTCATATTTAAATGTTGCACCCACACAATACAGTATGCAATGCTCGACCCAGAACCAATCAATAAACAAATATCTCAATCACACAAACAAGAATAACAGAAGAGCAAACAGGAATGCTAAGCAAGATTCGAACATCGAGGAGATCATCTCACTAGAGGGCACTCCTCGGCACATTCGAGGGTCTAACTAGCCCTTCACAACATTCACTCATCAAACATGTCATACTAAGTCAAACAAGGTGACACCAACAATTGTCACCCAAAAGCATCTACACACTCCAAACCGCATGAAGATCCAACAAGAGCTCATGCATAAGGAGAAACACACCAACAATCGATAACTGGCGCTCTGAAGAGGCTCTCAAACAGGGGTATCTATTCTTCCCTACTAGGTGCAAAAGGGTCTAGGAGGTATTCTTCCTCCACAGTATGCTACTTGGGTCAGTTCACACTCAACTCACTGAAATGCCACACATGGCACTCAAGCAACAACCTGAAGAACTGACTCGCAACATGAGCAGTCACACAGCTATGCACCAACAAGATACAACTTTAAGGGCAACGACATAACCAGAGATCCCAGTGCTGCAACATGGGCTCTGATGCTAGATGTAATGGCCCACCAAGGAACCTCTAAGAAACAACCCAAGAAAACCTAGAATAATCTTTTTTGAAACATTCCAACAAACTTAGCAACTTCAACACCAAAGATACAACACTATGTGTCACACTTGCAAGTTAGCACATAGGCATCATAAACATCAAGATAGAAATATTACTTGATGTATAAGGGCTTGCCTAAGTCAAACCCCATGTTGAGGTTTCCACCTCCACATAGTAGTGTGCTCTTCTTAACTAGGCCTTAGAAACTTTGCTGAATTTTGAGTCCTATACAACTAACCATGTCTTCCAAGAAGCAAATGGGAATGTGAACAAGTTGGCCAACACGATGCAGATGAGATGGATCATTGTTTTATTAATTCCCAACTGGCCACACGAGGGTTGGAAGCAAGTGTATCAGCATGGGGATGAAACAATGCAACTTAAAATATTTGATGCAAGAGCAAATAGATTTCAAGGTATTGCTTGATATTTACAATGAGCAAAGATGCTCATATATACAACACTAGGTATTTACAAAATAGCAACTATCTAATATTAGAATGCTATACAGAATGTAATCTAATCTTGAGCATTAAAAAGGAAATATGCAAATTATTATAATACCCTCCCATAATGCTCAATCTGTCAACTACACCAATAGATTCCCTGAATTTGACAAATTTATCAGAACCAAGCAGCTTGGTGAAGATATCTGCATGCTGCTCCAAAGTAGGAACATAGCGTAAATGAATGGATTTGTCTTCAACCAACTGAGGAATGTAATGACAATGAGTTTCAACATGCTTGGTTCTTTCATGAAAGACCGGATTCTTTGCCAGTTTGAGCACCCCCTGATTATCACAGAATAGGGGAGTTGGTCCTGTCTGAGGAGCATGCATATCCGTAAGCATCCGCCAAAGCCATACTGCCTCACAAGCTGCCTTAACTGCTCCCCGATACTCTGCTTTAGTGGAACCACTTCCTGTTGCTTCTTACTGGTCCATGTGACAGCACCAGTTGCCAAATTAAACACAACATATCCAGCGGTAGACTTACGATCATCAACTGACCCGGCCCAGTCTGAATCTGTGTAACCACATAGAGTAGGATCAGAACTCCGTGTACAAAAGGCCATAATTAGGAGTACCACAGATATAGCGCAGAACACACTTGGCGGTAGTCCAATGATCAGCCTTGGGAGCTGTCATAAAGCGGGATATATAGCTGATTGCAAAACTAATGTCAGGTCTAGTGGCAGTAAGATAAATGAGGCTGCCCACTAGTTGTCGAAACAAGGATTCATCCATGGCAGGTGAAGCGGACTGAGCTGATAATTTGAGCCCTAGTTCCATAGGAGTGGAAGCAGGCTTGCAATCCTGCATTCTGAACCTATCCACAAGATCTTTTGCATACTTGGACTGAGAAAGGAAGATACTGTGCTCAGTCTGCCAAACCTCAAGGCCGAGGCAATAGTGCAGAAGTCCCAAATCTGTCATATCAAAGGTGCTACATAAGTCTTGTTTGATTTTAGTGATTAAATGTTCTGAACTGCCAGTAATGATTAAATCATCCACATAGACAACTATAAATAATACATCAGCACCGACATGTTTGATATACAAATTCGGATCCGATGGACTCTGCTGAAAACCCTGATCGGTTAAGTATTTATCAATTTTCATATACCAAGCCCGAGGAGCTTGTTTCAGACCATAGAAGGCTTTGACAAGTTTACAGACTTTGTGTTCTTGACCAACACCCTGAAATCCAGGGGGTTACGTCATGTAGACCTCTTCCTGTAAGTCACCATTCAAAAAAGCACTCTTGACATCCATTTGATGGACTTTCCAACTGAGCTGAGCTGCTAAGGCAAGAACAAGTGGAACAGTACTCATTTTTGCTGTAGGAGCAAAAGTCTCCTCATATTCAATGCCTTCTGTGAGAATCCACGAGCAACAAGACGAGCCTTATACTTGTCTAAAGTGCCATTAGCTTTGTATTTCACCTTGTACACCCATTTGCAGCTAATGGGCTTCTTCCTTGGAGGAAGATCAGAAATAGCCCAAGTGTGATTTTTTTGGAGACTTTGGAACTCTGCTTCCATACCTTGCTCCCACTCAGGAATACCTTTAGCCTCAGAATAAGTTTGGGGCTCATAGACACTATGAATGTTAGCCATAAGGGCAAAATTAACAGTAGGTTGTTGTTTGCTCTTATTTCTGGAGGTTCTACCCTCAATGAGCTCATCATCCCTGGGATCACTAATAGTTTTAGCCCACCATTTAGGCCAAAGAGTAGAACCAATGTCTGGAAGGGCTGGAATGGGCTCAGAATCAGCAACAGGATCAAGAAGAGGATTAGGTTTCGGAGCCTCAACGGGATCAGCAACAGAAGCCTCATGGCGAGCATTATCTGCATCATCCCTTCCATCAGGTGGAGCTAAAGGGAGAGGAACATTAGGAGGCGGATCCTCAGAACGCTGCCCAGAAGACAGAAAAGATTCTTGAGTTTCATCAAAAACAACATCACGACTAAAGATAAGTCGACCAGTGTCAACATCTATCAGTCTGTAGGCCTTATGATTATCACTATACCCTATCATCATGAGTCTCTGACTCTTGGAATCCAATTTCGAGCGCTTAGCATCGGGAATCCAAACATGTGCAAGGGAACCAAAAATCTTTAGATGACTAATCCTGGGCTTACGACCAGACCAAACCTCTTCTGGAGTCTTGCCTTTAACAGCCTGAGTAGGAGAACGGTTTAGGAGGTAGACAGCTGTAAATACTGCTTCTGCCCAATACTTATTAGGGACACTCTTGTGTTGTAACATAGACCGAGCCATCTCAACAATCGTACGATTGCGACACTCAACAACACTGTTTTGCTAAGGAGTGTGAGGTGTAGTGAGCTGGCATTTGATGTCATGGGTGGCACAAAAGTCAGAGAAAGCATTGGAACAAAATTCTCCGTCGTTATACTTTCTTAGACAAAAATCAGAAAGTAACATGTTGACTAACAGGACCATCTCAACCGACAATTAAGTACACCATCTTTCTACTGAAATCATCAACAATGAGCAGAAAATATTTGCAACCAGTAACTGAAGATGTATTCATAGGACCACAAATATCAGCATGAAGTAAATGAAGTACCTTAGATGCACGCCAAGAATCTCCATTATTGAATGGAGTCTGATGTTGTTTGCCAGCTTGACAAGTGCCGCACACTCCGAGATGTTGTGTCTGAATATCAGGTAGACCAGAAAGTACACCATCTTTCTACTGAAATCATCAACAATGAGTAAAAAATATTTGCAACCAATAACTGAAGATGTATTCATAGGACCACAAATATCAGCATGAAGTAAATGAAGTACCTTAGATGCACGCCAAGAATCTCCATTATTGAATGGAGTCTGATGTTGTTTGCCAGCTTGACAAGCGCCGCACACTCCGAGATGTTGTGTCTGAATATCAGGTAGACCAGAAACAGGTCCCTCCCAGGACAGCTAAGAGAGATACTAGATGTTGAGATGTCCATATCGTTGATGCCACAAGGTGCTGAGGAATGAAGTACGTGTTGTCATAGCTATCTTAGGAGAATCACCGGTGTTGGTAAGTCGATATAAGCCATGATCCTCTAGACCAGTAGCAACAGTAAGACGAATCTCTTGATCAATAATGGAACATTTGTGAGCACTGAACACTACATCCAATTGGGGAGAATTCCTCATGATCTGACTCACAGATAACAGATTGAGTGCCATACCAGGAACGTAGCACACATTGAGAAAGATGAGCTTCCTCCCACTAGACTGTATCTGAACATTTCCTTAGCCAACAATTTTATACTCCTCTCCTCCGCCAAACACAACTGAGTCACTGAAGGGAGAGAAATCTGTAAACCAGTCACGCCAATAAGAAAAGTGACGTGAAGCCCCAGAGTCGATGTACCAAGTAGAAGACCTAGCTAGATCTGAAGGGCTTTGAGCCATAAAAAGCATAAAAAACAGACTCCTTTTGCTCAGACTGTTCAGCAACATTTGCCTGCTGATGTGACCTTCCCTGCTTCCGTTGTTCAGAAGCGATTCTCTGACGGCAATCTTTCTTCATATGGCCGTACTTGCGACAATAGTGACACTGCACAGTTTTTGGCTAAAATCTGCCTGAGGGTTGATGTGAACCTCCATGTTGTGATGATGGAGATGGCTGAACTTTAGCTGCAAAGGCTTGTTCTGAAGAGGACAAGAGAGCATGACTTCCAAATTGTTGTTTCCAGCGATCCTGCTGTAGAAGTCTGTTGCATAAATCAGGAAACTTCAAATCAACATTCGTAGACGTAATGTTGAGTCTCAACAAAGTGCTCGTAAGATTGAGATAGACTTTGAGAGTGATGACGACCATGTCTTCTTCCTCCATTTTCCGACCAATAGCCTCAAGCTAGTCCCGAATGTCCTTAATCTTTATGAGATGGTCCTGTAAAGACAAACTTTCATCCATCATGATGGAGAACAACTGATTCTTTAAGAAGAACGCCCTACTTTTATCAGAGGTTTCATGTAGCTCCTTCAGATGCTTCCAAATATCAGAAGTTCTCTTTCCAGAAGGAATCTGGGGCCACTGGTCATCTGTAACAGACAGCTTTAGAAGCATGACAGCTTCCCTGTTTCGGTCATCAAACTTGTCCTGATCAGTGCCTGCTGTGGTGGGACGAGTTTCTGTGCCCAAAACCAGTTCATCGAGGTGGCGATACTCAAATATGGTCAACATACGCTGCTTCCAGGTATTATAATTACTGCCATTAAATCGTTGATTTCCCTCTAACATCAGATTGGTCAAAGATGCCATTGGTACGAATCAGGTACACACTTTACAGGCACGGATTTCAATGCAATTTTCTGGCTGGCCCAGAAAATCCGACAGGTACCTAGAAAAGCTGACGAAAAACCCTGAAGGAATCTGGATTTAAAATCAAATCAACCTGCTCAAAAAATAAGGCACGGAAAATGATGCACCCAAAAAAATTGGGAAGTGACCCAGTTGAGCTCTCAAAAAACCCAAAAGGAATCTGCAGGAAAAAGTGGAATCTGGCACGGAAAAAGAGAGTTTTGAAAGAAACTTCAGCCGGCTCCAAACAAAACTCCAAGAAAAATTGCAGAGAAGCTGCAACAATGGTGGATAACCTTCGAGAGCAAAAAAATAACCACAAAAGAGGTCATTTTGATCAGGTAAGTGCAAACATACTGACATTTTTTTTTTGTTTTTTTACAGTCGCTTGCAGTAGAGAGCAGAAAACATCGCCCAGTAATAAGAACAATGGCCGCGCGGGTTTGCAGAAGGAGAGCTCGAAGTGATCAGAAAAAGACGTCGCCCAATAGCAGTAGGAGGGCAAACACGTGGATTGCAGAGGGCGTGAGTGTTAAAAAACACACTAAAAGTGGTGACGCGGCCTGGAGATGGCGTTTCGATCAGCAAACAAAAACCAGCTCTGAAAACCCTATTACAGTTCTTTGAATCTTCCGTAAGTAATTTCGAAAAAGCAAAACAAGCCCCCAAAAGCAATAATTTCAAAAAAAACGTAAACAAATAATCTCTCAAAAAAAAGAGATTATAAATTTTTGAAAAAATAGAATGGCTCTGATACCATAAAATATTTGATGCAAGAGCAAATAGATTTCAAGGTATTGCTTGATATTTACAATGAGCAAAGACACTCATATATACAACACTAGGTATTTACAAAATAGCAACTATCTAATATTAGACTGCTACAGTCAGAATAGCAAGAGTCTAATATTAGAATGCTATACAGAATGGAATCTAATCTTGAGCATTAAAAAGGAAATATGCAAATTATTCTAATACAGCTACGGTCCTTTCTTATCATTCAAACATTAATGATGGCAGGGATCATATCTCGCTTGGATTTCAGCCTTTGCTCCCGACATTCCCTCGTGGTTGGATGGTAGGTGGCATGGAAAATTATTGGGCAGCTCTACATATTGGGAGGGCTTTATATGGACAAACAATTCATCTTTCTTCCTAATTCAATTCCCAATGGAGACCCCAATTCGTCTAGTTTGTGAGAAGTGACAAGTGTCATTCCTAGGAAGTATCTCGAACCAACATCTCTTGGTAGTTTTAGAGGAGCCCCGCATGTTGTCAAGGGAGGTAATTCACATGGTTTTGGGCAAAGATTTCTTGAATTCAATTGACCAATATCGCCTCTCAATTCCCAACCTCTTTTTTGGACCTTGGTAAGAAAAAGGCAATGGTGTTGGCTCTAGTTTAGATGGTGATCAAGAAAGACTTCCTAGGAGGCCATTCGGAGGTGGTGATTTTTGCTCAGATTGGGGAAGGCATCACGTGGCCCAGGATCTCCCCAAACTTTTGGTGGCAAGTGTCATGGTTGCCCGTCAACCATTTCTTCTCAACCTCAGTGTAGAAGAGTTAGAGCAACATCGATTGTGGGCGTTGAGGGGTAGGGATTTTTTGAAGCTCCAATTGTTTACGCAATGGAAAAGCTCAAACGCCTTCTACCAAGCAGACAACTAGTCATTGGCTTCTCTGTTTTATTGTTTTGGGTTGTTCTTCGAGCATGCTCTTGAATACGACTTGTTGGAAATTTTGGGTTTTGGATGTCTTTAGTTGGGTTTCTATCTAAGTCAGGAATGATTGTCAATTGTCCATTTGGGCTCAAGTCTAGATAGTCTATAAGACACTCTTTGCATTTTGAGTAACTAGTTTGGCTCTGGGATGGTGTCAGCCATCAAATTTTCAAATCTAGCAATTTTTGAAATTCAATACAATCTACCACAAACTACGGTTGTGCCAAAAAAAATATATTAATGTTTATAAACCTTATACAATACTAATTAAGTTCATATATAATATTATAATATAATAATTAAATTATAACAAAAATAATATCAATATATTATTAATTTTAGGTATTAATTAACATACATAACTATTAATTTTTTAGTCCTTGCCTGTATAGGGGAGACTAATGTTTTCACCTCACTAAATCTAATTAGTGCATTTATTGGAAACAATAACAACAAAGGAGATAAAGAGCTATCCTATGGTCCGTGGATATTTTTCATTTAAATATAAAATTTGCTATTTTTACTGTGTTTTTACTAAGTTACCCAGTTTGCCTGTCTTAGTGCTGGACCAGGGTTGGCGAACTGATACTTGGTTCTGGTCCAGTTCGCCTATGGGTTCGCCCAGGGTTCAAACCCAGGCAGGCTAGTTCATCCGTGCCGAACCCAGGTTGAACCAGGGAAGACCTAGGTAGACCAAGTGCGAACCAGGTACATTTCCACTAAGAAACATTCTATAATTTAGTGCGGAAAACAATTATTATAGAATTTGAAAAAGATCTTTAACATTACAAAACAAAAATTTTATATCCAATTGTTGATAATGACCCTTGTCTGATTAATTGGAAGCTCTCTATAGTGATAAATCATATTTTAAACATTAAACAATATCTTCAATAGGTGAAGGGAGTTGCAAGCTACTTTTTAAACATTTTTCAAGTAAGATGTTAATTACAAACAAACAAGCTCTTTGTTGGCTAAAAGTTTTGTAAGTCACTATGACCACAACTTGCAAAATTGTAACTTTAGACAACGTTACGTGAGATTACTCTCTCCTCTCAGCAAAAGGGGAGGCTCCCTTCTTACCGTAGGTGGCTCCAATAGAGACTTAACTAGAAACTATAAAATAGGGTGGTTCTCTTAATCTATTCCTCTTTTTTCATAAATAATTTGGCAAACAACTTATGAACAACACTAAAATTTAACAAAAAACACCTATTGCTACGATAATATCGATGGCTCGTGAGTTGACGTAAGAACAACACAAAAGACACCAATCCACTTTATATGAGTGGAACAGTTGCAGAAACCCAAAGTCTTCTACACTTATCCCAAATGAAGATTTAATAACTTGAATAAACGATAAGGCACAAAGTCTCTTACCGAATGCTTGCTAATTTATATGTAAGTACTTAACACTGAAGCACAAAGTTTTCAGCCTTAAGTATTTGAAGCCACTATCAACTATATCAATTTTCCCTTATGTAGCACAAAGTCTCCAAACACTCAAATTGAATTATATCTCTGAACACAATATGCAGCTCAAAGTCTGCAAGATTGAATTCAAATTCCTCTTCAACAAAGCATAAAACTCACAATCAATATAAAGAAAATGTTGTCATATAACACCTTGAATCAACACAAAGTTTGAAAGCAAGTTGCCTCTTTTATTGAAAGCAATTTAATCTACATCCAAGCACAAAGTCTTAGAGAGCATACACAAATTGGCAGAGTTCTCTTGCATTGCCAAAAGATGATCAATACAATGAAGCTCCCTCCTATATATAGGTGAGGGGTTGAGAGAAAAAGGTGGGAGACACCCAACAAACTTTGACCTATTCCCTAACTAACTTTGACTTATTCAAACTGCAAGTCCTAGCTAACTTGACCTGTAGTTGGATTACATGCAGTGACTTTGCAAGTGAAAAGGTCACTTGCAATTACAACTTGTTTCCCAATTACATGTAATTTGTCAATTACAAAATGCATGATGAAAATAAACTAAGTGTCTGACAAGACACGGCTTCTACTACATCATCCTTTGTCAGTCTTTATGCTACTACAGGATGCTCTGTGATTGAAGTGTTCAGATTTGGTGCAAATGTCTTGAACTGAAACAGGAACCTGCATTTTGGATCATTCTGCATCACAATGACAGTTTACTGGGAAAGCATCTCTTTGTGACCATTTCAGCCTTGAAAGCATCCTATACCCACAATCATTCCATCACTCATCCCTTTCTTTGTATAACTCCATCATGTTGTTGTTCTTGCCTCATGTCGTTCTTTAGTTACCAGAAAAACCATAACATGATCTTTCAAGCTAGAGCTTTGCAGATCTGGAAGAGTATGCGTATAAGATATAAGCGGAAGGTCTTTGAGGAACAAAAGATGGAGAAAAGTGAATGAAATCAGCTTTTTAAATGGGAGGAAAGATGAAAAATGGGGTTTTTCTAGGCACTACAGGTGGATGAAATGCAAGTATTTGGTATGGAGATGTTGCAAGCATATATATACAAATGGGAAGACCTTTCTCTTATAAGTGGGGTTTTTAAGTCCCATTACAAGTCATTTTGAAAGTACTTGCTGTCTACAAACGGGCTTTTGAAGTCCATTTGCAGCGTTGGAAAAGCGCTTGGAAAACACTTGTAGGTGGGCGTTTTGGCTTGCATTACAAATAAGGGGGAAAACTTTGCTCTTTTTATGCAAGATAAGCTTACGGACGGGGTTTCTAATCCTGTCTGCAAGTGAAAGAAAAACACATACTTGAGCTTTTTCATTGAGGGGAAGATCTTTTATTGCTTGAATTTTCTCTTTGTGGGAAGAACTTTGCATTCGCAATTTGGAGAAAGAACTCTCATTGTTTTGAAAAACAATTACAATATTTTAAACAAAAATTACAAATCTGAAAATGGATTGAAAAATTTGTAATTTCAAAAACAAACATATATACAAAACTTAGAAAAGAAAACAAACCAAAACAGCCCTAGCCTTTTTTGCATAAAGAAGGAAAACTTCATACAAAAACTTCTTCAAAACAAGAACAAAAACAAAGCAAAACACACCTCCTTGAGAAATAAAATGCAATGAAGTCTCAAATCTTTGAAGAAATCCTCCCAAATCCTTGATGATTTTGAATTTAGGAAAAATCTCCAATTTTGCAGCTATATAGACAAAGAGTTGGATCAAATCTTCTCACTAAAACAATACATTCTCAGTCCTCCATGAATTCTTGACAAATGGCTGAGGATGAGAGAGGATTTGCTTGAAGATAGGAACCCTAAGACTCTTTCGAACACCCGAGACATGATTTAAACATGCCTTTGCAAATCGATTTGCAATAGAGGAGAAAAACGACGCCCTGTAGAAGAAGAATGCTGTTTTTGTTTATAAAAACAAGCTGCAAATCTGTTTGTCTTCCTTTGGACGGGCTTTGGATAAGTCGCTGCAAGTTAAGACTGTATCTAATAAATTATAGCTTCAATTTGATTGACTTATCAATATATAATATATATATGAATGGATTATATTGATCAAATTCGATATGCTAGAATGAATCGACTTTAGTCGATTGCATGTAATATGTATTTAACCTGTATTGGATCGGGTTTTGATATGGTTAATACCATATATGTTACGATAACTATCCTTGATAGTTATACGAAACTATTTAGTGAAATCGACATAGTCAATACCGTTTCATAAGTAATGAAAGTGTTACGATAACTATCATAGGATAGTTATACGTAACACATTATATATATTATATATGTGTTACGATAACTATCGTATGATAGTTATACGTAACACTATACTGTTGCGGTTTATATAACACCGTTTATAATATACATAACAGCAGTTACGAAAGGGCATGAATATGTAAGACATGACCCTACGTGGCTTAAGCCACGTACGGTCATGTCTCTACATAGACATGACTCTTATATTATGTATATAAACATAATCGTATGTGATGTGGAAAAACATCAATTACAGTGTGCATGTCATCACCTCAGCAACATACAAAATATATATCTATGCAATTATAATTCAGTAAATATAAATACATATATATTCACTCAAGATAATATCTTGTGAGCAGTACAATAAAGAATATTGAATTCTCTCTAATAAAGATCTCCATTCCTAATAGTATCTTGCTTCAATAGAAATCGATATTAATGTCCTAGAGGGGCTTTTCCATCCACGACGCAAGGCAAGAAACACAAAGGAAGTATAATGATGGGTTTTTGAAATAATAAAACATGTCAAAAACACTATTACAAAGGCAGCGACGGGCTTTTACTTGCCATGCGCAACGGCAAAACATGTTTTTGGAGTGGCGACAGGTTTTTGCAATATGTTTGCAGGTCTTTTTAAACACATACAGGCTTTTGTATGTGTAAGACACATAAAAATCGCCACCTCTTCTCTTATATGGTCGCCGACGCGGTTTTGATGAGCCTTTGCAAATCGATTTATGACTTAGAAGAAAAGACTTTAATGAAAGACGAGTTTTTGGATGAGTAATGCAAGTCAAAACATGTTTTATTTTGTTAAAACAAAAACTAATACTTTGCAAGCAAACTTAAAAAGCCCACCAGTAAGTATAGTTTAAAAACATACTTTATTTTAATAACGGGTTTCTCATGCATCTTTACAACCATATTAACTCTATAAGGAAAGCATGTAATGAGACTTAAAAGCCCACCAATGCATTACAATTTCATTAAAGTTGATATATTCTCTTGCGAATATGTAATGGCGGAGTTTTAATTCCATTTTGCAAGCAAATGACACCCAAGACAAATTGTATTGACGGACAAAAAGTCCACTTTGCAAGATTTAAAACAAGAAATAAAGACTTGCAATCAGGCTTAAAAATCCCACCTGCAGTGTACTTAATTCCTCAGTATCTCTTAAAATATAGCTCTAATTTAGGCGTAAGATTGCTCGAAACGAGCGGAGTTCGAAATGCAACAAACCTAGGGCGAAAACAAACCAAACAAACTAGAAAAAAACAAACAAAGACTCGAAGGTTACCAAAAAATCAAGCACTTGCACTCAGGGAAGAAAAACCTGTCATAGCAAGAAAGATCAAGAGAAACTCGATAGAAACCTTCAAAAACGGCATTCGAAAGACGTAAGACTTAGGACAATTCAAGGGATAACTGATTGCCTTCATATAATGCCATTAAGAACACCAAACTTAGAGAATTTCGCCTACAAATTCATGAGAAAATTGCATAGGGTTGTCCAATTTTGTGAATACAAAATTGAGGACAACACTCTCTGTACAGTGAAAAAGTAATATACTAATAAGCATTTGAGGACTTGGAAAGCGAGAATGTTATTGATGCAACTAATCCCAATGGCATTGGCACTATTTCTTAATCAACTAATGCCTTTGATGATGACGAGGAAGAGAAGATTTAGATAATACATTAGATGATTGAAACTTAGTATAAAGTTCCAATTGTTGAAAGTCAAAACAATGATACTTGAACTCAATATTATTATTTTAACATTTTGATGTTGATATGATGCTATGATTACAAGTTTATGGTTATTTTTGTTGTTTTTATGATACTATGTGGCATTCTAATCTTAATTCATGCTTCTAGGCTGCACATATATATATATATATATATATATATATATATATATATATATATATATGTTTTTGTACTAACAAACCCAAACCCTATTTCAAAATTTTGTTGTACCGGCAAACCGGTTCTTCGAACCCGAACCCAAACCGGTAACTTCGTTTTTTTATGATTGGCAGCTCACATTTTTGCCAACAGTTTTATTGTTTCTCTGTTTAGAAATTTCAAGGAAAATAATTGTGTCGAATCACAAATCTAGAGAGGTAAAAAATTAAGTTGTTTATTAATGTTGTTGTATATTACAGGAGGCGATACCAAGTATCTACCACAGTTTGCAAACATGCATACCAGGATGAATGCAGTAAACATTCTTTCAATGGGGCCAAGCAACTAACTATTCTTGGTGTGCTAATTCAAGGATCTAAAACGAGTAGATGTACCAACACTTTTCTTAGCATCCCAAATTATCGTATGCAATAAGATCACGATGCCTATAGAACTCAATCGAAAATTTCATTACAAGCTTTAATTATAAACCGATTTCTATCTGATTAATTGTGATTTTGGCTACCCACTCCAACCTATAGACCTCAATCAAAAATTTCATTACAAGCTTTAATTATAAACCGATTTCTAACTGATTAATTGTGATTTTTGCTACCCACTCCAATAGCCCACCTAGTCTTTCAAGAACGGTTACCAAGAACCATAGGTCTTGTAGACTAGCTATTTCATTAACTATTGCGTTTGGACATTCTTTCTTTTCTCACAGACCCGTAGTATATTGAAATAAAACCATTTGCAAACAAACAAGAACAATCTTTATAAAATGAAGAGGCCTCCTCAACTTTCCACCATTTGAGCCACTCTCTCTAGCTTTTTGTAAAGACCTTAAGGTTTGTATGATCTAAACATTGTTTTTTTGAACTATTTAAACACCAAAACAAAGACTAAATACACAATATTGATTCAGGAAAAGAAATATTCAATAATGCTTACACAGATTCAGAGCATCAAATAACAAGTTTTACCCAGTATCTACAAATTCAGGAATATGTTTGTTATTGAAATTGATATAGAATTCCTTCACAATAGTAATAATCTTTTAGATTACACAGAACTCAATAGAGTTTGAACAATAACAAATAGTAGAGGATGACACTTGAGTGTTTCATCCCAAGACCATATAGAGCTTAAAAAAAAACACGGCAGTAGAGGTGAATTCTTTGGTGTTTCATCCCTAGACCCAAATAGGCAAACCAAAATATTCAACAAACCAAAGAACATAGTAGAGTCATCTATATATACCCACTTGGGGTCGTTCATTAACTTGCAGTGCGAAGCAAGTAAACAATCTGATTTGGCCCCTTTCTAGAAGTCGGTAGAAGACACAAAACAAAATCTGTTTTTCTTCAAGAAGTCGATTGTCACTACAAAACAAAATTTGATCGATTGTCACTACAAAACAAAATCTGATATTTTTGCTAAAGGACAAGAGTGCACATTTGGCAGCCAACACTACCATCCACGCCATGTGACCCCATTTCACGGATTGATCACAGTCTTCTCGTCCCCTAATTGACTGACCTCAAGCAATTTCAAGTTGGGGTGTTTGAAGATTTCAATTCCTTCCCAGGTCGCATCTTCCGGTGGTAGTCCCTTCCACTTGATCAAGTATTCTAGAATAGCTTTGTTACGTAATCTCTTCTCCCTTACATCCAAAATAGATTAGGGTTCAAGGATCAATTTTCCTTCATAGTCCAACGGAGGAAGCTCCATGGACAAGTTGATCTGCTGCCCAAGGGCTTTCTTTAATCATGAAACATGAAAAGTATTGTGAATCCTGTTGTCAAGAGGTAATTCTAACTCATAAGCAACATGTCCCACCTTTTTAATCACCCGGTAAGGACGACTGTTTTAACTTCTCTTTTCCGCTTCCCTTCATAGACGATTGTCTAAAAGGTTGTAACCTCAGAAACACCAAATCACCTTCTTCAAATGCTCTTTCTATTCAATGTCTATTTGCATATAACTTCTGTTGACTTTGGGTTTGTTGCAAGTTCTCTTTAAGGGCTTCCAAAATATCCTTGCTTTGCTGAATTAAATTATTAGCACTAGGTACTTTACTATCAGTGAGGATCAGATCCACAAAGCAAGTTGCATCATAGTCGTACAATGCTTTAAAGAGAGACATCCCAATCGACATATGATAAGGTGTATTGTAGCCATATTCCCCAAGATTTCTTGTCCTCAAGCAATTAAATTTGTCAACTCTGCAATGATTTCAAATACACCAATCAATACCTAGATCCCAAATTAATCTAGAACCTTGGTATGTCTTCCCTTGTACATCTCCTTTAAGCTCATCAGTAAGCTTATCTACCTCCTCTTCTTTCCCATTTAGCGCATCAAGAGAGATCACACCAAGCATGAAAAGATGATCTCTATCAGACAATAGTTGTTGGTAATTAGTCTTCATTACCACTAATGCTTCTCTAAGTGCCTATAAATCTAAAAGGGAAAATTCTTCACCAAGGTCCATATGTATCCCTGAAGACCTCCAACACATTTTTTCCATTAGCTTATGGGTGTCATCAAGATGTTTAATGGCTGCAATAAGTCGGTCTTCATTTACCTTAAATTGTCCTGCCAAATGATAGGATGCCTAGGACCTATCAAACCCATACAAATTTTCTGATTCATGATCAGCATCATGCAACACTAAATCAGATATTTTTTTAGGTTAACATCAATACCATCAATGTTATCACAATTGTGCAGGTGAAGTTAGAACAACACTATGGTCAAAAGTAGATCCATCCCAAATAGGATCCACAACATATGTAAGGTCTATCTCACCAGAACTCACATAAGATGTGGAGTCATCATCATTAGCTGATTGGAAAACATCTTGATATATGCTTTCAATATGCTTATCATATGTACTAGTATGATCAACCTTGTAGGATAGCTCTACCTCCAAGCTTCCTCCTAAGAAACTTGTGCAATCCTTACCTGAAATAACATCTTTCCCATGACTGAAAATTGCATTTCCAAGTGAAGATTGCTCCTCGGATATGATTGCAATAAATGACTTAATTTCTATTTTGAACTCCTCTTCTTCCACCAGCTCTTCATCAAACAAGTAAGATGTCAGCTTCCCTTCACATTGTTTGAAAACACTGTATACCAAGTTATAAGTTGTTGTAGAAGTAACCTGTTTTTGTTTCAGAACAGCCAATAACAAAGATATGATAGGCTGGGAAATAACATCACTTTCATCAATAATTGAAGCCATAATGATTCTCATTTAATCATGAATAGATTTGTTGTGATCCTCACTGATAGCAACGAGGAAATGATGAAACATTTGTAGAATAAGATCATTACAATCATAATTAATCATGATAACACATGATCTCACCTTGGTCATCAATTCTAAAACCTTAGCCCTCTTACCAAAAGGACTTCTGATGTCACCTAACTAATTAAAACTTTCAACGATCAATTGCAAGATCTCCCTCATTTTACCATCCTTAAAAGGAACCTCAGGAGTTGTAATCCTTATAATTTCAATTATGCAATGAGTAACAACAAGTCTTACCTCATTATCTTTGTGATTTAGCAACATGTGCTCTCCCAAGAAAGTCACTGTTGGAACCATTTCTATTTGAATCAACTGGGAAGGCGACTAACAATTTGCCACTTCCTCCAACAAACTGAGAAAAACATCTTTTGATGAAGACAAGTGACCAAGTTTATCTCTTGCAATATAAAGCTCTTTGCTTTAACTTTTCTTCGTCCACTAAAGTAGTAAAATGATTCGCCTTAGTATCTTTTCTCCTTTTTACTTCTGTTGCTAACCCTTCTTCAAGGCTAACTTTTGATTTTTCTTTCATTATTCTTTTGATGTACTTCACCAAGCTCATTTTACTAGGTCTAACGATTACAACCACACTCAAGAATTCATCAAAGGGAACTTGTTTTTAAACCCCTCCGGCTTGCTTTGGTACTCTTCAAAGAGTTGAATAGCTTCACGTTCATAACTCCTCTTTTCATTTGTCTTTGGTTTTAACATTTTATTTCCAGTCTCTAATGTATTCTTCACTGCTTAAAGTGCCATTATCTTGGGTTCTCTTTCTTTCAAGAATGATTCTTTTGACTCTGATTGAGTTCCTGATTCAAGATCCAATTCCTTTTTCCTTTTTCTTACATAGTACCTATCAAAAGATTCAGTAGCCTTGACCTTCTCCGGTTCATTTGAGTATTCATCAAAAGACTGTGATAACCTCCCCATGCACAAGTATAGTATTCCTTGACAGACTTAAATATTCCTAAAATGTTAGAACAATTTTCATCTTTTAATATATGTTATACCATCCAACAATTTTAGAGGCCGCAATTTCATCATCCCTTTCTTCCATTACTGTAATTATCCTTAACATCTCACAGGCTGGCAAGATTTTGGCTCTAATACCATTGTAAAGACCTTAAGGTTTGAATGATCTCTGAACTATTTAAACCCCCAAAAAAGGACTGATTACACAATATTGATTCAGGAAAAGAAATATTCAATAATGCTTACCCAAATTCAAAGCATCAAATAACAAGTTTTACCCAGTATCTGCAAATTCAGGAATATATTTGTTGAAACTGATACAAAATTTCTTCACAACAGCCATTTAAGCTTTCAGATTACACAAAAATCAATATAGAGTTCGAACAGTAACACACATCAAAGGATAACTCTTGAGTGTTTCCTCCCAAGACCATATAGAGCTTGAACAACAACACAGCAACAGAGGTGATCTCTTGGGTGTTCCCTCCAGAGACCTAAATCATGCACAAAGGCAAACCAAAATATTAAGTGTACCAAAAAACATAGCGGAGCCTTCTATATATACCCACTTGGGGCAGTTCATTAACTTGCAGTGCAAGGCAAGTAAACAATCTAATTTGGCCCCTTTCTAGAAGTCGGTACAAGGCACAAAACAAAACAAAACAAAATCTGGTTTTCTTGAAGAAGTCGGTTGTCAGTACAAAACAAAATCTGATCGGTTGTCAGTACAAAACAAAATCTGATTTTCTGCTAAAGGACAAGAGTGCACAGTTGGCAACCAACACTGTCATCCAGACTAGGTGGCCCCATTTCATGGGCTCATCACAGTTTTTCAAAACATAAGAATTGGCCTACTCTCCACTTGAACCATGTGAAGCCCTGAAACAAACACCATGGCAACCAAGAAAGCACAAGCCTCAGCCACTTTCACTACAAAAAAGGCATCTAAAATTTGTTTGGGTTCAATTTATTCTTTTACCCATTGATCCTGTGTTATCTTAATGCATTGGAGTTATTATTCTGGGTCCATGTTTATAGCATTATTAAGCAGATTAAATCCATGCATTGTTTGACTAGGTTTGAGATTTCAATTGATCTCCTGATTGTTGTTTTATATGATAGTATTTTCAGCCCTACTGCACCAAGCCCACATGGCAAAAGGCACAAAGAACACCAATGAATGTAACATGGTTCTTTGTCCTAGACTGTTGCATTTGTTCAAAACTTCAAAGAGTTGCCATGCATAGCATATCCCACAATCATTACAGTCCATGTGACAACATCCCATTTAGTCATTTTGTCAAAGACTTTGTGTGCGTCCTTTATGCAACCACATTTGGCATAGATGTCTACAAGCCTACTACTCACAAAGTTGTTTGTCTGTTATCAATCCCTTATTATTCCTCTATACACCTACTTGCTATGTTCCAAAGCTGTCAAGTTGGAACATGCAGGAGAACACTGGCAAAGGCAATTGAGTTTGTTTCATATCCCACAATCATTACAGTCCATGTGACAACATCCCATTTAGTCATTGTCATAGACTTTGTGTGCTTCCTTTATGCAACCACATTTGGCATAGTTGTCTACAAGCCTACTACTCACAAAGTTGTTTGTCTGATATCAATCCCTTATTATTCCTCTATACACCTACTTGCTATGTTCCAAAGCTGTCAAGTTGGAACATGCAGGAAGAACACTGGCAAAGGCAATTGAGTTTGGCTTCAAACCACTCAGTTGCATTTGTCAAAAAAGTATCAGAGACTCTTCAAATTTCCCATTCTGTGCATATCCAGAAATCATTGCATTCCACTAACCCGTATTTCTCTCCAGCATTTTCTGAAACAACTCCTGCCTCATCAACATACCCATTCAGTGCATAACCAACAACCATGGTGCTCTAGGCCACAATGTCCCGTTGAGGCATCTCCTCAAATAGATTTTGAGCCTCTTCTAAAGCTACAATATGTACATAAATTTTCATTCCATGTGATAAATTTTCTTTCTGGCATTTTGTCAAACACCTTACACAGATTGTGGAACTGAGTTGTTCTCCAGTAAAAAATCCAACCTATTCTAAGAACAAAGCAAACATTAAGATCAATTTTGTAACTTTATATACAGTGTTGATTAATTTATGACCCCTAAACTAATGCACCATGTACTTTATTTCCTTAAAATAAGTAGTTACACAAAAAAGTTGCTTCTCCTTAAAGTGTATTGCTCCCATTATTATAGTTTTGATTTTAAGCCTATTCTTATTAAATTTATCCTGCATTGTAGAGGATTAATGGGTGCGTGTGAATTGGAAAGAAGTCCAATTGACTCAAAAAATTTCATCTTGTTTAATACAGTTCATGTTGTTATCTATTTATTGCATGCTACATCCTTTGTCTCTGCAAGGCAAGGCAGCAATCTCTGCATTCTAGTCTATGTGAATCTTGCCTATTTGTTGGGCATATAATCTAATCCATTCCATCATGATGCTCATTAGTAGGATTATATTTGCAGTTGTATTTCTATTTGTATTTCCTCTAAAATGCAAGGATGTATCAGCAATAAAATATCCTCACAGGATAGTACTGTGAAATTCAATGAGGAACTCAACAATCTTTGAGGTCCTGAGCATGAAACAGTGCTCAGATAACTATCTAGCTTGACAGGCAATCAGGCAATCATTTGATTGTTTTGAGATCCTTATGCTTGCCTTGAACCCTTTCACATTTTGCTACAATTGATGGATATTGCTAAAAATTTAACCTTTAAATGAATGTAGGAAGCAGGTTCAAGTCTTTAAAGGCATACATGTCAACCTACTTTAGTGCAGTCATTAAACTGCAGCCTGGCTACACTGCAGGAGTTAACACTGCATTCTATGTAATCTTTTCTGTGTTACCTTATTTTTCCACCTTTTTCCTTTTGGTCTTTAGATCTTCTGCTTGATAGTTTTGTTAAATTACATAACAGTTTAGCTCAAAGGAACAGATTGGCCAAGCCCTTTGAATTTTATATACGCCTTTCCATTTTTTCTTGGCTTTGGATAGTGTTCTTATGCATATTTTGAGGCCCGATTTCATTTTGTGTTCTTGAATAAAGTCAAAGACATGCAAAATTATCTCTAGATCCGTTGCTAATATTAGGCAACTATACATACTATGGCTGCTTGTAAAATTGCATGAATTACAATTGGTATGGAGAACTTGCTAAAGCTGCTTTTGGTAATGACAAGTATCTTTTTATATTTTCATCAAATCATATTGCTTTAGAATCCGTCCATTTCTTTCTAGACATACAAATGAATAATATTAGAGGAAACCATTCATAATTGCTTGAAGTAAGAGATATACATTGTAACTGGTGCCAAGAACATATCTTTGTTGTTACAACATATCTTTTGCACAAAGTTTACCACAAAATGGCATCGCTAAGAGGACTAAAACTTAGGATATATGAAATCGTCTTTGTTCCCAAATGTAATTTTCTTGCTGTTTAACTTTTTTATTTATTTTGGATCAGGTACATGAACAAGGAGATAGTGACACTGTGACATAGTTGCTGCATAAAATTACCATGAAAATAATGGAATTTCCTTCTAATCATTTTCCATTTGGGAGCTGGCTTTAGTCTTGCCAGAAATTTATAATCAGATGCCGTCTGTATTTATATCACAATTGGCTCCAATTTTGCATTGACCAAAGTTCAAACCACTTGTTACCATTAGAGAAACTCTGCTTTGTCAAATTCCTCAAATTTGTTATGAAAAAATCAATCTAGCATGTCTAATATAGTTGATTGAGAGGCAAAGGTATCAACAATGTCGAATGCTACAACTGTATATTCACTTTCTACGTCAACATCTTCTATGGGCAAGTTTTTTTTGTTCATTTCTTCACATAAAGCTATTGTTTGTAGAATGTATTTATTTTGGTTATGCTAGAATATAGATTATGTTTGTGTCTTATTTTAGGTGTTTTGCCCTTAATTTTTTCATGTCTACCTCAATTGATCTAGAAGCCTCAACTAAGACTCACTGGACATGGTTTCTACCTAAGCTATTTGTATGATAGGTTACATTGCAGGTGGTTAACGTCTATGTTTCTTGTAGGATGCCTGTTGCATGCTTTCTTACTTTCAGAGTCATATGATCTATTTTACTGTGTTTTTTGAGGCTATTCATGCATAATTTTTTCTTCTTTGCTGGGATGTTTGGCATGGTTATTGTTGCAGGACTGGTGTCCATACAATAGGTTGGCCATCAATACAGCTCACTTGAAATGTTTCATGTAGGCATCAAGGAGCCACAACCTAAGAATTAATTCTGGTTTATCTCCACTCAAAAAGGTTTCCCAAAAACTCAATTGCCTTTACAATGATTTAACATCTTAGCCAACCAAGGATGAACCATTTTTCAAACGCTAGACGATTTGAGATTCTCCAAGACCTTACACATCAGGTGATGTTATTTCTATAGAGGTATTCACCCAAATAATTTAATGTGTCTAGCTACAAACTCCTCTTCTAATATTTATGCCCTTGCATTTCATGCATTCCCTAATTGAAAATACCATTGGTGTAGAGACCAAGAGACTTGAAAGCTATGAGAAAATGATACTAATGCAGAGACCAAGAGACTTGAAATCTATGAAAAATTGGCATATGCATTGATTGCTGATAGTTCAGCCAATCACTAAAGCCATAAGCTACCACAAACCTTAAACCCTAGTTTGTTTAACTGCAAATGGTTGTATCAATGGCTTTAATAATTTTAAATTTGAAAATCAGAGAACATCCAGCTGCCACCTTTATGGCATGCTCAGCAATGACAGTTCACTACAAATTTACAAAATCATTATTGGTTGTACCTGTGCATTTGGTAGGGACTCCTGCTACATTGTAGCCCTTTTTTAATTATTAATAGTTACTACTAATATTAATAGCTTGTTTTATTTATTTAAAAGACCTACTCTTTTAACTATATATGATTAGGTCCGTGATTATCATTACCAAAATAATATGGCACTAACAATTGTGTCACTTAACTGTATTAGAATTAATAAAATAGTTTCTACATTACTTAATTTTCATATTATATAATTAACTGCAGTAATGTAGAATAAATTTTACCCACATTACAACACTTACAATAATTGCACATAATAATTAAGCACTAAACTTTATACATTCTTTAAAATACATATAATTTAATTTTTAATACTTACATAGTAAAACTAACAAAGTTTGTATACATGCAATACTTTTTCAGACGCAGCAATAGTAATATACCTATTTAAATACCAAAGTGAATAGACATCGCAATAATTATAGACTCCATGGAAATAGAAAGAACAGAAAAGTGGGACTAACAAACACAAATAAAGAGAGGTTTCCAAAGATTTTAAATGCAATTTACCATAGAAAAGTGGCAGATTTACAGCAGCGGAGCAGAAACTATCACAAAATTCATGACAGGTACACCTGGGTACAACCCCTATGAACCCGTAGTATTTTTCCAGAACCCTGGATGGATCTCCCTACAAACCAAACCCAGAACCGACCCAAATTTGCAGGTTCAGGGGACTGAACCAATGACATAAGGGACAGATAAGGCTGAAAGCAGAGTGAAAACCATGATCGCCAATTGCTCTTATCCTCAATATTGAATATTATAACCAAGATCACAAGGAGTTAAAGATAGAATGTAGTTTTCTCAAAATATGTCAAATGATTTATAGTTTACTAGTTGTGTGAACATAATTTCATTATTTTGGAATCTTCAGTTCATGTTTCAATTAATATGATAATTTACTCTGTCTCTTTATAGGCTTAGGGAACCATGTGCATTCAGGAGACATTTGGAGTCTGACGCATAATACAAGGGTTAAATATTGAAAGAATCATTGGAGTTTTTCTCCTTAATATTCTAAATCTATAAAAAAAAGGATTATGTATGGCCTTTACCTGAAACATGTACAATCATAGCACATACAACAGCACAACAATTATGTGTCTTGGTTCTGTTGATACTACTGATATTTATTTAGATTGAATCATCAACAGATATATGTGTTTTGGAATAATTCATATTTTCTTTTTTGACATGTTAATACTCTATTAGTCTGCAAATTCTATTTGGAAATTTTATGATCCTTTTGTTGATATTCAACTTCTTTAAAGAATATTCAAACACCTTATTTTTTGTTGGTACATATGAATAAATACAACCATAAACAGTAACAGTTACTTCTGAAAAAAAATTATAATCATAATTTGAAAATACTAGATGAAACATTCATTTTCCGATCAAAACCACAGAAATAAGGATAACACCTGAACGTATTATTTCATGGGTAAAAGAAACATAAGTTTACAGCCCTAACAACTTAACCAACAAAACCCTAAAGATGAGTGCCTATCAACCATTTGATAGCACCTTGAGGTGGTAGCAATAGATATAAGCATGAATAAAACGAAATAGAATACACTTCAGAATTAGCAAGATGTGCATAAACTTACTTCCACAGCTTCCTCTTCTACTTCTTGAACCATTGCCTACAGACAGAGTTCAACCATTGCTACTTTCCTCCGCACCCAGCTAGCGCAATTTGGTCTGGTCATTATTAGTGACTGCTTGTTGCCGCGCAGACTGTGACGTGCGGAACTTGCCTCCAGCCCTGCTTCCTCCATATGACCATGACTCGTCTCCTTCTCCTCATCTTCCACATAGCAATTGCCTTACCCATGTTTGAAATTGCGACAGAAGCCATCCCCTGTTTTTCCCTTTCTGCAACGCGATGCTACAGAAGCCTTAGGTTTTTAATTTGAAATCTAAATTTGACCTTCGAAGAAATGAAGACATGTTATGGTAAGTCTTCTTTCTTGGTCGCTCATAATTTGAATTTGCCCTGTTTTTTCTCTGATTTAAATACAGAGGGTAATTTGAAGTGACTTCATATGAACGTCAAAGCAATGTCCATGCGAGGACTCCCAAATTCCCAACGATCATATTGTTTTTTGCTTTTCTTTTTTTTCCATAACGATCAAAATTTAAAATAAAAAAATCATTTGAACTTTAGTGGAGGACTCCCAAATTCCCAACGATCATATATCGCTTTTTTTTCATTACGATCAAATTGTTGAAATGAATTCATTTGAACTTTCGTCGAGGACTACCAAATTCCCAACGATCATATTGTTAGTTTCGTTTCTGCATAACGATCATATTGTTGAAATGAATTCAGTTGAACTTCCTACGTTTCTTTGCCAGACTGATATAAGCACGTGTTTCGCTCGTGAAGATTGTGACAGGAAAAGAGGGAAAATTTTGCGCTCAAAAAGTGTAAAAGGGTTCTACAATTGCCATCAAATTGTGACATTGTTGAAAAGTTCGACACTATTTTATTTTATTTTTATTTTTTTTTAGTAATTTATTCTAGGTTGATTTTTTTTTTTAAAGCATGAAAGAGTTGTTTAGAAAATATAAAAGAATGTATTACAAAAGCATGTATAAACAAGTGTTATTTGTGGTGAGTACGTCATTGTAGACTATAGAAATCGGTCAAAAGTAGTTTGAGATTAATGATATTATAGTTGTTCAAAGAAATCAATCAAAAGTGGTTTGAGATTAATGATATTGTAGTTGCTCAAGTGCAATAATTGTCATCAAATTGTGGCATTGTTGAAAACTTTAACATTGTTTTATTTTATAATTTATTTTGAGCAATTAGGGTTTCAAGTAAGACGAGGATTTCAAACAGGACGCAAGTTTCAAGTAGGGTTTGAGCAGGGTCCGAGCAGGTTTCAAGCATCTCAATATTTGAGGTTTGCAACATCGCGTGAGGTGGAGTTGATTTGTCATTTGTAGTGCCAAGAGGTTAGAGGAGGGTTCGTTTTCAGAGACGGATCTGTTGTTGAGTTGGATGAGGACTTCGGTATTTTAAGTAGCTTGCAGAGATCGTGGCAAAAGGGTCAATATTGTGTGGGTCCTAGTAGATGGGGGCTCACTACTCATTTCAGGTGGTGGTACTTAAGCTACAGCCTGACAGGTTAGCTTGCCTTGTTTTTTATTTACAACCTTGTCTCATTTTTTTTTTTCATTTAGATTTCTTCTTCCGACAATGAAAAAACAAACAATATCACTTATTAAAAATGGACAAAAGATCCATATGCATATTGAAACTAACCACCTGGGGCAAGTAAAAATTGTCTCATTAGACAAAATAGAAAAATGATTTTGGGTCAATGTCAAGTAGTTTAGAGGTATCAAGCAATTTAGAGGTATCCTAAAATGTAGGCTTACTCGTTTGAAGTGGGTGTGTGAAAAGAAAACACATTGTCAAAGGGTGAATATAGGGGGGTGCAAGCACAAAGTTGAGTGCCAATTCCGCGGAAGTCCGCGGCCAAAAAAAATTGGCTACCAGAAACGGGCACCCGTTTTTTAAAAAACGGGTGCCCGTTATGGTTCGGGTGCCCGAACCGTAA
>MU225105.1:3756039-3830450 GCA_018584345.1 Thuja plicata | reverse complement strand
AATTTTTTTGATATTCAATCTCTAAGTGCCTCAAATTTTGACATCAATTGACAGACAACTTGAAAATCAGGGAAAACACTTCCACTTTTTGGCCAAAAAGTGGACTCAACTTCTTGCTGGCACCCAGGGTATTAAACACAAGGGTAACTTCAAAAATTCCCCCTTTCATATTGGTGGCAACAACCTTTCAAAAGACTATAGAAACTTTGAATATTCTACCATATCCAATTCCACTTCCACACCTCTCATTTAGTGCTTTAATTTATATGTGTAAGAATTGATGATGACTAAGGAAAGATTGGAGCTTTTAGAGGTTAAAGAGAAAGAAAGAGATCTTAAAATGCATGACCTGACAGCAGCAAGTAAATCTCTAGCATACAATAATAAAGTACTAAAAGAACAAGTTTCATTGTTGCAAGAAGCAATTTCAGTTGGGAAACTTGAATGGCAAACTATGAAGGATGGACAAACTATGAAAGTGTTAATGGAAACCAACAAAGTTAGAATAAATGTTGAAGTATTCCATGATGAGGAAAAATCGCTTCATCAAGCAAGATTGTTGGAAAGATAGTGGTTGAATAGGACAAAAGAATTTTTTCAGAAGTTACCAAAAGTTTGGACAAAATCAGTAAACATTTTGCACATGTGAAAGGGGAAGCAAATACTCAGGTTGATAAAACCCAAGATAGAGAGTTCAAGGAAAGGTAAGTAAGAACAACAATGTAAATATTAAAGGAGTAAAAGATTATGGTACAAAAAAACACACGAGCTAAATCTTACAAGAGACTTCTTAAGAGAAGTACTACTTTGGCAAGGTCAAATTTGCTAAGCATGGGGGGTTGGTAAATTATGTGACAAGAGGGATAGGCCCATAAATTTTTTTATGTCAAATATTCACGACAAGAAAAATTTGTTAAGCAAGAAATATCTCTTGAGGGGTTTGTGTTTCTTCTTAAATGAAGATTTAACTATAAGGCAACAAGAGGAGAGAAGGGTTGAAGTGGCAAAAATTAGAGCAACTAGAAATGAAGGCAAAAGGGCATGGTTATTCAAGGGAAGAGTCGTTATTTCTCATTTTGGTCACCATTCCTAGGCAGAGCAGCAAGTGGGTAGCAAAGATTTGGAAGCAAACTCTTTAGTGGACAACTATGCAACAAGGTCAACACAAATACATAGGCATAAAGACTCGACTTTGAGTCTTTCATGCCAAAATAAATAGCAATAAAGTTCTATCTAAGATTCTTTAAGTTTAGTTTTTGGAACTGCAAAGGTTATCCTTGCCTGGATTAGGGCCTATTGCAGGAGGTAGATACATTATTTGTCTCATACAGACACATGAGCATGAAGGATGTAAGACTCCCTTGTTTGAAGGATATTGGAAGTTGGTAGTGTGGAACGAAGTAATGTGAAATGGTAAAGGTCATGGAGGTATGATGGCTCTAATAAGAGAAAAAGGATGTTTCATTCAATTGGCAAAAGAAGACTCTAATAAATAGTTTATCTGGTTCAAAATCTCATAAAATAGAAGTCTTATTAGGATCACAACATGCTATTTTTCTCCACGAGCTTCTATAACTTATTAAAAATGTAGTTTAGACCACAAAGTTGCATTTGCAACATTAAGGAAAGATGTTGTTGCATTTGCCTAGCAAGGTAATGTCCTCCTTGTGGGGGATTTCAATGCTAGAATTGCAAGTGAACAAACTAGTATACTCTATTATAAAGAAAACTATAATCCTATTTGGCTCATAGAAGAGAAAAAGAATCAGTGGGAAAGAGTTTTAGAAGATGCTAAAGGTTGCAACCATTTTGGGGAAGAATTTCTTACTCTATGTGGTACTTTTGATTTAATCATTTGCAATGGTTTGGATACATGGTCAAAGTCATGTAGTTTCACTTGCAATACTCACAATGGGGCGAGCATGGTAGATTATGCAATTAGTTCGTATAATTTGTATGAAAAAATTAAGCAAGTTCTGATTGGTGAGCATATATGAGATCTAAAATTAGATCACAGACTGATGTACTTGAATTTTTTGTGGGCAGAAAAGAAGCAGCTTGGGGTAAAAGCTCAATGTTTTCAACAATCACTTTCATAGGGAAAAATTTATTTTACTCAAAAAAATGGTAAAACCTTCAAGGTAACTTTTATACACTAAATTTTGCACCCTGTTAAGTGCTTGAGCCTAACAATATAGTATAACATGGGAATCACTTCTAGGTTGTAGGACCTCTGCTAACTGAAGTGAAGCCTCCAGTTTCTAGGTCGGTTCCTCTTAGATAATCACATTATTTGCTTTTGAACATGAAAGTAAACTTGGAAGGAAAAGTGGTAGAAAGAGAACTAAAGGGAAATGACTGAAAATAAAATTATCCTACTTGGTGATACACCGAAGGTAACATGAATCATAACATAGCGACCAAAACTAGCATGAAATTCTTGATTCTAGCATAACAACACTTTCTGAATAGGCTTGCATAAGTATTTCATAGAGAGGTCAGAAATTGAAAGAGGCTATTCAAGGAAAGAGAAGATTTCACAAACAATAGCATATCCAAGGAAATAGACACAGACTATGACCTACAAACAAACATCCACTTCAGCAAATAGGCGCAGGAATGAGACAAGATAGCAAGGGATGAACAAAATTCACAAGTTTATCTAAATCAAATCACCCACAGTAGTGCACAAAGATGCAGAAAGAAAGAAGGCTCAAGAACTCCAAGATTTCTCTAACATTAACCACTATATTATACTTCAGTAAGAGAAATACAGATAAGAAAAGCTTGAGGACAGAGAAAATGTCACAGAAAACCTTTGCATAATCTGGAATTCAATGAGAAATTTCAAACAAATGAAAACATGAGGGAAGAGAGAATGCCACAGAAGGTCTTGCATAAGATGAAAAAGCTCTAGCTAAAAAATCTCATAAAACTAATTATATGCAACCTCACCTAGCACACAGGCTCGGGAGTCAATCTATACGATCAGTTAGGGCAGAATTAGGGCTACAATAGATTCTCAATAAACAATGTAGAAACCCTAAAATAGTCAAGTCTGCTCATCAATGTACTTGGGAAATATCTCAGAAGATTAGATATAGTCATGAATACATCTTCCATCACCATAAATTTGATCAGAGAAGTTGGCTCGACCCATCTCTCTTTTCTACAACTTAAAAGACCACGCCACCGCCACGAAACCCCTGAAATCATATTTTGAATATTAATGGTCATAGGTGGTGCGGGTGCTTGTATCAACGGTTCAGATTTGAATCTATTTCCCTTTTAAAACCCATCCGTTGATCTTTATCTTTGTTTTCATTCTTTATTTTGTTCTTGAGTTTAGATCCAATCATAGACAGGTGGCGTCCTGGCGCAATGCCTCAAAGATTAAATATCTTCATCTTGGCCATCGAGCAATTACACCCATAGTCAGATCTTCTTTAGTTGATGTGTCTTTATCTTGTCTTTTCAACCCAAGACCTTTGATGTTATTAGTGCCACATGTCATCTCAGCGCAATGCCCTTATTATTAGATTCTGAGTACTTTGTCATTGAGGCTTTAAGTCATCCATCCGTTCAAACTGAACTTTATCATCTTTAACTTTAGTTATTTCTGACTCATCCTAGCCCATCATGGACACGTGTCTTCAAGGCATGATTCCTTAATGAATAGATTTCGAGCATCTTTTCATTGAGGCTTTATGCCTACCACTCGATTAAATGGGAATCGCTTGATCTTTACTTTTTCTTTGAACTTAGCCCTAACTCTACTTTGACTCATCCTTAACCCTAGGTAACTGAATTTATTTATCTCTGATTTGATAGATCATTTTCTTAACCCTGAGTTTATTATGAGATCACACGCCAACCACAATATTGGACCCAAGATCAATGATATGTGCTTAATCTCCAGACCATAGAAGAATATTCCATTTTATTGTGAGATCATGAGACAATCATGAGATCAAAACTTGATCAACAGTACATAATTCATCCCTACAAACTCTGAACCCTAACTTGACTTCAACTTATGTAACTATGATTTATCCTGAGATTACGTGACTGAGGAGAAATCCAAGTCACAAGAAGATTTTCTAACTCCAGGGTCTATTCTGAGATTTCACACCATTCACACGATCTGATCTGAATCAACAACCATGATTCTTTCCATAACTAACTCTGAACTAAACTTGACTTAACTTCCTCGACCCGAGTTTATTTAGAGATTCAACGACCGAAGAAAACTGCAAGTCGTGAGATCATTTTCTAACTCAAGGGTTTATTCCGAGACTTCATGCAATCCATAGGATCAAAATCAGATCAACAACTTAGATCTTAACTCGGTGGGCCCATCTTCAACTTTACCTGACTTAACTTTAACCTTAGTCTATCTAGAGATCACATGACTAAAGAAAAATCAAATTTGCGAGATCATATTATAACTCCGGGGTTTATCACGAGATTTTATGAGAACCACAAGATCATCTCTAAATCAATGACATGCGCGTAATCTCCTGAACTTTGTTGACTTTTGACTTTGTCTCGAGACTTCACACAAACTACAAGTTCATCTCTGAATCAATAGCTCTCGTCTAATCTCAGAATCTTTCATTTAACCCTAAGTACATCTAGAGATCACATGACTAAGGAAAAAAAGCAAACCATCCTTAACTCTGAGTCAGATCTGGAGATTACACGACTGAGGGAATCTCGAAGTCGCAAGATAAATAGCTAACCCAAGAGTTTATCACAAGATCACGCGCAAGCCACAAGATCTTATCTGCATTACGACTCACGTTAAGTCTCATAAGAAATGACTTAACCCTGATCTCATTCTAAGATCACGCGGCTAAAAGAAAAGAAACCAACTAGACTTAAACCTTGAGTTTATCTAGAGATCACGAGATAGACTGAGTCGCTAAATCTCAAAACACTTTGACTAACTCTGGTTTCATTACGAGACTTCCCGCATAGCACATGATCAATATTAGATTGACGCTTCACATTAAGTCTCTAGATCAAAACAATGTATTCCTTTTCCTTTTGAGATTACGTGACTAAGGCAATCTTGAAGTCGCTGAAAGATATGGAATATTCTTTCTAGGTTGCGCGACTAAGAGATAACAAGGAAATGAAAATTCTCACATGACTAATAAATCACATAAGTGACATGGAAAATTAATGAATAAATATACCAAGTCATCTATGAGCTAGGGTTTTAAACATGAATTCAAAGGGCTTCTTGCATCTAGGGTTTCATGACATAAACTAGGGTTAAAACTAGTGACCTAGCAAAAATGCAGAGAACAAGATAAAGTCAAGGATATGTACAGAATTTAATACAAGCTAGGCTCTACCCTTGTGGGAGCCTCATTTACTCCACTTGCAGCCAAAATTGGCAGAATGGGAAATTTACGTAACATTTTCGGGTATTTCTGCTGAATGTCAGCCTGTTAGACATATAAAACCAGTGGCCTTATGACATTCCACTGGGCATAGGAGTCTACATTTGAGCACACAAAAACTTCTGGGAAGGAAGGAGGATTGAAACTAGGAGGAGGGACAACGAACCAAAATAGGGAAAAGGATTGTACAAGAAGAAACAACAACTAACTATGCAAAGCACTTTGAGGAAAGTAGGAAAAACTAACCTAGAAAGCATAACAGAAAGCAGGAAACTTAATTACAAAGCTAGAAAAACCTCAAAACAAGGCTTTAGGTGAAATCCATTGACAGAAATTGGTAAGGCCTCTCCTTCAAGAGTTGATAGTTGAAAATCATTATTCTCCTTGCACTCAGTGATCACAAATGGACCTCCCCATAAAGAGTTAAACTTGGTAAGCCTGTTAGGCCTGGATCTGAACTCATCCCATTTGAGGACTATATCCCCAACATTGAAGTTCCTTGATCTAGATCTCCTATCAAAGCTCTTCTTGGTTTGCATCTGTTGGAACTCCATGATCTACATAGAATTGTCTATGTTCTCTTCCAACTCCATGAGCTGAGCATACCTTACCTCCAGAGGGTCTCCTTCTTCAAAGAGGACAAGCTGGGTAGCAAGGTCCAAAACTGGTAATTCAGTTGAAATGGACAATTTAGCTTCCCTGCCATAGACTAGCATGTATAGAGAGTTCCCAATGATATTCTTGGGATTAATCATGTCAAACCATAAGGTAGACTTCAATTTAGAGTGCCAATCTCTCTGATTTTCTTGCAAATTCTTCTTGATTATCCTGATTAGGTTCTTGTTTATAGACTCTATTAAACCATTACACTAAGCGTAATAATTGGAGCTTGTGTTCAGGTAAACACCATGTTTAATCTCCCATTCAGTGACTCTTAGGCCTGTGAAAGCAAGTGCATTATCTGATATAATAGAGTCTGGGGTCCCAAACCAATGAATTATGTCATCATAAAAGCTCAAGACAACACTCTCATTTGCTTCCTTTAATGCAATAGCCTCAGTCCATCTGGTGAAATAATTAGTTGCAGTGATTATCCACTTATGGCCTGCACTAGATGGGGGGTTAATCAGGCTTATGAAGTCAATGCCCCACTTTACAAAAGGTTGGTATATCCTGATTGGTTGGAGGGGCAGAGCTGCAAGCCTTTCCTTACCTACAAATATGGCACATTTCATGCATTTTCTTACATGATCATGACTATCATTAAAGATAGATGACCAATAGTATCCAACCCTCATGATCTTGAAAGCGGTAGTCCTAGGAGAGAAATGACCTCTAGAAGGTCCATCATGAAATTTATTTAGGACACCTGCTACTTGTTCTCAATCAATGCATCTTAAAAGAACACCATTATGATCCTTTCTAAAAAAGATCTCATTAATCATCACAAAAGGGATAGATTTCAACCTATAATACCTTCTTTTTTCTGAATCCAAATTTGCAGGGCACTCTCCTATCTTTAAAAAATGAACCATGTTAGGCAACCAACCTGCTACCTTGGAATGTTATTCTATTTAATACACAACTAAGGATGCATTCATTTTTTGTTGGCCTTTTGGAGTTTCATCCTCGTCTAATTTTTCACAAAGACCTCTTCCTCTGACTAGCTTGGTCACTTGGATAACAATGTCATATTCCATGACTCTAGTGATCCAACCAGCTCTTTTCTCATTTAGGTCCCTAGAAAGAAAGAACTCTTTGACACTCGTATGAGTGACTCTCAATTGTACCTTACTATGGGTCAATAGATGTCTAAATTGTTTAAGGCTCTTCACCACAACAAGTACATGTTTCTCTACAAAAGAGTACCTTTTTTCATACTCTTCCAAACCTTTGCTAAAAAAAGAAATAGGTTGCTCCAATCCTCCATAATTCTGTTGAGTTAACATTACAGATATGGCATCAGAGACTCCATAAGCATATAGAATTAATTCTTTGCTAAAATCAGGATTCAACAAGGTAGGAGCCTCTGTTAGAGCCTCCTTTATGCCTTGGAAACTACTCTTCCCTTCTTTGCTCCAACAGAAGACTACATTCTTCTTCAACATTGTTGTTAAAGGATTCAAAAGATCTGCAATGTTAGGCAAGAAACGCCTGACAAAGTTAATCCTTCCTATGAAGGATTGAAGACTCTTCTTGTGAGGTGATAGGGGTAGCTTAGAATAGTTGCAATTCTTTCAGGGTCTACTATGATATCTTGATTGGAAACAATATATCCCAATATCTTTCCTTCATGTACTGCAAATACACACTTCTTGGGATTGAGGGAGATCCTAAATTCCCTACATCTTTCAAATATTTTCCTCAGATGTTTGATGTGGTATGCTACATGTTTAGATTAGACAGTGATATCATCTAGGTAGACCAACACAAACTTGTACATGAGGATTTTAAAGGCCATATCCATAGCCTTTTGAAAAGTGGCACTTGCATTTGACAAACCAAAAGGCATCTTTTGGTAGGCCATGGTTCCCCACTTGGTTGTAAATGCAATATTATATTGATCCTCCTCATTAACGAGGATCTGATTGTATCCTGAGTAGCCATCCAGCAATGAGAAGCATTTTGATCCAGAGACACACTACAAAATCTACTCCATACATGGCAATGGGTGGCAATCTTATAGGGATACCCTAGTTAGGTCCCTAAAATCAACACATAGCCTTACTTTTCCGTTATTTTTCCTAATAGGAAAAAGGTTGGATACCCAACTAGTATGCTTTATAGGGTAAATGATACCACTCTCTATTAATTTGAGCACTTCTTTGTGCATGATTGGCTCTAGTTTGGGGTTGACAGGCCTTTGCTTCTGTCTATCTGGCTTAGAATTTGGCTCTAGATCAATGGTATGTTGAGAAAGTGCTAGATTAAATCCCTTGAGATATTCATATTTCCAAGAAAAGATATCACTGAACTCTTGAAATAATTGAGTGTAAACTTGTCTCTCTGAATCAGTGTTTACCTTTCCAAACTTTAGGCTTTTACGTGGCTCCAGCTCTAAATCAGCATAGTGTTCTTGTTGAACCACCAAGCTAGTCTTATTATTATTTTTTTGGTCCTCTTTTTTGAAGATAGATTCCAAGGTGACAAGCCCTTTATTCATCTTACTAGATCTAAGTTGTACCACTTGGTCACCATAATTCTGCATCAGTCTATCCTAATTGTGCTCTGAAAAGACATCTTCTTCAAACAAGAATTGCAGAATTTGATCATCATTATCAAACACTTGCCAATTAACATTATTATCAGGGATGGAAGGCCTAAAAATAATCTTGACATTTTGTTGATCATTCTTTACCGAATGTTGTTAGGAATATCAAATTGGGATCCAACAACAACTAATCTATCTGCACTCTGATTTAGTTTTCTAGGGATAGCAATGATGTTGAAAGCATAAAAATCTTCTATAGCATCCCAAAATTGATGCTTGTATGCTTTCATTCTATCATTATTCGTAGCACTTATCCCTCTTACTTGGATGACCACTAACTCACTATCACCATGTACTTTTAGGGCTTTAATCCCTCTCTTTCTAGCCCACTCCAATCCATTCACTAGACTCTCATATTTAGCAGTATTGCTTGTGCAAGAAAAATTGAATCTAAAGGTTGTATAGTATTTATTTCACCTTTTGGAGAGACAAGCATTGCACCACCACCAGATCCATGTCTGATTCTAGCACCATCAAAGAATAGCTCCCAAACTTCATTTCTTTGTTCTTCTAATTCCTTAGTGTCTGCTTTGAAAAGATTTGGTTCTAGGAAACCATCCTCTTGTATCACGTAATTCCCCAAACTAGCATCCCAAATAACATTAGCCTAGGCCTATGGAGCTTTCTGACCACCATTCATCTAGATAAACATCTGGGATCTTCTCTATCTGAGTATTTGTCTCCTTGATGATTGGAAAATCATAACTATCAAGTGCAAGACAACTTGCATTGGATACATTAGACACATAAGGTTCTATATGATGTACTGCTAATGATTCAGACTTTATAGTAACCTTGGTTCCATATCTAGTATGGAAAAGCATGTGAGACCAGTCAGAAGAAAGATAGTCCCCTATCTTGGCTATGAATTCCCTTAACAAACATATGGAAAATAGAGCAGGGAGGTCTATGATGTATATGTCAAGTAAGATAGAGAAATTGGGGCTTGCATGAAGGATCAAGCGAGTATCCTTGGCCACACCTACTGTGTTTACTGAAGAACCATCAAGCTGTGTTACCTTCTTTTGGAATGGTTCATATTTGAGTCCCAATTGGTCAGCTACCTTCTTGGGCATGACTGAACTAGTGGACCCACTATCTACCATAAAATTATTTACTAAAGAATTTCCAATAATTAATGATACATAAAAGGGGGGTGGTTTTATGTTCCTACCTTGAATGGTATCTACTTTGGTGTTGCTGCTTGGAATATTCTTTTTTTCATCAAGGTTGACCAATACTGGTTTAGCAACATCATTTGTGGGCTGTTGAGGGATTTCCACTTCACCCATAGCCTTCTTCATGATCTCAGGCTGACTTGGAATAGCTAAGGAGTCCCACATGGACATAGTCACATTCATCTTCTTCATGTTTTCCACAATATTGAATGGTACTGTTGCGTGGACCTTTTGATGTGATTTCACTATCGTAGGCTCAACCTCTTTGGGATATTGAATCTCTTTTACTGCACTGGTGGGAGGTCTCTTTAGTATGGTAGGAATAGATGGATGTGATGACTCTGTAGATGTAGTAGCTTTTCCTCCATCGTCTGCTTGCTCCATGTCTTGAGCTCTTCTCTTAGACCGAGTGTTGGCTGCAATTGGAGATTCACCATTTACTCCATTAAAATCTTGTTGTTCCTAATTAAAGAGAGAAATCTCATCAGGTTATGTTTCTTGCTGGGGAACTAACCCACTAGAAGATGCTTATGATTGGGTGTTCAAAGAATTTTGTGCCATGAGTGCTTGATTCATCCACCCATTTGAGCACATAGCTTGATTGTGAGGTTGGTTGCATGGAAAACACCATTCATTTTCTAAGGCTAGATTTTTCTGACTTGGAACCATCTCCCTAGTTGGATTCATAGAGTTAAGAGACATGGGATTATAAGGTTAGAATGGCCTCTGACTGAAGACTTGGGTCAGTTCACACTCAACTCACTGAAATGCCACACATGGCACTCAAGCAAAAACCTGAAGAACTGACTCGCAACATGAGCAATCACACATCTATGCACCAACAAGATACAACTTTAAGGGCAATGACATAACCAGAGATCCCAGTGCTGCAACATGGGCTCTGATGCTAGATGTAATGGCCCACCAAGGAACCTCTCATAAACTTTGAATAAGACTAGATCTTCTTGTTCTTAACAGCAATGGAGTCACCAAATATTCTTTAAAGAGAAACCTCTTTAGGTATGTACTATGTAATCATCATATCAGAGATAACATAGTCTTGAAAGATGAACTTCTTTTGTCATCCCATCGGGTATGCCAGAATTGTTATACACTAAAATTTTCACCCTGCTAAGCGCTTGAGCCTAAAAATCTAGTATAAAATGGGCATCACTTCTAGGATGTGGGACCTTTGCTAACTGAAGTGAAGCCTCTAGATTCTAGGTCGGTTCCTCTTGGATAATCACCTTATTTGCTTTTGAACATGAAAGTAAACTTGGAAGGAAAAGGGATAGAAGGAGAAATGAAGGAAAATGACTAAAAAGAAAATTATCCTACTAGGTGATACATCGAAGGTAACATGAATCATAACATAGTGACCAAAACTAGCATGATATTCCTGAATCTAGCAGAACATAACTTTTTGAATAGGCTTGCATAAGTATTTCATAGAGAGTTCAGAAATAGAAAGATGCTATTCAAGGAAAGAGAAGATTTCACAAACAATAGCATATCCAAGGAAATAGACATAGACTATGACCTGCAAAAAAACATCCACTTCAGCAAATAGGCGTAGGAATGAGACAAGATAACAAGGGATGAACAAAATCCACAAGATTATCTAAATCAAATCACCCATAGTAGTGCACAAAGATGCAGAAAGAAATAAGGCTCAAGAACTCCAAGATTTCTCTAACATTAACCACTATATTATGCTTCAATAAGAGAAATACAGACAAGAAAAGCTTGAGGATAGAGAAAATGTCACAGAAAACCTTTGCATAATCTGGAATTCAATGAGAAATTGCAAACAAATGAAAACCTGAGGGTACAGAGAATGCCACAGAAAGTCTTGCATAAGCTTAAAAAGATCTAGCTAAAAAATATTCTAAAATGACTTATATACAACCTCCCCTAGCACACAAGCTTGGGAGTCAATCCATCCAATCAGTTAGGGAAGAAGTAGGGCTACAATAGATTGTCAATAAACAATATAGAAACCCTAAAAATAATCAAGTTTTCTCATCAATGCACTCAATAAATATCTTAGAAGCTTAGATATAGTCATGAATACATCTCCCATCACCATAAATTTGATCATAGAAGTCGGCTTGAACCATCTCTCTTGTCTGCAACTTGAAAGACCAAGCCTCCGCCATGAAACCCCTAAAATCAGATTTTGAATATTTGAATATTAACGGTCACAGGTGGCATGGGTGCTTGTATCAACGGTTCATATTTGAATATTTTTTCCTTTTAAAACCCAGCAGCTGATCTTTATCTTTATTTTCATTCTTTATTATATCCTTGAGTTCAGATTTGATCACAGACACGTGGCATCTTGGCGCAATGTCTCAAAGATTAAATATCTTCATCTCGACCATCGAGGGATTACACCCACCATCAAATATTCTTTACTTGTTGTGTCTTTATCTTATCTTTTCAACTTGAAACCTTTGACGTCATTAGTGCCACATGTCATTTTGGCACAATGCCTTGATTATTAGATTTCGAGAACTTTGTCATTGAGGATTTACGCCATCCGTCCGATCAAACTGAAATTGATCAATCTTTAACTTTAGTTATTTCTGACTTAGCCTGGCCCTCCATGGACACGTGTCTTCAAGGTGTGATGCCTTAATGGATAGATTTTGATCATATTTCCATTGAGGCTTTACGCCTACCACTTGATTAAATGGGAATTTCTTGATCTTTACTTTGTCTTTGAACTTATCCCTAACTTTGCTTTAACTCATCCTTAATCCTAGGTAACTGAATTTCTTTATGTCTCTGAGTCACTAGATCATTTACTTAACCTTGAGTCTATTGCAAGATCAGACACCAGCCACAAGATCAGACCCAAGATCAATGATTCGCACTTAATCTCCAGACCATAGAAGAATATTCCATTTCATTGCAAGATCATGAGACAACCATGATCTCAAAAATTGATCAATGGTACATAATTTATCCCTACAAACTATGAACCCTAACTTGAATTCAACTACTATAACTATGATTTATCTCGATATTATGCGATTGAGGAAAAATCCAAGTCACAAGAATATTTTCTAACTCTGGGATCTATTATGAGATTTCACGCCATTCACACGATCTGATCTGAATTAGCGACCATGATTCTTTCTGTAACAAACTCTGAAATAAACTTGACTTAACTTCCTTGACCCAGGTTTCTTCAAAGATTCATCAACTAAAGGAAAATCCAAGTTGCAAGATCATTTTCTAACTCAAGGGTTTATTCTGAGACTTCGCGCATTCCACAAGATCAAAATTAGATCAATGACTCAAATCTTAACTTGGCGGTCCCATATTCAACTTTACCTGACTTAACTTTAACCTTATTCTACCTAGAGATCACGTGACTTAAGAAAACTTGAAGTCACGAGATCATATTATAACTCTGGGGTTTATCACGAGATTTCACAAGAACCACAAGATCATCTCTAAATCAACGATCTGCACATAATCTCCTAAACTTTTCTGACTTCTGACTTTGTCTCGAGACTTCACGCAAACCACAAGATAATATTTGAATCAATGACTCTCATCTAATCTCAGAATCTTTCATTTAACCCCAAGTACATCTGGAGATCACGCGACTAAGGCAAAAAAGAAAACCATCCTTAACTCTGAGTCAGATCTGGAGATTACACGACTGAGGCAATCTCAAAGTCACAAGATAAATATCTAAGCCAAGATTTTATCACGCGCAAGACACAAAATCTGATCTACATTGATGGATCGTGTTAAGTCTCATAAGAAATGACTTAACCCTAATCCCATTCGGAGATCACGCGACTAAAAGAAAAGAAACCAAGTAGACTTAAACCTTGAGTTTTTCTAGAGATCATGAGATAGACTGAGTCACTGAATCTCAAAACACTTTGACTAACTTTAGTTTCATTACGAGACTTCCCGCACAACACACAATCAAGATTAGATTGACGGTTCGTGTTAAGTCTCCGATGAAAACAACATATTCCTTTTCCTTTTGAGATTACACGACTAAGGCAATCTTGAAGTCACTGAAAGATATGGAATATTCTTTATGGGTTGCACGACTAAGAGATAACAAGGAAATGTAAATGCGCACATGACTAATAAATTACTTAAGTGGCATGGAAAAGTAATGAATAAATAAACCAAGTCATCTAAGAGTTAGGGTTTTAAACATGAATTCAAAGGGCTTCTTGCATCTAGGGCTTCATGACATGAACTAGGGGTAAAACCAGTGACCTAGCAAAAATGCAGAGAACAAGATAAAGTCAAGGAAATATGCAAAATTTAATACAAACTGGGCTCTACCCTTGTTGGAGCCTCATTTACTCCACTTGTAGCCAAAATTGATAGAATGGTAAATTTAGGTAATAGTAACAACACTTGAGAGGATTTTTAAGGAGGGGAAAATGGCTTTGCATGGTCTCAATAGCCATGAGTTAAAAAATCTTATTCATGAGACTCTTACAAAGTGCAAAAAATAAAAAAATGAAACAAACTACTTTCCAGCTAATGCATGTATCAATGAGGAATGTAAATTATCTAGGAGAATGGTGAGAGAGTCAAATAAAGAAAATATTGACATTTAAGCATATGTAAGAAGATTTTAAAGAAGAAAAAATTTGATTATATGGTCACAAGGCGAGAACTAATTTTCCTTGGTAAAAATAACTCCAAGTTATTTTGTAAGGAACTTCAACCAAGAAAGAAACAAAGTGAAAATAATATCATACTTATTCAATGGTTTGATTATGCAAGACAACTTTATGAGCAAGATTGTGAGGTGGACCAACCACCCTTGTCCAATAATATGACAAATATTTTTGTCATGTAAGAGATTGAGATGGGTATTAAGAAGTTGTGTTGGTAGAGAAAAAGACTTGGTTGAGCTTCAAGCAGAGTATCTCAAATGGGGCATGAAAACCCTTGAACCTCACTTTACAAAAAATATTCAATAATACCATCGAACAAGGGTTCCCTAAAGATTTGACTAGTCTAGCAATACCTGTTTTGAAGAGAAAAGATGTCAATAACCCCTCCAATTACAGGACGATAATGATAAATGCTTTATTACAAAATTATTTGGCAGCAAGATAGAAAATAAGATTAGCAAATGGGAAGAGGAAAAACGTAAACATGCATAAAGATAGAAAATAGGATTGTGAGGCATCATTGAAGGTATTTAGGTCATTTTTAGACCATAAATCCATTATATACCCCTGAATTACCCTTAAAAAACCTTTAATATGCTTAACAAGAAGGAAAAAATACCACAAACTCAAAGAAAGGCTAAAAAGATTGGTTGATGATTATGATAACCATAGAATTTTAGATTATATAAGAGGCGTTGCTCATAATTTGACACTTTATTTGAAATTTTGAATAATAATTTTTTTTAGCAACATACATGTAATTTATAAATTTTATTTTATTTTCCCCATAATCTTATAGGGATAGTTTGTCCATGGGTTATTTTGACTATGGGTTATTTTGGCTGGGGTTATTATGAACCTGGGTTATATTGTCCTTGGGTTATTGCGACTGGGTTATTCTGTCCAAGATTATTTTGGTCGGGTTATTATTGGGAAGAGAGAGTTTGCACTTTTTGCAATTCTAAAAAAGTGGAAACTTAAAAGCATTTTATAATAGAGTGTGATGCCTACAAGGACAACAAGGATAAATTTGTGAATATCTTAACTGCTAGCTCATGGTATAACTTATTCAATGAGGAGTACATTAAGAAGTTGGGTGCTCTTATCATCAACTTGCATAGGAAAATAATCGATTTACTAAAATTGGCTTGATTCGACAGATTGTCCCATAGACTATGTTTAGCCTCGTGGATGTTAAAATTGTCTTCTTCTTCTTCTTCTTTCCCTTTATTTAATTGCGGTTGATTTTATTTTTTTTTAAATAAAAAAAGAGTTGTTTAAAAATTATAAAAGAATGTATTACAAAAGCATGTATAAACAAGTGACAAGTACTTGTCATTGTAGACTATAAAAATTGGTCAATGGTAGTTTGAAATTAATGATATTGTAGTTGGTCAAACTCCAAAAATGATATTGTAAATGAACTTATTTGACAACAAGACTACTTGAAAGTGAAAAGTCAATGATGGCTCTGCAACTAGGTTAATCTGCATGCTTCCCTACTCTTCCCGCGTGCCTCTTGTGGGTGTTCCATTAATGGCTTCCACCTCTCCTGGGTCTGTAGGCAAAAATAAAAACACAATTAATTCTGACCCTAATAAGTATGGAGACAAAAGGGTTCTCCGCAGTATTGTTATCGATCCCAAGGCAAATATTTAGACTGGAGAGAATGTTGCATCAGTGGAGAATAATGCTCAAGGCATTGTAGTAGATGGACAACAAGGAGCGCAACCCAAACCTAGGTCATTTAAACAAGAAGTCCAAAATTAAAGGAGTCTCCCAGAAGGTGCCCAATTCCTCTCTTCCATTTCCCAAGACTCGAAAGAAGATGCAGGAGATGTAGGTAAGATTTTGACGCCTCCCAAACTCGTTATTAAGCCTAATCCGCAAATGAATATCAGGATAGAACACAAGAAATTTAGGCTTAGGGATAGTGCAATATTATTTGCTTCTATTAATGTATCCAAAATTCCTTCTAGGAATTACCTTAATGAGTGGTTTCAAAAAGTTTGGAGTCAAAAACTAGGGTTTCATTTCTCATATTGCAGAATGTTGTAAAAAGGGTTATTTTTAATGTTTTTCATTAATCCAAAGTTTCAAAAAGCTATTGTTGACAGACAATTCTGGAGAGTCAGTCCTTATGATTTTAGAGCCATCCCATGGTCACTCGAAGCCTCACATAATGAAGTTAAGGAATCTCAAGCCCTAGATGGGTGGTTATTGGAAATCTTCCTCCATTTTTATTAAACCTAATTCCGCAATCTCTTCAACCAGTAGGTAAGGTATTAAGGGTGGATCAATCTTATGTGTTAATCCCCCATACGTACATGAGGGTTCTCATTTCTCTCAAACTAGGTATAGACTTCTCAAAATCTCTACATTTTGACCTCGATAGTTGTCCTATTGAGTGCCCTGTTACCTTTCTTGGTAGAATTAATAGTTGCTACCTTTGCATGAAGGAAGGACATAAAAAATAGGATTTCCCTATTTTTAAGAAGCGCATTCCATTACCAATTGAGAAGCCACGCTTAAATGATATTAAACCTCATTACCCTATACTCAAAAATACCAATGGTATTCTCCCTGCTATCACCCAACCTTGTACCCCACAAGTCCATACCCCTCCACTAGAACAAAGTCACCCACAAAAATAGAGCACCGAACTCGCAACTTGGATGCAAGACTCAGCTAAGATTTCTACTGCCTTGGATAAACTCAAAGGACAATTTGATAAACAACCTTCTCCCCCAAGCCAAACCTCTATTATCCTAGAAGCCTTGTTGGAGCTCCCCAATGCTAGTGAATTAGATTTTGGATTGGGTTTCAATACCAATACTCCCAACCAAAACATAGAACTCAAAATGCATAGAAAATTGCATTAGAAAGGATACAAACAAAGGCTGATAAAATTAGATCTATCCCAAGACCCAAGTGTAAGATTTAATCTATCCTCCCTCCAGGTCAATATGCTCCTTATGACCAACCTGAAACCCTTGATGTATCAGTAGTCAAGATTGGTAGCCCTGAGGATTTTCTCTCCCATCAGCCTCACCTATTGCAGTAATTTTGATTGACGAGGACAGGGGTCTTGAGGAAGACAAATTGAACCCTAGTCAATCCCTGAATGATGAGCTCAATGAATTCTCAGTTGTTGTAATCCCTGCACCTCCCCCTCCCACCCCCACCTAACCATTGTATGAGTCAAAATCCTTTAACCAAGGTTGACTTAACAATCATATTATAATCCTTTAATCAAGGTGACATTCAAATGGAATGTTCTAAGTCCTCTAACAAGGCTCACTTTTAACAAGGTGATTAAATCATTAAATAGAGTCACACCTAACAGTGTGTATTGTAACCTTTAACAGGGTTGGCTCCTCACAAAGCTTACTTTAGAAGAGTGAAAGATTGGTAGCATGTTATTGGTGGTTTTTCCCATATTGGCTTTCCATGTTAAATCTTGGTGTCATACTTGTGTGAATATTATTTGATGTGTTGTACTATTAAGATTTTTATATTTTGCAAGTTGATTAATTTAGGATAGTGGACTGCAAGTTTATATTACTTATTATATGCTATAGAGACCGAGTGGATTGTTGATTAGATCTAAGTTAGTTGAAGTGTTTGAAAGTTCAATTGGTATATTTGGACCTGAGGATAACTGATTCAACCCCCTCTAAGTTATTCTAAATCATTCTAACAATTGGTATCAGAGCATTGTGGTGTTGTAAGGAAAATTTTGAAGGTACTTGAAGCTAAAGATCAAGATGTATAAAAAGGAGGTACCGAGGCTGAACAAGGAGAACTTCCCTGCATGGAAAATTTTTATGAATCTACACCTAGCTGCAATTGGAGAAGCAAAAAAATACTATGTGGAACATGACTACATAACTGTCTCTACACCGTTGATAGCTCAACAGATGAAGGAAAACAAGAACACAATCAGGCAATGTTGGAGATTGCATAAGCCCTAAGTTATCCTGAATTTGAAGACATAAAAGACTATACTAATACAAAAGAAATGTGGGACACACTAGCATCTATCTATGGAGGAGAAAAAAATATACTAAGAGCCAAATCATAAATCTTGAGAGGTAAGTTTGATGAAATGAGTATGTTAGATGGTGAAACTATTGTTCAATATTATAGCCGAGTTAAGGAGGTTGTGAATGCTATTAGAGGAGCTAATGGAACTATTGATGATGATACTATTATTAGCAAGGTATTGAAAACCCTACTTCCTATTTATGTTATTAGAGTTTCTGATATACAAGAACTGAGATGTACTCCTGGTAACAACTTAACTCTGGAAGGTCTAGTTGGTAGACTTACTACTTTTGAGTTATCAAATTTGGATAATTTCACCTCTCACAATATTGATTATGCATTCAACTCACAATTGAATCTTCATAAATCTAAGAAAGGAAAAGAAAGAAATTTGAATAGTGACAGTGAGACTTCTGATGATGATCTTGATGAACTTGAGGCATTAATGGCTAGAAGATTAATGAGAGGAAAAGGAAAATTCAAAGGTAAACTTCCTATAATCCATTTTTCATGTAACAAACTTGGCCATATTGCAACAAGATGCCCTGACAAGAATGACAAGGATGAAAGAAGAGAAAGAAAGTACAAAGACAAAAGGGATGACATAGATTTCATAAGGTATAAGGACAAAGGTAAGAAATTTTGCTATATTTCTAAAGAAGAAATTGATAGTGAACCTGATAAATCTGATGACCATGATATAGAAGAGTTTTATGTTGCTATGAAAGATTATTATATTGAAGATGAGAAAACTACACTTATTTCATATATGAGTAAAGGTGATAGATGGATAATTGATAATGGTTTCTCACATCATATGACTGGTGATAAAAGTAAGTTTGAAACCTCAAATCATTGCAAAGGTGGTAGTGTTAATTTTGGTAATAATACATCAAGTCTTGTGAAAGAAAAAGAATCAATAAAATTGACAAATAAGATCACATGTGGCAATGCTTATTGGGTTGAAGGTCTTAACTATAACTTGTTGAGTGTTTCTCAGTTGAACACTTCTGGATACCGAGTTAAATTCCATCACAAAAAGGCTAAAATATTTGATGCTACTCATGAACTAATTGGAAGTGGAGAACAAACAAGAGGTAATTTGTTCTATCTAGATCTATCTGATGAGCCATGTTTGTTTGCACAATATGATGATGTATGGTTATGGCATAAAAGGTTGTGTCATGTGAAATTTGATAATTTGGTAAAAATTAGTAAGATGAAAAGAGTAAGAGGGTTACCAAGATTGAAGGAACCTAATAATGTGATGTGTAAACAATGTCAATTGGGCAAAATGACAAAGTCTAACTTCAAGAGAAAAACATATACTTCTGATGATATTTTAGAATTGGTTCATACTAACTTTTGTGGACCTATTGGTGTGAAAAGCTACCTTGGAGATAATTATTTCATATTGTTTGTTGATGATTACTCTAGAATGATGACTGTGATGTTTCTCAAAGAAAAATATAATGCCTTTCAGTTGTTTAAGTGGTGTTTGTCAAAATTTGAAAAAGAGACAGGTAAGAGCTTGAAATTTCTGAGATCTGACAGAGGAGGAGAGTTTACATCGAATGAGTTCAACTTATTCTATTATGATAGAGGAATTAAAAAACAAATGTCTGCTCCAAGGACTCCCCCATAGAATGACATAACTGAAAGAAGGAATAGATCTTTCATGGATTGTGATAGAACATTGATGATAGAGAAAATTTTTGTACAAAAATACTGGAGAGAAGCTATAAGTATAGCGGTCTATACCTTGAACCAAGTACAAGTTAAGAAAGGTACTAATGTTACACCTTATGAGTTATGGTATGGTTATGCACCTAACGTAAAATACTTTAAAGTTTTTGGAAGCAAATGTTATATACTGAAAGACAATCAGAATGGAAAAATTGATGCTAAAAGTGATAAAGGCATATACCTAGGTTATTCTACTAAGAGAAAAGCGTATAAGTGTTTGAATTCTAACACTAAAAAAGTTGTGGAAATTGCAAATGTTAGATTTGATGAATATGAAAAAAAGAATGAAGTTGAATGCAAGAAAGAACCTGATATTACAGATCTTTTGTATACATGAACAAAGGAGAGCCCAACAGTTTACCTGAACTAGAGAATGATGTTGTCGAGCAACATCAAGAATCTGTTGAGTCACTGCAAGAAGTTGTTGAGAATTAGGAGGTAACTACTGAGCAATCAGAAGAGGAAGTAGAGACAAAAAATGAACCTAAAGAGAATTTGCAAGATGAATCTGAAGAACATCATCAAGAAGAAAGGAGACCAGAGCCTACTCTAGCTAAATATATAAGAAGACATCATAAACCAGATCAAATCATTGGAGAAAAAGATTCAGAGGTCATGAAAAGAAGAAAATTGAAAAATCAGACATGTTTATTATATGAATTTGAGCCCAAATTAGTGAAATATGCTTTGGATAATGAATATTGGATACATTCCATGAATGAAGAAATTGAGAAAATAGAGAAGAACAAAACCTGGACACTAGTACCTAGACCAAAGGACAAGAATGTTATTGGAACCAAGTGGGTATTTAGAAATAAGTTGAATGAGCATGGAGAATTCATAAGGAAAAAGGCTAGACTGATATGCAAAGGTTATGTACAAGAAGAAGGCATTGACAATGGTGAGACATTTTCCCCAGTTGCTAGATTGGAAGGAGTTAAAAATCTACTAGCTTATGCAGCTTACAAATGATTCAAAGTGTATCAGATGGATGTTAAATAAACATTTCTGAATGGAATACTGGATGAAGAGGTATACATTGAACAAGCTAAAGGATTTTTTGATTCGAGCAAGAAGAATATGGTCTGCAAGCTACATAAAGTGATGTATTGATTGAAGCAAGCCCCCAGAGCATGGTATGAAAGATTGCATAATTACTTAGTCAAAATTAGTTTTACAAGGACAAATGACAATAGTAATCTATACTTGAAGACTGAAAAAGGTAAAGGGACATTGTTAGCTAAAATATTTGTTGATGATATCATATTTGAAGGTCAAGATGTTTTATGCCAAACATTTTTAAATGAGATGCTAACTGAATTTGAGATGTCTATGTTTGGAGAGATCAAATTTTTTGTTGGTTTGAAAGCATATCATATGCAAAAAGGTATCTACATTAATCAATCTAAATATATCAAGGAGATACTGAAAACCTTTGGCATGGAGGACTCTAGGCTAGTAAGTACATCCATGGCTACTAGATAGTATCTATCAAAGACTAATGAGACAACTGAAGTGAATCAAACCTTGTATAGGTAAATGATTGGGAAGCTACAATATGTTGTCCATAGTAGACCAGATATTGCATTAGCAGTTGGGATTGTTGCAAGATTTTTGGAAAATCCTAAAGACAGTCAAATGATGACAGTGAAAAGGATACTAAGATATCTGAAGAGAACATAGGAGTATGGATTGTATTGTAATAAGAATGATAAGTTTGAACTAAAAGTTTATACAAATGCAAATTGGGCAAGAAATGTTGATGATAGAAAGAGTACAAGTGGTGGTGCATTCTTTCTGGGAAAGAGATTAGTATCTTGGACAAGTAAGAAACAAAACTATGTTTTTCAATCTACAATAGAAGCTGAATATGTTGCAACAACAGTTAATTGTTCAAACATAGTGTGGATCAAGAAATTGTTGAAAGGTATGAAGGAATAAATCACAGAGCCACTTTTTATTTTCTGTGATAACACAAGTGCTATCAATATATCAAATAATCATGTGATGCACACTAAGACCAAGCATATTTCTATCAAGTATCATTAGTTCAGAGAGCTAGTTCAAGATAAAGAAGTGATATTAGAATATATGAATACAAAGTAATAGTTAGCAAATATATTTACTAAAGCATTATCTAAGGATGCACATGAGTATCTGAGAGGTAAATTAGGGGTGCTTCCCCTAGCCGAGGCTAACTAGGATAAAATGGAGTGATTGGATCAAATATATTACCTAGAATATCTGACAAATTGATGCAAATGAGGTCACACTTTAGGAGTTGCCTAAAACTGTGAAGAGTAACGCACAAGTTGTTGATCAATCATAAGCAAGATGACAGAGGGAACATATAGTTCAGGAACTTGACCCAAAGATATCTACATAGTGAAGATGTATGACTTTGGTATTGTTGTCAAAGAGGGAGAAATCAATGAGAAACAAAGAGGGAGAAATCTATAAGTTATACGGAGGGAGATATTAAGTATATGAGGGAGATTAAAAGAGAGAAATATATCCAAGAGGGAGCTGATATTTATATTGGAGAGAATCAGAATGAAGCTAAGGACATTAATGAAAATCTGTTAACAAAGCATACTTTTTGGATTGTTTGGTAACCTTACATGCATTGTTTGCAAGTGGTGTTTTCCATCAATGCCAAAGAGGGAGATTGTTGGAAGCTACAATTGAAACAATTGTTATATTGTCATTGATGTCAAACCTTAACTGGTAAGATAGTTTCTATCTAGTAAAGTACCATATCTATTGATTGATGAAGAAGATTTGAAAAGAAGAGATAACAAGAAGACCTAGTGAAATGTTTGAGTTATGAGAAACTACAATGGGTACTTGATTAGATTGCACATTAGCAAGATAATGTGTTGTTTATCTTTAACACCAAGTGAAGATTGGAATACTAAAAGCTTATTCTTGACCGAGGAAAATATTATGGATCTTATGTTTATGTCGAGTGATGCGAGTGTCAACCGAGCGCCAATACATGCCAAGAAAATTTAGTGTTGATCGAGCATCAGTATTTACTGAGTTATCTAGTGATGACCGAGCGGAAGAACACAATGATGACCGAGTGTCAGTGTTTTATAATTTGAGAAAGATTTGAGATCCCAGAAGACATAGTTGAATTCTTGGGATATGTAAAGCATATTTAAGATAAGGATGATCGTTGTGGAGAATTCAATGAGCATTTAATATATGTTTAACTGTTACTATGTATGGATTCAAGGAGTATTGAGATGTATTTTACATACTAGAAGGATAATGAAATGTTGGAAGGATTTGTTGGATCTGACCAAACCCTAAAATCTATGGTGATGATTAAGTGGAAAAAGATGGAGCTACCTAATCAGAGAGGTATAAGATTAACCTAATTTCAGGTGTTGTGAAAAAGAGGTTGATTAAGTAGAAGGTAGAGAAGGCTGAGAAGAGAAGTATAGGACTGCATAGTGGTTATTGCTTGACAGATTTCCAAGAAGATCTGAGAGATAGAGATGACAATGGAGGCCAGTCAATGAATTAGCATTTGAGAGAAAGTGAATTTATATTTACAAAGTGAGTTGTATATTTTAGTTCAAAATTACTATTAATTTCTAACCATTTTATCAGTCAAAATCCTTTAATCAAGGTTGACCTAACAGTCATATTGTAAATCCTTTAATCAAGGTGACATTCTAATGGAATGTTCTAAGTCCTCTAACATGAATCACCTATAACAGTGTGATTAGATTCTTTAACAGGGTCACAGCTAACAATGTGTATTATAACCTTTAACAGTGTTGGCTCCTCACACAACTCACTTAAGAAGAGTGAAAGATTGGTATCATGTTACTGGTGGATTTTCCCATATTGGGCTTCCATGTTAAATCTTAGTTTCATACTTGTGTGAATGTTATTTGATGTGTTGTACTGTTAAGAGTTTTATATTCTGCAAGTTGATTACTTTAGGATAGTGGACTACAAGTTTATGTTACTTATTATATGTTATAGAGACCAAGTGGATTTTTGAGTAGATCTAAGTTGGTTGAAGTGTTTGAAATTTCAATTGGTACATCTAGACCTAAGGATAACTGATTCACCCCCCTCTTAGTTATTATAAATAATTCTAACAGCTAGTTCACACTTAATCTCTGTGGACCTGTCAAATTATGAGGAATCAATAGAGAAAGGTAATTTATGTTACTTATTGATAATTATGCTAGGATTATTTGAGCTAGTTTATTAAGGAAAAAATCAAAATCTCTAGAAAGGTTTAAATATTTTAAATCTTTGGTGTAGAATAAAGTAGATGCTAAGTGATGTAGAGTGCACTGCAGGAAGACCTAGGTAGGCTCAAGTTCCTTCTTTCTACCTCAAAATGTTTGTTCAAGCAATCCAATCCCACCCTTGGTTCACTAGGGTTTCTAATAACTTATTCAAGAGGCCAAGTCACTCTTCTGATCTCAAATTGGTTTCCTAAACCAAAACACCAATCTATGCAACTTTGCTTTTAGGGACACTTTCCCTAAACCCAAGCCTAAGAGTGAAACTCTTCACTAGAGGCTTTAAATAACCAATCCAAGGGATGATAAACTTTATTTAGAACCTAAGGATTGATAATACACCAATAGATTCAATCCTTCAGACCCAAGGATAGCCAAACACTAATTGTCTTAGAATCTCTTGTAGCCCTTTCCAGAAGGTTTTTCAGGCATAACTCTTTATCATAGAAGGATCTGTCCAAACTGAAGTGGGATCTAGATACCCTTTATGGAGTAATAGAAATCCCAAAATCCTTAGGACTCCACTCTATTTCAGCACTACTAAACTCTTGAAAAGGTTACATGCCTAATTAGCTAGGTTAGGCTTGGATTACTAAACAAGTGGTCTAAGGTGGGTTCACAGAGTGAGTACAGGGTCTTGGATAGTTCCCTCTATCTAAAAATGACCTAGATCCACCTTGATTTTGACCCTTCCAACCATGTAACTCCCATGCATGTGACTGTACTAAAAAAGTAGGCTAATTACATTGAGATAATTAGCCGAGGGCTTTGTCTTAAAAATCATGAAACAAACATCAAGCCCCTAAGTCTTTGGGATCTTAAAATGCATGACCCTAAATTATATTTCCTAAGTGAGCGATAAAATCCACTAGAAAAATCCCAAGTTATGGTCACATCTTTGGAGCAAACCCAGAAAAATAGGGTTTTCAGACAATGACTAAACAAATTGCTCTAGCTCCTATGAAACTTCACAAAAATGGATGAAACCAACTGGAATGGTAACGTAACTCAAAGAATTACAAATTTATGCAAGTGATTTCACCAAATGAATCCATACCAGGCCATACACACATAGAATGAATTAGAAACTCTTCTATTTCCTTCCCTAAACATCAAGATCCGTACATTGTGACTTCTAACCTTTCTAGAAGGCATAAGGACATCAAATAACATCATTTTGGCATTATAGATGCTCCAATAATCTGGTGTGGATATTTCAAATTGAGTTGTAACTCCTCGAGCAACATTTTGAAAAGTTTCTCATGCAACATTTTGCAAAAGACAACTTTTGGAGCAACATTTGTCAAAGCTGCCATTTTGAGCAAGATGACAACACTACCAACCTCCAAGGATTTAGGAGTGAAATACAACATGCCAAGAACCTAAACTAAGGTTTTGAAACATAAAATTATCCTAAGGAAAAAATAGCCAAAAAGAGAACAAACTTGGTCTTACATGGTTTCAGGCACCCTTAAGGTTTATATCGTACCTTAGGGTCCTTCACCTTAGAAAATAGACCAACACACACACCAGGGTGATCCAAAGGACTCACACCTTATTACAAACAAAAAAAACTTAAAAACACAAGCTATAGGAGGTTCCCTGCACCATACTCCCCATGGTAAAAGTAACTCAAGTCTCTTGAGTAGGGAAGTCTTCAAGTGTATAGCCTTTTTTTTTAATGTCTTAAGGGGTTATCAAGGTAGCATCTTCAATGGGTTGATTTTTCCATTTGACTAAGTACTCATAGTAAGTGGCCCTCCTAGTCTTCTTGTTCACTCTCTTGTCTAGAATGATTTCAATCTTAGGAGGAGTTGCTTGGGGCATGTCCTTGATTGGTTGGAGTGTAGGAGGATCTGAAGCACCTACAAGATCATTAGTACTAACAAAACCTTTATAAGCATAAATGTCTACAACATTAAAAATAGGAGACAAACCAATGTGAGAAGGTATATCAATATTGTAGGCATTATTGCCACGTTTCTTCAAAATCTTGAAAGGGCCAATATTTTTCATCATAAGATTTGTATATTTCTCCTTGGGTAGTATCTCTTTCTTGAGGTGAATCATCACCATATCTCCCACTTTGAACAATAATTCTCTCCTCTTTTTGTCTGCCTGTTCCTTATACTTCCCAGTGGTATACTGTAGTTTGGTCTACACTTGTTCATGTATGTTCTTCATTACTTCAGCAAAGTCTTCTGCTAGGGAACTTCTTTTTTCCATTCTTTTGATGTCTCTGAGTTCCAATACCACTCTAGGGTGAGTACTATATACAATCTGAAATGGAGTCAAACCAGTACTCCTATTGACTGAATCATAAAATGAGAATTCTGCTTGGGCTATGATGGCATCCCAAGTGGCTCCATGTTCTTGGGTAAGTCATCTCAAAAGGTTTCCAAGGGACCTATTTATAACCTCTGTCTGACCATTAGACAGTGGGTGATATGCAGATGACAGTAAAACATTGGTCCCTAGTTTCCTCCATAGTGTTCTCCAAAAATGTCCTAAAAACTTAGGATCCCTATCTACTATGATTGACAGTGGTAGTCCATGAAGTATTAAAACTTCTCTAAATAATAACCCTGCTATGTGAGATGCATCATGAGTTTTTCTACAAGGAATGAAGTGTGCCATTTTTGAAAACCTGTCTACTACAGCATAAATACTGTCAAATCCAGATTTGGTCTTTGAAAGACCTAGGACAAAGTCCATACTTACTAAATCCAAAGGTTTTGAAGGGATGGGTAAAGGAGTGTACAACCTTGCATTAGAGGTGTACCCTTTGGCTTGTTGAAAAACTAAACAACTTTCCACAAAGCTCTTGACATCCGTTTGCAACTTGGGCTAGTAGTAGAACCTTCTAACAAGTTCCAGTGTTTTATCCACTCCAAAGTGACCATCTAAGCTTCCACAATGTTTTTCTTTGATAATTTTTTCCCTCATGGATCCTTTTGGGACACACAATAAACTACCTTTGAAAAGTAAACCATCCTGCACAAGAAATTCTGAGAAATTAGTGTGGTATATGTTTGTCATCTCAGTGAAAATTTGGTAAGCCTCTTTGAAATACTCATCCATAGCATACATATATTTCATGGAATGAAATCCAACTCTCTCTAATTTAATGGCTTGGATGGTTAGGTGTCTTCTACTAAGAGCATCAACTACTTTTTTCACAATCCATTTCTTATGCTTGATAGAAAATGCATAGGACTGCAAGAATTCCATCTATTTCACATGTCTATGGTTAAGTTTCTCCTGTCTATTCAGAAATATAAGTGCATGACTACTAGTAAAGACCACAAATTCCTTGGGTAGAAAATATTGCCTCCATTTCCTAAGTGATTGAACCATTGCATACATTTCAAGGTCATAGGTTGAGTATTTTTGCTTAGATTCATTGAGTTTCTCACTGAAAAAGGCAACTGGTCTCCCTTCTTGGCTCAAAACTCCCCCAATGGATTTATTGCTTGTATCACATTCCACTGTAAACACCTTGTGAAAATCAGGTAGGAATAGGATAGGCTTCTCTACAATCTTTTTCTTTAACAACTCAAAGGACTCATTAGCTTCATTAGTCCATGTAAATATGCATTTTCGTCCACCTTTAATAGTGTTGATAATGGGAGCACATATGCACTTAAAATTTCTAATGAATTTCCTATAAAAGCTACACAAACCATGGAAACTTTTTACCTCTGAAGGAGTAGTAGGAGGTGTCCAATTAAGTATGACTTCAACTTTGGAAAGATCCATCTTGAGACTACTCTTGGAGATCAAAAAACCTAAGAACACAAGTTCTTCTTGAAGGAATACACTTTTTTCTAGGTTTATTTTCAAATGTTCCTCATGGAGTTTCCTCATCACCATGTCTAAATTCTTGAGGTGCCCTTCTCTTCTCCTGCTAAAAATTAGAATATCATCAAGATATACAACAAAAAACTTATCGAGAAAATGATTCAACACTTCATCCATGAATCTCATAAAAGTGCTTGGGGCATTTGAGAGACCAAAAGGCATCACAAGCCATTCATAGAGGCCTTCTATGGTCTTGAATGTTGTCTTCCATTCATCTCCTCCTCTTATCCTTATCTAATGATAACCACTCTTGAGATCTATCTTGGAGTAATAACTTTCACCCCCTAAATAGTCCATAAAATCCTCTATTCTAGGCACATGAAACCTATATCTGATGGTTATTCTATTGATTTCCCTAGAATTCATACATAGTCTCCATGTGCCTTCTTTCTTGGGTTCTAGGACTGCAGGGACTGCACAAGGACTCACACTTTTCCTAATGAGACCTTTTAACAACAATTATTCAATCCGCCTTGCTATCTCTTGATTTTGTTCAGGGGTCATCTTGTATGCTTCTTTGTTTGGAAGGGTGGCCCCTGGTATGAGTTCTATGCAATGATTCACTTCTCTTTCAAGTGGAAGGACTCTGATGTACTTTCAGCTATGATACCCTTATACTGGTGTAACAATGATTTGACTTCTTTGGGGCCTATATCCCTAGTGGGGGCCTTGACCTTTGGCTCTTTCAATGGTGTCTTTTGAGGCCTTACTACTAATGCATAACAAGGTGTATCCTTTTCTTTTAGCACCTTCATGAATTCTTTTTCTCCTATATGCAAGGCACTACTAGTCACATGTTTTTCTTTCTCATTGTCAAGGAGTTGATTCATCACATACTCAACACCATCCTTAACTATGGTATACACATTAGACTTTCCATCATGTTTGTCATCTACATCAAATTTCCAAGGTCTTCCTAATAAAAAATGACTTGTATCCATCTTTTTGATATCACATAAAACTATGTTTGTATACTCCCCTATCTTAAAATCTACCCAAACTTGTTCATTGATGGTGGTTTGTTTCTCTTTTTTCAACCAAGAAGCTTTGTAAGGGAAAGGGTGAGAGATTAAATGCAACTTTAACTTATTAACTAAATACCTAGATGCAATATTATCAGTGGATCCAAAGTCAACTATAAATTTGCATACCTTGTTATTCACCTTGTATCTTTTTCTGAATAGTGACTTCCTCTAAGGTGGTTCTACAGTTGTAGGTACTCTTAGGAGTATCCTTTGCATCATGAGGAATTCTCCTTGTTCTGGATTTGCAGGCCTTGAAGTTGCAGAGTGGTAAGAGGACACACTATGACTGTCATGTTCTTGGGTTAGTTGTACTCTTCTATCCCCTCCTTTTCTAATTATACCATTCTTCTCAGGTCATCTAAAGGATTGGTGTCCAATTTGATTGCAAGTAAAACATTTTCCAGTAAAGACACTAGGTCCTCTTCCACCGAATCTCCCTCTATTGTTTGATCTCCTGCATCTGAAGTTTCCTCTGTTACTATGCTCTCCTTTTGAATCCTAGATATTAAACTTTCCTTGGTTTCTTTGGAATGGACCTTTTCTAATGAACTTGCCTCTGCCTCTAAAATTACTCACTCTGCCTTTGTTGTTTTTTTCTCCTTTCCTCTTTTTCTTTTCTTTAATCTTTAGTGCCATCTGAAAGCATTTATGTACTGATTCAAGGTTGAATAAACTCATTTCATCTTGAATGCTATACTTCAATCCATTGAGATACCTTGCAAGTTTTTTCTTCTCACTCTCAGGGATTTTGGCCTTCAAGGTCATTCTATGAAATTCTTGAGTGTACCCACTCACATCAAGGTCTTGTTGTCTTAGATTTTGCAACTTTTTATGGAGGGTGATCTCATAGTCCTCTGGTACAAACTATTTTTTGATTTCTATCAACATCCTTTTCCATGTTGAGATAGGGTTCTTTTCTTCCTCAATCTTCTCATTTTGTAGAAAATTCCACCAAATTAAGGTAGGTCCTTTCATTTTGGATTTTTCCACCTTGACCCTCTGATTTTTCAGGGAAATTGTCACACTCAAAGCAATTCTCCAAAGCTTCTATCCAATCCATAAATTCTTCACGGTTCATTTTCCCACAAAACATGGGAATGTCTTATTTTTGATCTCTCCTTCCCACTCTCTCAAGAGCTTCAAGAAACTAAGCTTGTTTTGTAGGTATGTTCTTCCTTTCATCCTGCCCTATGTCTTGTTCTTCTTCTTCTTCAGAATCTCCTCCCTCATCCTTATCTGTTTCGAGCTTCTTAAACTTCTTTATCTCTTCTTCTATCTTCTTGTTCTTGGCTATTTGTTCCCTGAAAATTTTAGCTAATTACAAATTAGTGATTCTAATGGGAACTTCCTCTCCTAGAGGGTCTTCTATCCTATCACTCATCTTTCACTTCTTCCAAGGTCTTAAGCCTGCTCTGATACCACCTAATGCAGAGTGCACTACAGGGAGGCCAATGTAGGCTCAAGTTCCTTCTTTCTACCTCAACATGTTTGTTCAAGCACTCCAATCCCACCCTTGGTTCACTAGGGTGTCTAACAACTTATTAAAGAGGCCAAGTCACTCTTCTGATCTCAACTTGGTTTCCTAAACCAAAATACCAATCTTTGCAACTTTTCTTTTAGGGACACTTTCCCTAAACCCAAGCCTAAAAGTGAAACTCTTCACCGGAGGCTTTAACCAACCAATCCAAGGGATGATAAAAAATTTAGACCCTAAGGATTGAGAATCCACCAATAGATTCAATCTTTCAAACCCAGGGATAACCAAGCACTAACTGTCCTAGAATCTCTTATAGTCCTGTCCAGAGGGTTTTTTGGGCATAACTCTTTATCATAGAAGGATCTATCCAAACTGAAGTGGGTTATAGATACCCTTTATGGAGTATTGAAAATCCCCAAATCCTTAGGACTTCCCTCTATTCCAGCACCACTAAACTCTTGAAAAGCTCACATGCCTAATTAGTTAGGTTAGGCTTGGATTACTAAACAAGTGGTCTAATGTGGGTTCAAAGAGTGTGTAGAGGGGACTGGATAATTCCCTCTATCCCAAAATTACCTGGCTCCACCCTTGGTTTGACCCTTCCAACCATATAACTCCCATGTATGTGACTGTACTAAAAAATCAGGCTAATTACATTGAGATAATTAGCCTAGGGCTGTGTCTTAAAAACCATGAAACAAACATCAAGCTCCTAAGTCTTTGGGATCTTAAAATGCATGAACGTAACTTATATTTACCAAGTGGCAAAGAAGATCCACTAGACAAATCCCAAGTTAGGGTCACATCCTTGGAGAAGACCCAGAAAAATAGGGTTTTCCGACAGTGACTAAACAAATTGCTCTAACTCCTATGCAACTTCACAAAAATGGATGAAACCAACTGGAATGGTAAGGTAACTCAAATAATTACATAGTTATGAAAGTGATTACACCAAATTAATTTTTACCAGACCATACACACACAGGATGACTCAGAAAACTCTTCTATTTCCTTCTCTAAACATCAAGATTCGTACATTGTGCCTTCTAACCTTTCTAGAAGGCATAAGGACATCAAATATCATCATTTTGGCATTACAGATCCTCCAAGAAGTTGGTGTGGCCATTTAAAATTGAGTTGTAACTCTTTGAGAAACATTTTTAAAAGTTGCTCATGCCACATTTTGCAAAAGACAACTTTTTGAGCAACATTTGTCAAAGTTACAATTTTGAGCAATATGCTAACACTACCAACCTCCAAGGATTTAGGAGTGAAATAAAACATGCCAAGAACCTAAACTAAGGTTTTGAAACATAAAATTATCCTAAGGACAAAATAGCCAAAAAGAGACCAGACTTGGTCTTACATGGTTTCAGGCACCATTAAGGTTTATAACATACCTTAGGGTCCTTCACCTTACAAAATAGACCAAAAAACATACTAGGGTGATTAAAGGATTCACACCTTATTACAAAAAAAAAAACTTCAAAACATAAGCTGCAGGAGGTGCCCTGCACCACTAAGACTAAATGCTTGAGTTCTAATAGAGGAGGAAAATTTACTTTAATTAAATTTGAAAACTCTTCTAAAGATTTTGGTATTATGAGTCATATTTATACTCCTAGGACCCCATAATAAAATGGGGTAGTAGATTGAAAGAATGAGACAATTTAGGAAATAGTGAGAATGCAATAATGAAAGATACAAATCTACCTGATGTATATTGGAAAGAAGTTGTTCAAAGTTTATTCTAAATATTAAACAAAGTACAATTCATATATCTATAACCCCATATGAGATATTGTATTGGATACCTACTATAGTCAAGTCATTCAAAAAAATGTAGTTGATGGTACACTAGAAGAGATGAAGAATATTTGGGAAAGTTTCAATAAGTATGTGATGAATGTATATTTCATAGTTTGTCAACCAAAATAAATACTTATAGATGCTAAAAAAACAGACTCAGAAGAATGGTTGGGAGAAACATCTCATAGTAGGTAAAGAATGGAATAAAGCCACAAAAGATCCTAAAGACTGTGAGACTAAATAACCTCTCTCCATGGAAGAATAAGAATATTATGAAGAGGAAGAAGGGACAAAGGAGAAATAAAAAGTATCATAGTAGATCCTAAAGTATCTAGAAAACTATGTGCAATGGAATCATTTAGAAGAAAATATTATTGGTGCAAAAATGAAGGAGTTTGACTAGGAGAACATTTCCAAAGGAAAAAGAGCAAGTAAATCTATGTCTTTTGTCAAAGATAGAACCCAATACCTTTGTTGATGATATAAAAAATGAAGGATGGTTGCAATAAATGGAAGAAGATTTGAATCAGATTGAGAAGAATTGTACATCAGAATTAGTCCCTAGACCTACAAATAAGAATTTTATTGGAACTAAATGGGTGTTATGGAACAAGTTGAATGAAGAAGGAGAAGTAACAAGGATAAGGCAATCTTTTTCTACAAAGGATATTCACAAATTGAAAGGATTGAATTTGAGGAAATATTTTCTTTAGTAGCTATAATGGAGGTAATAAATTTTATTTTGGCCTTGGCTACTCACAAGAACTTAAAGGTTTATCAAATGAATATTGGATCAAGCTTATTGAATAATTATCTAGAAGAAGAGGTCTACATTGAAAAACCTGATGGGTTTCAATTTTTAGAAGATCTAAACATGGTTTTTAAATTGAGAAAGGCTTTTTCTGGTCTCAAACAAGTCCCCAAATCTTGGTATGCAATATTGGATGAGTACTTACATCAGAAAGGTTTCAAGAAAAGAACTATAAAAATAAATCTTTACATTAAATTTTAGAAATAAAATACTTTGATACTTGTTGTATATGTTGATGACATCGTCTTTGGAGGAGATAATGTGTATAAGAGTTTTGTAGAGTTGCTGGAAAAATATTTCGAGATTCTATGATTGGTGAGTTGTCTTAATTTCTTGGACTTAAAGTTGTTTAGCTATATGATAGTATCATTATTTCTCAATATAAGTATGTTAAGAAAATATTGAATTTGCTTGGTATGGGGGATTCAAAACTAGTGAGTACTCACATTGCAACTAGTTGTAGTTTGAGTAAATGTGGCGAGTCTCTTCCAATTAACCAAAATCCTTATAGGTATATGATTGGGAGACTATTGTATTTAACTACTACTAGAACTAATTGTTAGGATTAAGTAATACTGAGAGATGGGTGAATCAATATTACAACACTTTAAACATGAACTTAATAATTTCCAACTTAACCATATAATTACTGAAATGAAAAGAACATAAGAACACAACACATAACTCATAACACCATGAATTGTTGTTGAGGAAACCCCGGCCAAGGGAAACCCTAGTGGGGTGGTACCCACAAATATGTACTAAAAGTATAGTGTCCCTGCTAGGAGACCTATACCTGTTAGGAGCTGAATATTACATTAGCACATTTCCATATTAGGGGAATACAAAACCCTTTTAAAGGTATACTGAGCACACTGCTCTTACAATTAGAGATAGTTATGTTACAATCAATTCTTATAAATGAACAATACAAGCATAAACTATGCTTAGATAGTTCCAGTTGTATCTCACATCTATCTAACATCACAATTTATCCATGCATTCCATCTACCTCATATCATCTCCTCACTTTTACAATTAGCTTTACAAAAAGCTCTTCATATATATATATATATATATATATATATATATATATATATATTACATTATCCAGTCAGCTCTCTAATACATTACACAATATAAATAATACTTATGCAAAGAGTAAATACAAAGTTGGTGACCTTATACAACCAAAGTATAGGTTATCCATAATCCCAATCCAACTTAGCACATTTGGATTCCATGTCATACTCCCTTAATCATCGCAAATGTTTATCTGCCATTTATCCTTGTTAATCTGTCTTCGCATGTCTTCAATACACTGTAAATCACTACGATCAACACCAAAACTCAAGAGACCTTACCTAGAGGTCATACATACCCCAAAATTTATTCCTTTAAGCTTTCATGTCACCATTCATCATATACTATCTTCGCTGTCCAAAACTATATTGCAATACTCTGTATTTCTATTCATCGTACTTAGTCATTTTTCAATATGCATCTCCAAAATGTAAACAACTCAAAGTGATCATCATACTAGATATGTTGCCATAAATGAAAACCCTCAAGTGTCCCATAACACTCCAAAAATGAATCACTTGCCAAAAATCACTCCCTTTGGCATTGATGGCAACACTTAGTGAAAAATGACTAAGTGTCTGTTGGAAATATATGATGTGCCCAATGACTGAGGGGGAGGGGGGGGAGGTGAATTAGGAACCAATAAAAATTAATCATTTTAATCCACAATTAGATTATCTTATTTTTTTGTATGCATAGAACTTGAAAGTAAAGAATCAGATACAACACATAACACAATATTTGGTTACCCAGAAACCTTCCAAAAGAAAGTAAAACTAGGGTGGGGATGATACCCACAAGATTTAGTACTACAGTATAAATTTATCTTGTTAAAGCTTACAATGACCACTTCTAATGGTCTGCCCTGTTAGGAGCATAGAAAGGACTTTTAGGTCCACCTTGTTAAAGGATTTTGTACAATACAATAAGTAATGCAACTCAGTTAAGAGATTTAAAGAAAGGACTGTTAGGTCCACCTTGTTAAAGGATTTTTTTGATCCACCTATGAGAATGAACCAGTTGATGATCTACTTTGTGCAACTGTGATTGCTGAACAAGATCCTTTGAAATATAACTGATCACCTAAATGTGATAGATAAGTCTCTGCTGTCCTGAACACTTCTTCACTTAACTTAACTGCCATTCATATAATCATATCCATCTTTTGATTATACATTCATACTACATGCATTCAACATACTACATATTGGAACAAACTATCTTACATATATATTTTTATCCAACAAATAACTTTGTAAGTGGGCTTGCAATAAACAAATATATATTTATCAATATGTGTAAAGTCATCTTCAAACTATCACTTGGGTCCAAAAGACTACTCGGGTGATAAATTGTCACTTGGGCGATACTAAACACTTGAGTGATGATGAACACTCAAGTGACACTGTATACTCAGGTAACACTGTATACTCAAGTAATACTAAATGACTAAGTATTTTGACACTAATTGACAATATGTCTTGACATAAGGTCTACAATCTCCCCCTTTGGGATTAGTGATAAAAACACTTATCATTAAACTCTATATCTGATATGTCAAAACTCCCCCTTACAGATTGCTCTGGTTTTGACACTTGTTGTACTGCTCTGGTCTAACTGAATCTATTTTTGTATTATTCAAAATTGTTATTGTAACATATATTTTCTACATTATTCAGTGTACATGTGGTATTTACAATGACATCTCCCTTTTATACAATGATATTTCCCCCTTGTTTTTGACAAGAATTCCAAAAAAGAATGTCATCTACAAAGTTATCCCAAAGTAGGATAGAAAATCACTATGTACCTTCAAAATTTGAGACAGAGTGTTTTCCCAATTATCCTGTAGCACCTTCAAGATGTGCAATTCCACTTGTAGTTTTGCAGATAGCTCTATCATCAGCTCGACAACTGAGAAGTTATTTTCATGGATGAGAGTTTTACCATGTGTTATTTTTTTCTGCATTCCATCCATATGTGGTAGAAGTTGGCTTTGAATGGTTGTAAGAGATTCTCTGATTCTTGCTTCTTCTCTCAACACTTTAGCTTGCAAATCAGTAAGATACTTTATTTTCATGAAGTTAGCACAACTGGTGCTCGGGTCAAGTGCTAATTTCCTGGCACTTTCCTTCATATCAACATCTATCTTTACTATCTTATTCTTGATTTCCATGGTAAAGTTAGAGGAATCACTCAAATTTACAAGTAATGCTACCACATTTTTTACAGTAGTTTCTAGAGTGCTGATAATCTTTGTAAGTTGCACCTTATCAATTGCAATCTTCTTTGCAATGCTCTCTAGAACCTTGTTCTCAAATTTCTTCTCTGCCTTCTCAAGTAACTTTTCCTGACCATTCATGTCTATGTTAAACTTGTGGACAATGTCAACAATTTGGTCCATTATTGAGTCACTTTCATTGACTTCAATCTGCAAAGCATCTACAAATATGTTTTTTACATCTTCAAGTACTTTATTCCTTTGTCTTTCCTTTCTGAGTTTCTGCTGTGAGGCCCTTTTCTTCCACAGTTCTCCCAAAATATCCATTTGTTCTACAAATAGGTTGGATAGATCCCAATTAGGAATCAAAATTTATTTATCTAGATCTATCTCATCAGTTATTACTGCCTCTAATTTAGAAATCGGTGAAGGAACAATTTCCTTACCTTTATCTACCTCGTCCTTAGTATTAGTATTCAATCCAATTAGGTCATTGACCTTTATAGTACCAATTTTTGGATCAACACTAACTGATGAATCAAAAGTAATAATGTCTACCTTTCCTTTCATTGACTCAGGTGTGCATGTCTCAGTAGTAACAAGAGCATGTTGCTTGGGCTTTGTCTATTTTGATGTAGATTCTGCAACCTTCTCTTTTCTCAGAGTCACTATACTGTGTATGGGAGATTGGGGTAGTGATGTCATTACCTCAACTACAATCTACTCTGCATTGGACTCTTCAATGGTCTGTACCTTGGGTAGAGTGTCATCATTTCCTTGTGCTAGAGGGTCTTTACTTGGTACTTCTTCCTTCACATTGCTTTTTACAATCTCAAATATTGATTTCCACACTAACGTGGCACGCTGAGCTACTTCTTCTATATTATTGTTCAATATTTGAAATTGCTTGAATATGGGGGTGTGATTATTCTCATATTTTCTTAAGGATTCTTTCACTTCTTTGCCTTTCATTGCAGGCATGACCTGCTTCAATGTCTCTTCCCTTATATCTCTTTCAATTTGTACTACATTCTTCCAAGGAATAGAGCCTCCCTTAAATAAGTCTTCTGTCATATAACTCTTCAACTCAGAAGGTTCATATTTCCACTTTTCCATCTTTTCCACCACTGCTTGCTCAATTTTATTCTTCTCTTGTTTTTTCCTAGAAGCATACTTTAGTGATTTCAAAGAACTGATGGCTCTTCCTTCTTTAAGGTCTTTGATCTTTTGATCAAGTGTGGGTGTGGGTTTAGTGAAGACCACAATATCGTCTTCATCTTCATCCTCTTCATCACTTAATATAAGCTTTCTCATAGATCTTCTCAGGGTGACAACAAGAGTAGGGCCTTTTTCTTTCTTATGTTTAGGTGTTGTCTTCCTCTTTTTCTGTGGAGGATTAACATCAGTTTCTTCCTTGTCAGATTCAATTTCCTCTATCTCCTCTATTTTAACTGTTTCCTCTTTTTTCTCAGATATTGAAGGAGAGCCGGAGGTCTTGCCATACTTCTTCTTGAATGTATCAAGTCTCTTTCTTCCTCTCTTCAATATCTTAGGAATCTCAATTTCCAGAGATATCCTTCTCTTAGCTTCCTCATAGGTTCCAAAGTAGGGTGCCTTTGGATTGAAAGGTTCATTCACAAGAGCCTCTATGATATCTTTAGTGTCCTCATTATTAACCTGATATGGAAAGGGTTGTATCCATGCAACCCTAGGATTTACTGCTTGTATATACACTTTATCACAATCAACTAGAAAACAAATTTCTTCTTTGTACTTCTCAACTAGTTGTTTGGGAATCCTATATCTACTTTGCATTTTCTGTTTGAAACTTTTAAAGTATCCATCCATGATACTATCAAAATTATCTCCCATCTCAGCTACAAAATCATTAATTTGATGGATGATTGGTGTATCCTTTTTCCATACTATTGTTCCTTTGGAGGGAAAGAACTTCTCAACATAGAATAGTATGTAGATTAGAAGAGAACCAAACTTACATGAATTGGTTTTTGATACTCGGATTCTCTCCATGTTCTTTCTCAACTGAGTGAGAAAATACAAGATTTTTCTTGACAACTTTGTATGCTAGGTCAACAGCTTTGCATGCAACACTATTGGGTTTTCTTGAGCTATATATCTTTTGTGATATCACATGAACGCCAAATTTCATCTCCATGTTTGTTACCCCATTGAGTCTCATGCCTCTGTCATCCAACTTGGCAAGAGTTAACTCTGTTAGCTCATCCCTGTTTAGGGTTTTAGTAGCTTTTGGCTTGTCTAGCATAGGGAACCCGGTAACACGATGAATTATGTGCTTAGTGATCTTCACAGGATGATCCAGCCATAGTTGCATGTCGGGAACATGACTAAGAACATATCTTATCCACTTTTTCTGGAAGTCCCTTGACATATTCATGATATGTGTCAAACCCTTGGTTTCAAGGTGTTTATGCTCGGGCTTCAGTTTCTCGTCTGTACATAACTTCTCATATGTTTGATTCATTTCACTAGTTGCAAGCTCCTGTATGTTGCAGTGATAGAAGCTGCAAATTTCATTGACCAGTAACACTCTCAGGGAGATTAGGGAATGAGCTCCCATCAGGTCTATCTCTTCTACAACTGTTGGATGAAGCTTGAACAAGGGAGGATCATAAATTGTATTCCTTACTAGCATCTCTGAACCTTTCTTGACCTTGCTGCTGGAAGTGGATTCCATATTTATCAAACGAAATAATCAAACTCCGCTTTCAATCATGAATTCACACTAAATTGCTAAAGCTCTGAATTGACTTGTAAACTGAAAGCATTGTAAACAATACTCTTCACAATCCTTCATATATAAGAGATTTTCAACCGTTAGAGTATTTCATTAAATGCTTAGTACATAGTAGCTAGCGTGACTGGGGTGTTTCTCCAAGATTCACTCAAAAGCTCGGGTGAAACTATCTTTCCAATTATCAATACTGCCTGACTTAGCTTGGGTGAGCTAGAGTGACTCGGGTGTAACTAACATTCTGACTCGGGTTGAACTACAATATGTCCTCATGCATCAATATGCGGATATAGACTATATTTCTTACCTAGAATTGATGTAGGATGAATTTTTATTGCACAGTTCCAGTCATCTCCTTACTTTCCTATTCTGTAATGATGGATCCAACCATCTCACTATTTAGGGTGTCATTAGATCCTTCATTGCTTTGATCTGAATTATCTAAAGATTTCCTTACTTAATTATTTCTCATCTAAGCTCTGATTTATGAGACTTTGGTTTTACCATTCTCAAAACTTGTATCAACCTTTTCTCTATTCATACAGTTCTTGCTCAGATGACCGAGTTGTTTACACACATAGCATCTCTTAGTAGGATCTCTTTTTCTGAAATGAGTCTTCACACAATTTGTACTAATGTGTCCATATTCACCATAGTGACAACATCTGTACCAAGTGTTGTAATCCCAACCAAAAATTGCCTTGGCTAATTGTTTATCAGGATTCCAATTCTTAGTTTTGCACTCGGAAGATTTATGACCTTGTTTGTTGCATTTGTAGCATTTTCCTTCAAACTTAGGTTTCTCTTTGAATTCACTTGCTCTATTTCCATGTTTTTTGTAGTTGTAGAATTTACCATTAAATTTTGAATTTCCATTGCTCCAACATTTATTTGATGTATACCCTATATTAACATAGTGATTGCATTTAGGTTTGTTGTTCCTTTGAGCTCCTTGTTGTGAGGATTCACCTTGTTCAGTATATCCTAATCTAGTTTATCCATGATTTCTCAGTTCTGTTTCCTGATCCATGCTAATTTGTGAATTCACCATACTTTCATTTGTTTTCTTTTCAATATTGAGATCATTCTGCAATCTTTCATTTTATGTCCTTAGGTTGACAACTTCTTGTGTTGCATTGTTGAGTTGACTTACCAAATCAGCTTGCTGAAGTGATAAGAGTTGGATTTCATTTTATTTTTCTTCTAATCTTGTACTTAGCAATATTTTATCTTCTTGTGCTATAGTTCAGTCATCTTCTACTTTTTTCTTTAGTTCCATGACTTCACACATTCTAATTGAGTGAACTTCTTGTTCTCTTTTCAACTTTCTGACTTCTTCATGTAAATTGAGATTCTTTGCAAGAAATTCTTCAATGGTCGCATCAGCTTCTTTTGAGCTTCTGTCTTTTTTATTTCTTCAATTATTTCTTCTATATAGTTCTTGTCATTCATTTGCACTGCTAATTCTTTTCTTCTCTTTAGGGAAAGAGAGAGCCGCCCCTTAAGTTTTATGATCTGATCCATGGCCACTTTAAGATCTATCTTTTTATTCTCAATGGCTTTCTCTAGTTTGTATGTTTCCATATCCTTTGATCTTTTCTCAATCTGTTAAACTTTTGATAAGATAACCACTTCTCTGATACCAATTGTTGGAATTATATGATGTGCCCAATGACTGCAGGGGGTGGGGTGAATTAGGAACCAATAAAAATTAATCCTTTTAATCCATAATTAGATTAGCTTATTTGTTTGTATACATAGAACTTGAAAGTAAAGAATCAGATACAACACATAACACAATATTTGGTTACCCAGAAACCTTCCAAAAGAAAGTAAAATTGGGGTGGGGATGATAACCATAATATTTAGTACTATAATATAAATTTAACCTGTTAAAGCTTACAATGACCACTTCTAATGGTCTGCCCTATTAGGAGCATAGAAAGGACTATTAGGTCCACCTTGTTAAAGGATTTTGTACAATACAATAAGTAATGCAACTCGGTTAAGAGATTTAAAGAAATGACTATTAGGTCCACTTTGTTAAAGGATTTTGCTGATCCACCTATGAGAATGAACCAGTTGATGATCTACTCTATGCAACTATGATTGCTAAATAAGATCCTTTGAAATATAACTGATCACTTGAATGTGATAGATAAGTCCGTGTTGTCCTGAACACTTCTTCAATTAACTTAAACTACCATTCAAATAATCATATCCATCTTCTGATTATACATTCATACTACATGCATTCAACATACTAAATATTGGATAAACAAACTATCTTACATATATATATATATATATATATATATATATATATATATATATATATATTTATCCAACAAATAAATTTGTAAGTTAGCTTGCAATAAACAAATATATATTTATCAATATTTGCAAATTCGGCTTCAAACTATCACTCGGGTCCAAAAGACTACTCGGGTGATAAATTGTCACTTGGGCGATACTGAACACTTGAGTGATGTTGAACACTCAGGTGACACTGTATACTCAGGTAACACTATATAATCGAGTAATACTGAATGACTAAGTTTTTTGACACTAATTGTCAATATGTCTTGCCATAAGGTCTATAGTGTCAATACCAAAAAGGATGTCTCTGTATATATTTTACATATATCATTTAATCTATACAATTTATATACATTTTCCATCTCTTCTCTTCTACCCTTTTGACATCAATGGAAAAGGTATACAAAAATGTATAATACACCAAAATTGTACCATTGCTTACTAGAAAATTAGGCCATCTTTAGTACATATCAAAAAGAGTATTCCAAGATCTTCACTTCCTCTGTCTAGGTCTTCACCAATATCTGACTCACATGAATCATCCTATTCAATACAAATGAATAATTCTCTACTACCTTTAGGCCGGTAGAAATATTAGCTGTAAGGGTCTGTCCTATCTTCTCCATGTTAGAGATATGGACCTCAAGAATTGATAGCTTGGGAGTGATTAGAATCTTCAGCATACCAACCCTTTCCATAACTCTCCCTCTTTTTGTACCAAGTACACTCAATTTTTCCAAAATCTTGGACACCTCTCTATCTATCTCCAATACAGATTTTAAGGAGGTCTCACAACTATCCATCAAATTATCTAGAGTAGTTCTATCCTTCACTACTATGTCCTCAATGTTCTTGATATGTATAATAGGGTTTATACAGTAACTGTATAACTTCCTTCCATGCGCGACACAACTTTTAGCCTCAAATGTAGTCTTTTTCAGTATTCCCAAGTCCCATGAAATATACTTGCACACTTCTTCCAATTTCTTCATGAGATATTTCTTCTCAGCCTTCTCTTCAAAAATCTTCTCTAATGAATCATAGTGATTGTCAAAGTCATCTAGTGCCTAATTCAAGTTCTCCGCATCATCTTTTCCTTGAAAAAAAAAGGTTCTCAAAGTAGTTTGTTACGAGTGTCAATTTCTCTTGTCATTACCTTAGTATTCTTCTCTCCTTTCTTCTCAGATCTTTCTTTAGCCTTAGTAAATGTGATGTAGGATAACTTCATCAGCTCATCCATATCCATGTTCTCAACATCTATGCTCAAAGTCTTGTCTCCACTTGTCAAAAATAAAGGTGAAGAATAAGATGTAATAATTTCCTATTTCACTTCAACCTCATTCACTATATCTCCCACTATTTCATCAATATTTTCTTTCTGATTTTCTTTCTCTGTCATATCCTTGTCACTCATTCCTTCAATGTTTGTATTGTCATTCACATCATGTGAAGTTTCCAATGACATAGGCACACTAGAAACATAAAAATATGGTTTCTTCACAGTGCTCACATACTAACTAGCATCTTCGTACAATGATTTATCAAGGTTTATTTCAGCTCTCCTTGATGATTCACCTTTCTCAATGGATTTGGTCTTAGTAGCCTTAGGTGGCAAGATGTTATTAGTTTTAGTTCCCATCAAGACCTTTTCTACAACTTTATGTGTCTCTTCAATTACTTCATCATATCTCCTTCCCATTATCTTTACTAATCTTGTCTTGGTTCTCAATAAGGGTTTAAGTTCACTCAATATTCTTTCCATCTCCTTAACAGATACAACAAGAAACATGCCTTCAATTTCTTGTTCTCTAATCACTTCATCTTCTTTCTATGCTAATTGTTTCCTTATCTCCAATTTCTCTTATAAATCCTCAGGTATACTACCTCCAATTTCTAACAAATTCTTCTTAAAAATAAGGAAATATTTAATCACTATGTCTTCAATCATAAGTTTGTTAGATCCCTCATACTTGTCATAGTATTTTCCAATGAAACAAGCTTCCCTTTCTCAATTACCATCTTCTCTAGAATTTTCATATTTGGCTTCCAAATTTGTGTCACATTAGTGGCCTTGTCTTCAACTTTCTTCTCTTCTCCTTATGTTGTATGTTTCTTAGGAGGTGAGTCTAGTTTAGTGGACCTTGTGTTTCTTCTAGGTAATTGCTTTGTTGTCTCTTCCTGTGATGTATACTAAGGTGGTGAAGGTGTAGATAGATCAATCACAATAGAAAGTGTACTGATTACTTCATATCTTCTTGAGGTGGAAGCGTTGCAATAGCAGTGATTGCCAACCCAGAAGCTCTCTCAGTCATCTTCTTCCTACTTCTTTCATTTCCTCTTTACATATGCTAGCCTTGGCTACACAGTCATCAATTATATTCTCTACTTACCTCTTCCTTGAATCTCTAGTCTATTCCTCCCTAATATTTCTAAACTTCTCCTCATAATAACCCCATCTCTCCTCTGATGAATACACTTCTAAAGATAAAATGTGTTCTACTTGCATAATCAAAACTTCAGAACTAACTTCATAACATAGTGGATAACACCACTTCTTTCTAGGTAGAACTTCCTCAAAGCACACACAATCAATTTCAACCATGAAATAAATTGAGTCCTTGAATTTTTCTACTACTGCCTCAAGAATTCTCTCCCTTGCCATCATCTTTCTTTGTAGAATTTTGAACATACTAAACAATTCACCATCTATCCAAGTGTTATTATGTCTCCTATAACTTTGAGAAATCTGAATACCAATAGGTATACTGTCTTTCCATGCTCTACGGTGCATACTAGGAAATTTGTGAACAAGGTGAATGTACATGTGTATCAACAAAGATCCAAATATGAACCCATTTGACTTATCTTTCTTGATCTGCCTTACATTATCCAAGAATTGTTGTGTTGGGACTTTGCAAAGGTTATACTTGATGTTGAAACATGATCTTTCAATTAACCTTATATTTTGTTGAGTGAAGAAATGACACAGTTCCCAATAAACTCATTTCTACATAAAGTCTAGTCAAATAACAATCTAGCGAGCATAGGATATAGACTTATACAGTCATGCATTCATAGATATGTGTTCCAAAACATCTTTACATGCTCTCCCTAAGCATGCAAGACCTTACTCCTCAAATTTAGGGGGTGGATAGATTTATGATGTATTCTTCCAATGCTCTCCCTAAGGCCATGCTTGGCCATCTAGGTTGATGTAGAAATGCTAGCATCAAGAGAAGACTCAGTAGCATCTACTGATTCTTCCTGAACCTTCTCCTCACTAGAATCATTTATTTTCCATACCTTATTACTATTTATATCTTCTGCTTTCTTGAAACAAATCTCAAATTCACTCTTGTATTCTTCAAGACTCTTACCATTTATCACTATAGGAGGTGGTCCTCTTCTATTGTCAATTCCATTGGACCTACAAAACTTCAATATATACCCAGGATTGTTACATTTGTAGCATATAAGAGGCGATCTATTTTGATTAACCTGCAACTTACAATATCTTGTGATGTGCCCAAGGTTATTACATTTGTAACATGTGATCTTAGCTGTTGTCTCTTCACTAATGTAATCTTGTTTGAATCTTGATTGATCAGGTTTCCTGTGTTTTTCTTTATTATGCCCATATGCATAACAATTAAAGAAGTAACTAGAAAAAGGTTTGAAAGGGGATTTACCTCTGTAATCTCTCTTCACGTGTCCAACCTTGTTACATCAAAAACATCTACCTCTAAAAGGTTTGATCTATTATTTAGGTTCTTCAAGAGTAGGTCTTTCTCCATTAATCTTCACATCAGATTTTTCTTCTTGATTCTTTGAACATTCAGATTCATTGAAGCCAACACCAGTCATGTCTCTTTTAGGTTTCTGTCTGTCTCTCTGTTCATCGATCAAGTCATTGTTCATGTGAAGTCTCTCAATATGATTATTTGCCTCAAAAAGTTCTCCTTTTATGATCTGATTATATTTCTCTAATTATAGATACTTGTTCTTGTAGTGATCAAGTTCAGTCATCATTTGTCCTATCTGAATATTAACATTCTTTAAGGTTTCTTCAATTTTGTGTTTAGCATCCTTTTCTTGTTGAATCTCTTTAGTCATTTGTGTTAGGAATAACAGTACATAAGACAACTAAGAGGGGGGGGAGGGGGTGAATTAGTTGTGATATAGATTATTAAACTTTAAACTTTATAAACCAAAATTGCAATATAGATGATAACACATTAAATGCCAACATAATAACACAATGCATGTTGTCGACAAAACCATGTTAAAGGTAAAACCCCAGTAGGAATCAGCACCCACACATAATGTACTGAGAGTATAGTATCCCTGTTAAAAGATTTATCCATGTTAGGAGCTTATTACAACATTAAGTAAACAATCCTTGTTAGGAGATAGACCCTGTTAGGAGTCAAGAAAAGTAGTAGGCTCACTACCCAGGCACACCACCCAAAGAAATTTAAAGCCACCCTCAAGGATTCACAATCTGAAAAAGTGTATATAGGAATATACAATCCATTGAACTGTCTGATAGCAAATATCTTTGCTTGGTCAGTTTCAATGAAGTATTCTTATCAAAAACTTTGCTATACATCCAGCAGCAAACAAGCCTCATAGCTTTCACTTCTCTTCCACTACCACACACACCTTTCCAAAAGAAAAGATGACTCATATATACCCCATTACAATAATTCATTAGGTCGACCAATTAAGCTTTCCTAATACATAAATAATTAATTAGGTCATCCAATTAGGCTTTCCCAATATACAAATAATTATATAACCCCTTGCTAAGATACACATGATTCCTATAACAAGTAAACATGATTTAAAATTCATCAGTTATACTTCTAAATCTGCAATCCATGCTCATAATTCATATTACACACTACATGTTTGAAGTCAGCCACCAAATAGGTCTCCTTCAGCATACACGCTACAACCAATGTCACCAAAATGCTCATGTCAATCAAACACAACCCAATATTCTAAAGTATGTCTACAATCCTCCAGTAAGCTCACATCACCTTAAATATCTTCACCAGTAAGATATACCCAAAACATAGAGATCTTCTCTGTCAAGCATCACAGTTACAGTCAATAAAACCGTCTTCACCAAATCAACTGCAACAACCACAATATGTAACATAAAGCCAATAGATCTTAGGAATAAGGTCAACACACATCCTTCTTCATATGACTAACTTCAATCATTCTGAAATAACTATATAGTGTCCATACACTTCTACCAGTCAAGTAACCAGTTTGTTCTCTCCACAGAAACATATGTTGACATCACTTTCAAAATATGAATATCAACAGCATGATCAGTACCCAAAATTGAAATCATCCAACAATATCCCCCTTTGGCATTTATGGAAATATATGGGAAAATCCATCAACCTAAAATCAACTCAAAAAATACTTTCTCCTCTCAATACAATCTTCTCAATATACTCAACACAAATCTCCCCAAAATAGTAGGGACTTTCACATAGATTCCTTCCCCCTTTGGCAACAATGGAAAAGGGTTCCATAACTCATCTATAATCTTCTATAGCTTTTCAAATCTTCATGTCCAATAGGCAGGTAGAAGATCACCCAAATGTGCTCTAGTGTTTCTTTGATCACTCCCCTTGAGGAGTAGATCCATACATCAAGTTGAGAAAATGATATAGCTATGAAAGCCACTGGACTGATGCATGCCGACATCAATCAATTATCATAAGGAGGGGCTCTGACCCCAAGCATGCTTCTGAGATACTCAAATGCATCTTTTAGAAAAGGTTTTGTAAATATATCTTCTATTTGTTCCTTTATGTTAATATATTCCAGTTTAATCTCTTTCTTTGCTACCTTCTCCCTCAAGAAATGACACTTAATAGAAATATGTTTAGTCTTTGAATGTATTACATGATTCTTCAACATATTCACTATGCTATTGTTATCACAATGGATAACCACTAGTTCTTCAAAAATTATTCCAATGTTCTTTAACATTTGTTTCATCCAAACAACTTGTGTGCAATTTATTGTAGTAGTAACATACTCTGATTCAGCAGTAGATTGAGCAATACAGTTCTTCTTCTTTCTCAACCAAGAAACCAACCTTTTCCCAAGGAAAAATGCACCACCACTAGTACTCTTTCTGTCATCCACATTACCTGCCCAATCAACATCAATATAAGCATGTAAAATAAAATCATCTAATTTTTCATACCATAATCCATGTTTTGTTGTTCCTTTCAAATATTTGAAAATTCTTTTCATAGCAGAAAGATGTGTCTCTTTATAATCTTCTTGATACCTTTCTACAATACCAACTGCATTGATAATATTTGGTCTAGTGTGAGTTAGATATTGTAGACCACTAATCATAGATCTATACTTTTTCTAAACTATAACTTGAGTCTCATCATTACTAGTCAGTTTATGTCCAGTCACCATAGGTGTTCAAACAAGTTTACAATCTTCCATTCCAAACTTCTTCAACATTTCCTTAAGATACTTAGTCTAAGATATAAAAATTCCATTCTTACTCTGATTAATTTGCAAAACAATACAAAATTTCATTTCACCAATCATTGACATCTCAAATTCATTTTCCATTTATTTAGATAACTTCTTACTCATCTTATCATTGCCTCCAAAAATAATATCATTAACAAAATCTTCTAGCATCAAACTTCCCTATCTAATCATCTCTTTTGATATAACATTTACTTCCAAATATTTTGAAATATTTTATAGTAGGTGTATGATCAAACCATAATTCATAAGGATTCTTACTTGTGCCTTCTCTGATCTGAATTATGTTCAAGGTGTACACAACAGTGCCAACCACTTCTCTCCAATGAACATGTGACACATTTCTGTCTATCAACATAGTCCTTGCAATATCTAATATAGTTCTTTTTCTTTGTTCTGCTATCTCATTCTGTTGTGGAGTTCTAGGAGCTAATGTCTATCTGTATATTCCATGTTCTTCACATTAGGTATTAAATAAATCTGATGTAAACTCTCCACCTCCGTTTGATCTCAAACATTTTATCTTCAAACCATATTCATTCTCAACTTTTTCTTTAAATAACTTGAATTTGTAAAATGCTTTAGATTTCTCTCTCAAATATTTAACCCACATCATTCTAGAAAATTCATCAACAAAAAGTATAAATTACCTTTCACCATAATAAGATCTCATTCTCGTAAAACCACACAGATCTGTATGCACCATATCCAACTTTCCTTTTGCTGAATAAGATTTGCTTCTAAAACTGCTTCTGGTCTGCTTCCCCATAACACACTCTCTACACAGTGTTAGATGGATTTACAGTCTTAGGTAGATCTCTCACAACATTAGTCATACTTGCCTTCAAAATGTTATCAAAGTTAACATGACAAAATATTTTGTGTAGAAACCAACTTTCATAAATATTCGCAATAAAACAAGAAGCTTCAGATGTAGTCAATTCAAATACATCACCTCTAGATTTAGTACCAGATGCGATTAAATCTCCTGATTTACTTCTGATAGAGAATTTCCCATCAGTGAATTTCAATTGATAACCTCTGTCCACTAACTGTCCAGCACTCAACAGATTATGTTTAAGTCCATCAATGAGTAATACATTGGCAGTATTAGTCTTTCCATCGAAATGAATAGATCCAACACCAATGATAAGTTTAGGAGTATTGTAACCAAATCTAAAAATACCACCATCATATCTTTTCAAACTCACAAATTTATTTTTATCTCCAGTCATATGATGTGAAAAACCACTGTTTATAACCCATTTAGGTTTCTTTTCAACATGAGATACTAAGGCTTTTTCCTCATGTATAGGTTCATCATCCTTTAGAGCAATAAATCCAATTTCATCATAGTCACCATCATCATTAGAAACACCCTCACTAACATAATAAAATTCCTTGTCTTTAGGATACTTAGATTTGTAAAACTTAGGTTTATGCTTAGGAACCCTTGTAGGACATCAAGATGAAAAATGACCAATTTGGTTACATGAAAAACATTTCAAAGGTAATTTGCCTTCAAATTTACCCTTACCTCTCTTTTCTCTTCTAGCGATCAATGATACCACTTCATCTAGCTTTCTTTCTTCTTCATGTATCTATTCCCATTCCTCAGCATAGTCTCCAAGCTCTTCTTTCAGGTTACTATTGCTGGTGCTTGAAATTCCATATAAGGTCTATTTTTTCTTATGCATGATTGCCTTGAATGCTGACTCAACTTTAGGTAAAGTATCTCCCAATTTTGTGGCCTCAAAAGTAGTTAGCTTTCCAATCAACATCTCTCTAGTAAATTTTGGTGTCAAAGGTATAATATCCTTTATAGCTTGTACTTTAGTTCTATATGTAGGTGTCAAAGATCTAAGAATCTTTGCAATCACTTCTTCCTCACTGTATGTACCTCTAGAGTTTCTAATGCTAGTAACCACTTCAGTAATTCTCTGTCCATATGTCCTAATATTCTCATCTTCTTTCATTTTTAGTGATTCCATATTTGTCTTCCAATTTTGTAACTTTACCTTTTTTATAAACTCATCTCCTTCATACAGTGCCTCCAATCTTGTCCAAATCTCATGTGCAGAGTCCAAATCTTTTACTTCTGCAAATTCACCTTCAGAAAGTGCACTAATCAATAATTCCCTTGCAACCATATTACATAAAAATAGCTTCTTTTCATCTTCAGTATCTTTTTCCAGTTCATTCTTAGTCGCTATCTTTTCATTCTTCATTGTGATCATCTAGTAGTCAATTCCCAAACATAGTAAATGTGTTCTCATCTTGTTCTTCCAACTGTCAAAGTTTTCAGGATCAAATTCCAGACTATCCTTTTTGTAGTAAGTCATCTTTAGGATCACCTCAAGCTATTAATATTTCTCTCTAAGGATCAGTAGCTATGATACCAATTGTTAGGAATAATAGTCCACAAGCACAACTAAGGGGGGGGGGGGTGAATTAGTTGTGATATAGAATATTAAACTTTAAACTTTATAAACCAAAAATGAAATACAAATGATAACATAGTAAATGCCAACACAATAGAACAATACTTGTTGTCAAGGAAACCTTGTTAAAGGTAAAACCCCAGTGGGAACTAGCACCCACAAATAATGTACTGAGAGTATAGTATCCTTGTTAAAAGATTTAGCCTTGTTAGGAGTTTATTACAACATTATAGTACACAGTCTCTGTTAGGAGACAAACCCTGTTAGGATTCAAGAAAAAGTAGTAGGTTCACTGCCCAGGCACACTGACCAAAGAAGGTTAAAGCCACCCCCAAGGATTCACAATCCAAACAAGTGTATATAGGAAATATACAATCCAGTGAACTGTCTGATAGCAACTTTATTTTCTTGGTCAGTTCCAATGAAGTATTCTTATCACAAACTCTGCTATATATCCAGCAACAAAACAAGCCTTGTAGCTTACACTTCTCTTCCTTTTCAATCTCTACCACATCTTTTCAAAAGAAAAGATCCCTCATATATACCCTATTATAATAATTCATTAGATCATCCAATTAGGCTTTCCTAATACAAAATAATTAATTAGGTCGGCCAATTAGGCTTTCCTAATATACAAAAAATTGTTTAACCCCTTGCTAAGATACACACGGTACCTATAACAAGTAAACATCAATTACAATCCATTAGTTATACTCCAAGATCTGCAATCCATGTTGACAATTCATAATAGATGCTACATGTCTGAAGTCGGCCACCAAAATAGGTCTCCTCCATAATACATGCCACAATTGATGTCACCAGTACTTTTACAACAATTGATCTGTAATGAACATTCTTCAATAAGTCCTCAGTCATCCCATAAGCTCGCATGTGGTGAAACATCTTCATCTGTAAGATATACACAAAATACAGAGACCTGCTCTGTAAATCATTACTGTCACAATCTAGAAACCAGTCTTCACTAAATCATCTGTAACATCACCAATATGTAACCTCAAGGAAAGAGACCTTAGGAATAAGGTCATCACACATCTGTCTTCATATCCATGTCTTTGATCATTCTAAAACACTCGTACAGTGTCTATACACTTGTGTCAGTCAAATAACCACTCTATCCTCTTCACAAAAACATATGTTGACATCAATGACAAAATATGAGTATCAACAATGTGAATAGTATCCACATCTGATATCATCCAACATATTTTTGAGATCGAGTATATAAGTAATGTTTTTTTATGATGCAAATATATATGTGGAATGTGTTGATGCATTTCGATGTCAGGATCATACAAAATTTGATGCAATCTATAACTAGGACTACTTAAGCATAGAAGATGCTTGTATATTTTACTTTTGACAAATCATTGCAATAGACCAGATTTTATGATTGTAGAGAAGTGTGCTCATTATATACCTCTAAAAGGGTTTTCTATCCCTTAACAAGGAAATGTACTAAAAGTGATATTCTACTCCTAACAGGGACACTATACTCCTAGTGAATTATTTGTGGGTATCATCCTCACTGGGGTTTTCCCTTGGCCAGGGTTTCCTCATGAACACATCATGGTGTTATGAGATGTTTACTTTATGTGCATGTTATTTTCATTTTAGTTATTGCATGTGTTAGAATAACTAAGAGGAGGGGGGGGGGGGGGGAAAANGTTATTGCATGTGTTAGAATAACTAAGAGGAGGGGGGGGGGGGGTGAATAAGTGGCCTCAAAAATTAATCCAATAAATCAACCCAAAACTTTATACCACAAATAAAAACCTCTAGTTATCTTCAGTCCTACAATATGTAGGCCTTTAAGTAATCTTATCAAATAACTACTACTCTGAGTATATGTTTATCCTTTTTCTTCAGATTTACTGAATAGCAGTCTAGTCTTTCCCGAAATACAGTAAATAACTTAGTGTTTATTGATCAATCTTGTTTTAGTAATGTGTAAAGAAAAAAATCAAAGCAATAAACCATATACACATTTGACACATTGATTTTTAACGTGGAAACCCTGTTAGGGGAAAAAAAATTGGGATCGGTAACCCAAAATTTTTACTATTCAGAAGTAAGTTTGGTGAAGAGCCAACCCTGTTAAAGGTTACACACACACTATTAAGTGTGACCTTGTTATAGGATTTAAACCTAACAATTTGTCACTTGACATATATCATTCACTATGTTGTCTTCATGAGAAACCTTTTGACACTCCTTGGGATGTATCTAAATATATAAAGGATGGTTAAATCCCATTCTATTAAGAGATTTTTTGAATCAATGGTTAAACTAAAAAAATATATGATTTGTTCATAAATACAACTTAAATTTGTAGATGTTCAGATCTATTGTAAGCTCATAATACCTCTTCTGATCAATGTTCTATTCAATTCATTTGCTCTACTTTGTTGACAAGACTTTGTGACCGGCTCCGCCAACATGGGATAAGTTGTCACCAGGTACTGTAGTACCAACCAACTCTGCATGTAGAGGTTTTCCAGAGAATGAATTCTCCTAGCCTCCAAGCACCTAGTAGTCAGGTCTCGATAGTGCGAGGGAGCTAAGTTGGGTAGGTGACTATTGTTTGAGGGGATAGCTAGTTTTTACTCATCACTTCTGAGGATTTCAAAAGGGGGTGAGATTTCCTGCAATCATCTTAGATTTATCAAAGAAATCACAAAAGCTAGATTAGAGTTAGAGTATAATTCTACTTATAGTCATGCAATACATATTTAAAAATCAATAATGCTCCAATATAGGAAAACAATACTAAATATCAGATACAAAAGGAATCAAGGATTCATATGCATTCAATAGAAAAGGGAGATAAGATCATTTAACTAAATGAAAAACACCGGAGTGAAGGAAATAAGAAGACATACAAAATTAAATATGTTCATTAACTTCAGAGATTAGAACAACAAATCAAATAGGGCCACAAGTTGTTCTTCCTTCTTTCATTAACTTGAAACAATTCTAGCATCACTGGCGAGTACATTCATGGCTCTAAGGGAGCATTAAGCTAGTGAGAATAGATTGAAAGTAAACATCTAACTGCAATGAACCTAAAAATGATATTTTCTATTACTACTGGACAACAAAATCCTCAAGTTTTTTGACCCTTTGTTAAGGCATCGGTCTTATTATTTATACACAGACTTCACCTAATCTACTTGTACACTTGCTAAATAAAATACGATATCTGTGGCCGGTACTACCTGCACCACTTAAAATCATCTCAGGATGTACAGAGTTCTGACAAGATGGAAGAAGAAGAAAGGGGAGAAATCTAAAGAATCAGCCTAGAGAAGAGAGCCATGGTACTGATAGAGGAAACTTGCTTATCTTGGTAACTTAGTCCATACACCTCATTAATGCTGATTACGGCTCTCTGCCTTTGATGCGCGCCAGGTAGTAAATGCGGGAGCGACACCTCGGGGGAATAAGAGGATGCATGTAAGAACCATCCTATTTTCCTAATCTATCATTGTTTGGATCACCTGCACTCTGACCATTATTAATTTCTAACATCGATCAGTCAGATCCAAAGAACCTTGACGCAGATTACTACAAAAGATTACAAAACTGGGACCCAGAATTCTAGAGTTCGGGAGCTTATGCTCAAAGAATAACATATCTTTAAAACTTTGCCCTACTAGCAGAAATATCTAGAGACCAGAAGACTTCACTATTCCTTATATTGTTGGAATTCCTCCAAAATCTGGAGAATCTCCTCCTCGTCTATCTCTTTAATGCATTCTCGGCAGCCATTGGCAGCCTCCAACTAGTCGCCCACATCTCTGGCACCTTCCTTAAACTCTACAGCCACCTTCACGACGTTGTGCACTCAGAGCATCATACGGGTGAGATGTGACATATTTGCTCCATCAAAAGTTTTGAAGGACCGGAACCACGCCTCCATTATTTCATCAAATTTACTCAAAAAAAATCCACCAGAGCACATGTCTCGGTGCTAAAGGGATCAACCGCTGAAACCCTTATGATGAATGCCGCATATAATTTTAATGAATTTTGGATCACCGAGAATTTATCCTTCAGGGCTGCTACTAGTTACTAGCTTCTCTAAATTTTAAGACCAAGTTTAGAGTGTTAGACCCGGAGAAACCTGAAATGCTCATCTCCCAAAATACCTGTCTCCATGACGTCTTCTTCGCCAAAATTCATAATTTCTTCCAACTCACTCTTCCATTCCTCATACTTCTCTTTTTCTCCCTCCCACTGAGAAATGACACTATTTACCTAGCCCATGATGTTACTGGCCTGGTTTAGGTCCGAGAGTGTCACTGTTAGGAAATGCCTTACAGCTCCCACCTGCTCAGTTACCCATTCATGCACAGCCTACGCTTTCTTCTTCATTTCCCTTAGCGCATCAATATCACCATACATGAGTGGTATTCTAGATGTGGAGGCCTATGGAGGAATCACAAACAATGGCTATGTCAGCTCTACAAGAAGCCCAAAGAGATTAGCATTTGTTTCTTTTGCCTCCTTCAACTTCTGCGCTTGCTTTTCATACCGGGCCTGAATTGCCCAGCTTGCTTCACTTAACATGTCTAGTTCCCCCTATTTATCTCTTCTCCCCAGAGGTACTTCTATGATGGAGTAATCTAGAGATCCTACTGCTACCTCTTCTTTATCTAGGGGAGGTGTCTCTACTACCGCGATGGTATTTCCTTCTGGACTAGTTTGAATGTTATGGAGAGTCCGGGCCTTCTTAGGCTTGTGGGTATGTTGATTTTGAGCCATCATCTTGGCCAGAGAGAGGGAATCTCATTGGTGCTGGGGCCTTTCTCTTCCTTGATTCCACCAACGATTGTGGCGGCATGGGAATTCTTATTGCTAGGACTTAGATACTTGGGTCCTCTTCGGGGGCTTGCTATGTTTCCCCAACATCTATGGTCACTATGGACTCTTTTTCTTTATTACTAGGATTTCCTGATTCTCCCACCTCAGTGGTATTTACATTTTTAGTTTCGGGGTTCCTTCCTTCCCTAAAAATTATGGTGTATGTATCCATATTTTTGGGGTTTTCCCCCACATCCTGATGTTGCTGAGTTCTTTCAACTTTCTTTGCCAGGACATTCTCCTCAGGGGACCTATTTTCTTGAGGGGGCGAAGGTGTCTGACCTGGGTCTGACTGTTGTGCTGTAGGGACTAACTTTTTAAATTTTGTATCTTGGGGTAACGGGTTACCCAGGGTGTCTTGAGGCATTTGGAGCATGACGAATGAGGGTACAGTTGTTCCCAAAGGTCTAGTTTCCCCAGCCATAGTCAATTTCTCAACTTGTACCTACCACTCTCCTATCTCGGTCCCTGAGACTGGTGCCTCTTCCACATCTAGTGTGTTTTCGTGTTCCTATTCCTAGGTTTCCTTTTCTGGGACAAACTCATTTTCTTGTCCTTCCCCTTCCCTGGGGATAGTCTCCACTTCATGTGCAGTGATTTCTTCCACCGCCTTCTCCACATCTACCTACAAATTTACAAGGTCGTTAGTTTGAAAGATATCATCAAAATTATCATGGGGAGGGGGGCCTCCCAAGGATCCTCTGGTTTAGGGGAGGAAGGGATGAGCTCTACTGGAGTACTGCCTAATAGTTCAGGGCTTAAATCTGTGCTTGGTTGAGGATTGTCTATTTTTTGCCTCCTTCTCCTTGTTTGCAATGGGGCCCTGACATACAAAATAGATTCACCCTCATCCTTCATCTCTGCTACCTCGCTCATGAGTTCTGTGAGTGAAGGGGAGCCTGAAGGAAGGGCAGATCCAACTGGAGCAACCCTGAGACCAAGGAAAAGTCTGGCGCTGATTGTTTCACCCAGCCGTCAAGAAAACTCCATCCGGGCACTAAGTTTCTCCATCAAAGGGACTAGAGGTGGGGATGGAACTGGGGCTAGGGTGCTATCTTTTGTTTTCCCTTTTTCTTTGCCCTTCCCTGGCATTTTGGAGCAAGAAGCAGATTCTTGCAAAAATGGACCATCTTGGCAGGTGCTCTTTTTACATACGCGTGAAAAATGCGTGTGATTGTGTTTCACTATATCCTTAGTGATGTTCTCTATCGTCAAAATTTCTGGGGTGTTCCAATCCATCGGAGGGAGATCCATCTTATCAATCCCTTTAGATTTGTATTCTGGGTCATCCATAGGCCTGCTATTTGAGAAATCCTTTGGAAAGGTCCGGAGGCTAATGCACTTCATCATACCCTTTGTCATTCTCACATAATGCCGACTCTGAACTTCAAATTCATCCTAGAAATCCACCCAAAAATCCTCCATGTGAGGCTCATAGGGCACTGACACCTGAGGTAATACTTGATTTATTTTTCTTAGTGGATCAAAATTTCTCTGCGCTAGGTAGAACTCTGCCAGCCCCAGACTTTTCAATTCATTGTCGGCCTCTTTGGCCTTGGCAAGGCTGCAAGTGTAATTCCCGCAAGTGATTGGGAAAGGGATGGTGGTAACCATCTTGAGGCCATAATAAGTATGGACCTTCAGGATCTGTCTACAGTATTCTAATAAAATAATCATATCCCCGCAGTGTTTGGGCAATAGGTAGGGCTTGCCAGAGAATCTGGTCACCCAAATGTATGAATGTTGTTGGAATTGAATGAAATAATTGCCATAGGAACTTACCAAGGCCATGGCCTCTTTTGAAAACCGGTAATGGGTATGCCGAGTGGGTGTTAAAATTTTGTGGTAAACGAAGGCATCATTTACCTGACAAAAATTAGGGAAGCTGGCTTCCCATTGAATATAGGGGAAATAATCCCAAGGAGCACTTTGGCCAGGCCCTATCCCAAGGATGCCCACTGTAAGTAAACCCTATATTTTGGGTCTCTATTGTGCCAATGCCCATAGAACATAAGAAGTCATATGGAACTTAGATGTCTCATTGACTTTGTTTAGCTGGTAGTCTATATGATTGGAAATAATGGTTGCCCAATCACAATTTTTCTCCTTAGTGGTGATGTTGTATATAAAGTAGTACATCTAGGCTGAAAAGTCTTAGGCATATGGTTCCTTAAAGACTCAGTATAGGAAGATGATCCCTGGTTGTATGCATTCTTTGAAGTCCGTGCGGGGGATCTCTAAATTTAATTTCTTGTAATCCTTTTTCAGAGTCTTCAGCCAGTGGGTGTTAAGGTGCTACCAGGCAGCCTATTGACATTTTTTGAACTCCTACAGTGATGCAGCCTAAGAGATAATGATATAATTAGAAAACTAGGGGATCCCTAGTCCCAAAGAAAAAGTGGTAGCGTCGAGGGACACTACGGGCATTGGGAAGCCTGAAGGAAGGAAAGCAACAAGCATAGAAACCCAGACGGTTATGTTGTAATGTTCTGCCAAGGTGAGAATTATCTTCGGGGCCTGCATAGAGCAGGGGAAGCAGGCAACTTTGATTATGCCAGAGGTAGCCATGTTCTTTTCCATATTGTCTCCGACGGTGTGTTGATTAAACATTATCCTTACAAGGCCCTACAATTTGGCCCATGCTCAACCTCTCTGTCGGTGTTTTGTTGTAATTTGGAATCCACCTTGGATCCCATGATGACACCATTGTTCAGATATTTTGATGTGAGTGGGATATTTTCCAATACTTTCTCAGCCCTTGTCTTGGTGGCCCCCCTTGTTGAAGTGGACGGGAGTTCTAGACTTCCGGGAGGGGAAGATACTTCAGACATGCTTCTTGATGAGTTATTCATAGCCTACAAGACTAGACAACCATTAATACAAATAATCAAATATAATAAATTCCCAGGTTCTAGAGATTTCATCACCATTTCGCACTTGTCCTTGAGGAGACATTAGTTTATATCAAATTCCAGAAATGCAATAAATAAAATAACTTACTTTGAATTTGATCAATATCCAGGGGTCCTAGGGATTCTGGTTCATACAGAGAATGAGATGAAGGCTTTGGGATTATGTAGAACCTAGAGTATGGAGAAATTGACCATTATTAAAATGGCCAGGCAATTCGTTGTACTAGGCTGGCGTGGGCTGTCATGTGGTCATGCCATGAACGGAGTAATGACATTTATTATGACAATTGTTTTACACAAATGGAGTAAATGCCACTTGGGATGGTTTTAAATGCTCATGCATGGGGAATTAATCCTAACATTAATCTTGAAGCAATGGAGGAGAGAGAAAGTCCACAACTCAAATAGGCGAGGTGACCAATTCGAGTCCAGCGAAAACTAGGTTGGTGAGCTCAAATTTGAGCAAATGATGTAGAGGGTGCGGTGAGATCGTCATGGGATGGGTAGGACTCAAAGGAATGTACAAACCATGTACATTAATTTATAGACAACTACACAGGAACTGCACGCTATGAACAATATCAACAAGAGGTTGAAGAACACTATTTACATAGGCTACCCACAAGCACAAACAAAATTATAACTAACCTACAAACCACTACCTACAAAATTACAAAGGCTTATAGAAATATACAGTTTTTTTACCCTATCTACAAATGCATAGAGGGTGGACAATGCTCTTGCAGAGCCATCCCACAAATGGGAGGCGACGATGAAGACCAGAACACAAAGAAAATAAAGCCCCAAACAGAAAGGAACAAATCACAAACCAAAAAAAGGAAAGAGAAGGGCCGAAAGGACCTACCTAAAATATAGAGATGTGGAAGGAAGGGCATGAGAGGTTCTCTACAAATGAATAAATTTGCAAAACCCATGAACACATCAAGAACCCTGCATGATATCTTGAAACACGCATAGGTCTGAAATCTAAATCAACTATTAATCACTCGAAGAAAATCACACTTAGCTCGCTGTTAAATCACACAATTCGCTCAAAGGAAAAATTGTTCATGGTAAGTGTAACAATGATAGGCAAAGCTTAATTTATATCCCTTGGATTAAAACACACCATTCCCTTCCACAAATCTCGAGAAAAAGGAAAACCTCCAAACTTCAGGCCCGAAGATCCAGCGTGACCACATCCTCCAACTAAAGAGGAAGTAACAACACAAGAATCCCGGGGTCTGGAGTTCGACTGGTATGAAGAAACAAAACACTCTGGGACTTGGTCCCAGAGTGCAAAAAACTAAAAGGAGGTGACAACAACGGATGCGTGGAGGCAAAAGCCAGAGAAAGAAAAAGGGCTGAAAAGAAACAAAAGGAAGAACCAAAAGCAAAAAAGGGGGACCCAACATTTTGCCAAAAAAATTTAGGGACGGGTATGCATGGCATAACACACTTATTTATGCTCGGTGAATGCTGTTGCTTCTTTGTTTCTCAGTGTCCGCATAAATCTTAGCTCTTTTCTTCAGCTTGTTTGATCAGATCTATATGAAGACTTCTATCTTCACCAGAATTATCTTTAAAATCCTCTTTTCATAATGAATTAGCTTGTCTCTTTTATAGACATGATTTCACCATTTCTAAGTCCTTGTCTTTCTTGTTCTTGATGTGATCCAAAAATCTTGTCATTCTTGCTTTAAAGATTGCTTTAGTTTTATCCCATTAATTTCTTCTTGACAACTGGAATAAAACTAGCTTTAAATCTCTAGCTTAAATTTAGCTTTTAACTAGTTGATGAAAATAATGTAATCAAACAGTTAACTCTATATTTATCTCCTGCCAGCTAAGTCTTTTGTTGTTTCTAAACTTTAGTTCTGATTGGTGTTTAACTCCTTGTTTGCTTGTTCTTGACTTCAGTTGTCCTCGGGCATCTCTGTCCATCGGGGTTGTCTGTCCGTCAGGCAACACTGTGACTTTTAGTTCTGCTCAGGTATCACTTTGGTTATGCTTGGTAATGCTTGCTCGGGTATCTTTCTCAGGTATCATTGTGACTCTTCTCAGGGTTCTCTATGCATGGGTGTGCACTGTCCATTGGTGTTTGTTGTCACTTGGTGTATATTGAACTTTTATGCATTACTGATAACATAACCTTTATCTTTTTGGTTCTTTAAAGTCTTTGAAAATATGTATATGACCAATTAGAGTATATCAAGTTGACATCAATGACAATACAATACATTAACTAATTTAATGTCTTGCATTAACTTTATACATCTTGGTGATCATCAACTTTGTCATCTTCAAACATTCAATCAATTATAGTTCATCAATCTCTCCCTTTAGCATTGATGGAAACATACTACATTACTACTAATACAATATGAAATACATGAGTTGTAGTTCATCAATCTCTACCAAAATTATTTTTCTATAACCAATACAAACGTCTAACTCTTGGTAAGCTCTTCTAGCTTAGATTTGATTCTTGTAGAGTACTTTCTTCATTCTATATTCCCTTCACTGGATAGATGTAGCAAATTTTGATTTTGTCTCTCCCTTTGTTGTAGAATCTCTTCTATGATGTTTTCTCTCCCTTTGACTGTTCCTATCCTTGATGGATAGTTCTTTTCTCTTTGACAACAATATATTTATCTCCATATTAATTAAGTACAGCTTTCCATTTGAATACTTCTGATAGATATTTCATATGGATATAATCTCTTCCATAAGTCATCTCTCCCTTTGACAACAATGCCAAACTATATCTCTCTCTTCCTATTTTTTTTATAATATATTCCTTGAATTTCCTCTCATCAACAATACGATAAATCTGGTGTTTGGTGCTGATAAGTACCTTTCTATGTACTGATATATCTTTGCAGTCCATCTCTTTGCTTGCATCAACATGAATGATCTTATGATAATGTGCTGGCTGATGTAGTCTCCTAATCAGCTTAGTGACCAGTAGACAAGGGTCATACCCCTAGTCTCTTTCTTAGGTACTCAAATGTATCTTTAGGTAATGGATTTATGAATATGTTTGATAATTTTTCCTTGGATTGAACATATTCCAGCATCACTTCTTTCTCTTGCACTTGTTCACTTAAGTAATGATACTTGATAGCAATATGCTTTGTCTTAGCATGCATGCCAGAATTATTTGAAATGTCGATAACACTTGTATCATCACAATAGATAATCACTGGTTCAAAAATTTTCATATTCATACCTTTTAGTAATTGTTTGATCCATGTAATGTTAGAGAAATTTGCAGCAACAACCACATATCCTGCTTCTACAGTGGATTGTTAGATGCATCCTTGCTTCTTACTTATCCATGTGACAAGTCTGTCACCCATAAAGAATGCTCCTCCTATTGTGCTCTTTCTATCATCTAAGTTTCCAGCCCAATCAACATTTGTATAGACTTGAAGCTCAAATTTTCCTTCTCTTTTATACCATAAGCCATAGTCTTTGGTATTCTTTTGACAATAGTCATGTGTGATTCCTTGGGATTAGCAGAGAATCTTGCAACTATTCCAACTGCATGTTCTATATTTGGTCTAGTATGAACAAAATACATGAGTTTTCCAATCATAGATCTATATAGGGTTTGATTTACCTTGGTTGACTTGTCTTCCTTTTTAAGCTTGCATCCCGTTCCCATAGGTGTTCCAACTGGCTTGGAGTACTCCATCTTGAATACCTTGAGAACTTCCTTGATGTATTTGGATTGTTTGATGTAGACGCCTGCATCTTGTTGAAGAATCTGTAGACCAAGAAAGAATTTTATCTCCCCAAACATTGACATCTCAAACTCTTTGCTCATTTTTAGTAGCAAATGATTTGCATAACATATCATTGCCACCAAATATGATATCATCAACAAATATTTTAGCAATCAGAATGTTATCATCAATATCTTCTTTTAAATATAGATTACTATTTTTACTTGTTCTTACAAATCCAATACGTATGAGATAGGAGTGAAGTATTTCATACCATGTTGTCGGTGCTTGTTTCAATCCATACAAGGCTTTGTGTAGTCTAAAAACCATGTTTCTTTTTTTAGGATCAACAAACCCTTCCTATTGTTCAATATATACCTCTTCTTCTAGTATTCCATTTAGGAATGCAGATTTGACATCTATCTGGTATACCTTGAATCCTTTGTAAGCAGCATAAGCAAGTAGAATTATGACTCCTTCTAGTATAGAAATGGGTGCAAAGGTTTCTCCATATTCAATACCTTCTTCTTGTACATACCCCTTGCATACTAATCTTTCTTTGTTTCTTGTGACTTCTCCATTCTCATTTATCTTGTTTCTTAATATCCATTTGGTACCAATGACATTCTTGTCATCTAGTCTAGGTACTAATGTCCATGTTTTATTCTTCTCAATCTAATCTATTTCTTCATTCATAGCACTAACCCATTCTTCATTTTCAAGTGCAGTATTAACAAATTTAGGCTCAAATTCACAAATTAAACATCTAGTGTTCAATGACTTACTTCTTGTTCTTATTCCAGCCCTTTATCTCCTATGATCTGGTTCTGTGGATGGTGTCTTCTGACATACTTGGCAAGTATTGGTTCATCTCTTTGTTCATCATTTTGATCATCATCTTGACCTTCATTTTGATCTCCATCACTCGGTGCATCATTGTGAGCAATTTCATGATTTTCAATGTTTGCAGCCTAATGCTCGGGTGAATTGTTCTGTCATTTAGGAGCGATACATTGTTACTCAGGAAAAGTGTCAAGTTCTTCACTATAGACAAACCTATTGTAGTCTTCCAGTTCCTTTCTACTTTCCTCATCATTTTTCTCAGCAAATTCATCTACTTTGACATTTGCACTTGCAATGATTTTGTTAGAGGATTTATTAAGACATTTATAAGCCTCGCTTTTGGTAGAATACCCTAGAAATATTCCTTCTTCACCTTTGGAGTCAAGCTTTCCATTTCTATCATCTTTCAAAATATAACAATGACTTCCAAAAATTCTGAAGTAACTTACATTTGGTGTATGTCCACACCATAGCTCATAAGGTGTCTTATTGGTGTCTTTCTTCAATTGAACTCTGTTCAATGTATAGACAACAGAACTAACAACTTCTCTCCAGAATGTTTATGTGATGCATTTCTCAATCATCAATGTTCTGGCACAATCAACAATGGATCTGTTCCTTCTTTCAAAAATCTCATTTTTTTGTGGTGTTCTTGGTGTAGAAACCTGTCTTTGAATTCCATGCTCATTACAAAAGTTAGTGGATTCATCAGAAATAAATTCTCCTCCTCTATCTGATCTTAGACATTTTAGTTCCTTTCCACTTTATTTTTCCACTATATCTTTATACCATTTAAACATCTCAAATGCTTTTGATTTTTCCTTTAAGAACATAACAGTCCTCATTCTCGAATAATCATCTACAAATAGAATGAAGTATCTATCTCCATAGTATCTCTTTGTTCTCATTGGTCCACATAGGTTAATATGGAATAATTCTAGAATAGCATTAGATGTGTAGGTTTTGCTGTTTGAAACTAGACTTTGTCATTTTACCTTTTTGACAATTCTTACACATGACATGGTCAGGTTTTGACATGCTCGGTAAGCCTCTTACTTTCCTTTTATTGCTTATCCTAACCATGTTGTCAAAATTCACATGCCATAACCTTTTATTCCACAACCACATGTCTTCGTTTCTAGCCATTAAACAAGTGGTGTTAATATCATCAAGATAGAATAGGTTACCTTTTGTCTATTCACCTATTCTGATCAACCTTCCCAATTCATTAAAGATCTTTACCTTTTTGTTCTCAAATGCAATTCGGTGTCCTGTGTTATTCAGCTGTGAAACACTCAATAGATTATAGTTAATTCCTTTCACCCAATATGCATTTTCACATCTGATCAGATTATTCAACATTATTGTTCCTTGATCTTCAACCAGACAAGGTGAGTCATTACCCATTCTTACTGATCCACCATTATAGTATTCAAAAGTTTCAAACTTTTCCTTATCTCTATTCATGTAGTGAGTACAACCACTATCAATAATCCAGACATCATTCTTACTAACCTTAGATATGAGTGCATTTTCAACATAATTTTCCTCTTTGTCTGAATCATCCTTCATAGCAACAAATACCACCTTAATATCTTCGTCAAATTTGGTGTTATTATTTCCAGCTTTGTTCTCAGCTAGGTAACAAGCTTTCTTCCCTTTGTTCTTGTAGTCTCAATTTTCTCTTTTTTTAGATTATCGGTTGCTTTGGTAATCTATGTCATCACCTCTATCAAATTTTTTTTCATATGATCTATCATTGTTTCTGTCTTCTTTTCTTTTCTTAGGACATCTAGGAGAAAAGTGTCTAATCTCTTTACAGTTAAAACATACCAATGGTAATTTGCCTTTGTATTTACCTTTGCCTCTCTGTAATCTTCTAGCTATTAGTACTTCAATCTCATCAAGTTCTTGGTCGTCACTATCACTTTCACTATCATTTCTCATAGTGTGTTTATGACTTGATTTACTTATTCTCAAAGAAGATTTGAATGTAGACTCAATAGATGGTAAGACACTGTTGTCAAAGTTATTCATCTCAAATGAAACAAGTCTACCAATTAAACTGTCTAGAGTAACATTGTTATTTTCTACTGCTCTGATTTCTTGTATAGAAGATACTCTAATAGCATAAACAGATAGTAAGGTTCTTAGAATTTTACTTACCACTATTTCTTCTTCAAGTACACCTCCTACTCTTCGGATAGCATTGACTACCTCTTTGATTCTACAGCTATGCCGAGTGATGTTTTCTCCTTCTTTCACTCTTAGGTAACCAAACCTTCCTCTTAGGATTTTTTCCTTAGCTCTTAGCACATTCTCGTCTCCTCTATGTACTAGCTTCAATTTGTTCCACATTTTCTTTGCAGTGGTGCATGATTTGACATCTTCAAATTTAGCATCAGAGAGTGAGGAATAAATTTCTATCATCATAGAATTGTGTTCATGATTTTCTCTCAATTGGTCAATTGTTGGAGGTCTAGTAGGTAAAAAAAACTTAGTATCTAAGTATTGAGTAACATCATTTCCAATACCTGACAGGTGGAGTCTTATCCTAATTTTCCATGATGCAAAGTTGTCCTTGTTCAACTTAGGCACATCCCTTTAGCTCATCTTGTGATATTTTTCTTGAGTCTTTAAACTCCCTTTCTAAGCACACAAGCTCTGATACCAATTGTTAGAATAATTGAGAGGGGGGGAGGGGGGGGGGGGGGGGGGGGGGGGTGAATCAGTGGCCTAAAAAATTAATCCAATAAATCAACCCAAAACTTTATACCACAAATATAAAACTCTAGTTATCTTCAGTCCTACAAGATGCATGCCTTTAAATAATCTTATCAAATAACTTTTGATCGGAGTATACTGTTTATCCTTTTTCTTAAGCTTTACGGAATAGAAGTCTAGTCTTTACCAAAATATAGTAAATAACTTAGTGTTTACCAATCAATCCTATTTTAGTAATGTGTATTTAGCAAAACATCAAAACAATGAAGCATGTACACATTTGACACATGTATTTTTAAGATGGAAACCCTGTTAGGGGAAAAACTACTTGGGACTAGTAACCCAAAATTTTCACTCTTCTAAAGTGAGCTCAGTGAAGAGCCATCCCTGTTAAAGGTTACAAACGCACTGTTAAGTGTGACCTTGTTAGAGAATTTAAAATTAATAGTTTGTCACTTGATATCTGGCATTCACTATGCTGTCCTAATGAGAAACCTTTTGATACTCCTTGGGATGTATCTCAATATATAAAGGATGGTTAAATCCCACTATGTTAAGTGATTTTATGAATCAATGGTTAAATTGAAACAATATATGATCTATTCATAAATACAACTTAAACTTGCAGATGTTCAGATCTATTGTAAGCTCATAATACTTCTTCTGATCAATGTTCTATTCAATTCATTTGAGCCACTTATTTCTTCTCGGTGAATGTTGTTGCTTCTCTGTTGCTCGGTGTCCACATAAATCTTAGCTCTATTCTTCAGCTTGTTTGATCAGATCTGTATGAAGAATTTTATCTTCACCAGAATTCTCTTCAACATCCTCTTTTCATAATGAATTAGCTTGTCTCTTTTATAGACATGATTTCACCATTTCTAAGTCCTTGTCTTTCTTGTTCTTGATGTGATCCACAAATCTTGCCATTCTTTCTTTAAAGCTTGGTTTAGTTTTATCCCGTAAATTTCTTCTTGACAACTAGAATAAAACTAGCTTTAAATCTCTATCGTATCTTTATCTTTTAACTGGTCGATGAAAATAATGTAATCAAACAGTTAAATCAATATTTATCTCCTGCCAGCTTATTCTTTTGTCATTTATGAACTTTAGTTCTGATCGGTGTTTAACTCCTTGTTTTCTTAGTCTTGACTTCAATTGTCCTCGGGCATCTTTGTCCATCGGGAAACACTATGAATTTTAGTTCTTCTCAGGTATCACTTTGGTTATGCTTGATAATGCTTACTCAGGTATCACTGTGACTCTTCTCGGGGTTCTCTATCCGTCGGTGTGCACTATCCATTGGTGTTTGCTACCACTTGGTGTATACTAAAATTTTATGCATTATTGATAACATAACCTTTATCTCTTTGGTTCTTTGAAGTCTTTAACAATATGTATATGACAAATTAGAGTATATCAAGTTGACATCAATGAAAATACAATACATTAACTAATTTAATATCTTGCATTAACTTTCTGCATCTCGGTGATCATCAACTTTGTCATCTTCAAACATTTAATTAGTTATAGTTCATCAGCATGGTTGAATTTGAATTGTTTAAATAAGTTTATAAAGTTTTGTAATATTGATTCACACCCCCTCTCAGTATTACCGAATCCTAAAAATTGGTATCAGACCTCGTAGCCCTTGGAGAGAAATCTTAACAGCTTAAGGGAGATCCAAATGGATTAGGGTTTGGAAGAGAATTTTGAAGCAACACTTGAAGACCTTGATAAAGATAAAGCTGAAAATGGTGACTTGAAATTCAAATTGAGAAGAGCATAAAGTTTCATCAAGAAGCTTAAGAAAGAACTTGAAATTTTTAGGAACCAAAGGCAAGACCTTATGGAAAAGATAAAAGATGAATTTCATGATGAGTCATCTTATCAGATCAAGCAGCTTGAATATGAAAAAAAAGCATTGAAGCAGGAACACGAAACTACTTCTATTCAGATGGCTAAATAAATTCAACAAGAGAAAGATGGAAAAACCAAAATTGAAGACATCCTAAAGAATACAAATGTTCAGATGGGAAAGATGTAGATTGAACTTGATGACTACAAAATCAAGTATCATGAATCAGATAAATACAATCAAATAATTAAAGGAGAACTTGTTGAGACTAATAATCACATTGAAAAACTTCATGCAAGAAGTGAAAAGATTGATGAACAAAGGGAAAGATAGAAGCCTAAAGATGATATGTCAGGAGTTGGATTTGATAAAGTTGAATGTTCTAAATCTCAAGAAAAATAAAATGAAGAAAAGACAAATGTAGAAATACCCAATGAAGAAGAAGCTAGAGAGAAGATTAGAACCTTCAAAGGTAGATTTTTTGGATGCAACAAAATTGGTCACTTGAAGAGATATTGTAGAGGTAAATTTCCTAATAAGACCTTTTCTGGTTATTGTTTCAATTGCTATGAATATGGACACAAGAAGACATAATGTAGAAAGCCTGATCAATCTCACACTAAACAAGACTACATCAGAGACAACTGTGATTACATGTTACAAATGCAACAACTTTGGAAATATTGCAAGGAATTGCAAGATACAAGTTAATCAAAATAGATCATCTCCTACCTGTTATAACTATAATAATCAAGGACATATATAAAAGTTTTGCAGGTATAATGGTGCTACAGGTAAAAAAAGACCATCATGTATTGTTATAAATAAAAATGTTGGTGATATTGGAAAAAGTATGGAAGAATACATGGAAGAGTTTGACAAACAATTTGTGAAAGAGTGTGGAAAATTTTTGAAAGTGAAGGATCAGAGTGAGCCTAAGGTTCAGGGAGATTCAGTAGATGATACTGAACCCTCACATGATGTTTTTACATCAACCTAGATGGCCAAGCATGGCCTTAGGGGGAGCTTTGGAAAAATACAACAAAAAACCATCCAACCCCTGTTTATGTGGAATAAGATTTTGCGAGCTTATGGAGAGAATATATGTTTGAATTTAAATGTCTATCTGAGATTGCATAGATTTACACACTGTATCTTGTGACTACTAGAGTAATGATTAATTGGATCATTGAAGAGTTAATTTTATTAGGAAATGTGTCAATACTTCCATGGAGAAGTATAAGTCTACTAATTTGAACATATCTAATCACTATTTAAACTAGAGTTGAAGGAGATCAGTGAAGCAAGTAGGAAAACTAGAACACTTTGTGATTGACTGAGTGAAAATTCATAGATTCATCAAAGAAGAGGTATTTTATATTTTTTGCAAGATTTGATTATGGATAATCCATTGATTTTTATGTCAACAAAATACCTAGATACAAGTTTAAGAAACATCCATGTAAATCCACTGAAGAATATCCCAAAGGCCCGTTTTCACAAGCACCCTACGAGGTTCTACATGTTGAGGATATTAGGGCATACATATATTATAAATATGAGTCTTTGGGAGACTTTGAGATTCATCTAGAGAATCTCAGCATTATGTGAATGGCGGAACTCTATGAGTTTGACAAAGAAGAATGGATAAAGATTCTCTTGAGAAGAGTACATGGTCAATTTATCTAGATTAGAGATCACCCTATGAAGATATGTAGTGAGTTGATTCATGACATAAATGGTTTGGACAAATCTAGTATTATCCCTGTTATGGATAAGAACACAAAGAAGCAACTGGAAACCCTAACTCATTCTAGATGGGATAAGAGGGCGATGACCATAGCAGACATCTTTCAGAAAGATGTGATATTAGTTTTGATTAGTTTGGGTTACAAAAACCACTACATCAGCTGACCTAACTTAGTATTATCTTGAGTTATTATGATGGCATATAGAATGGTGAAAGAAAATTTCAAATAGAACCTTTGAAAAGTACTTGCACAACAGTTTATGAAAAATGTAAAGCAGATAAAGAGAGATAAGTCAAAAGTATTCAAGTTTGGGTCATTGCTAATACATATGTATATTCACATTGCATATAAATTCCTTGGAATGCACCCTAGAGAATGGAAGGATAATGAACCTACTGGAATTCAGATCATAAACAGTTATAGGAGACAAAAAAATACTTGGGTTGATGGAGAAATACTTGGTATGATCAAGATTTTACAGAGACATGAAAGAAAGAGTTAGGATACTTGAGGAGATGGTAGAAAAGTATAAGTATACAATGAGTTTCATGGTTGAAAATGATTGTTTATGCTTTGAGGCAGTAGAACCAAGGATGAAATGGTGTTACCCTATGGGGTATGAAGCTAATTCTGAGGTCTTAACAATGCAAGTAGAGCATGTAATATCCTCAAAGATTGATCCATCGAAAGAAATATGGGGGACATATGAAGAGAAATCTTCTAAGATAAGAGAAGAACAAACTAAAGTGGCAAGGAAGAGAAAAGAAGAAAAATTTGTGGATGATCTAGCATAAAAGACTGGTATTACTATGGAGAAAATGAAGGAAATAAGGAAAAAGATGATTGAGAGTGCTTCTGGATTGGTGAGCACTGCTTCTGCAACCTTTCCACCTCCAGAAATTGAAAATAATACAAGTCCACCTCCTACTATAGTAGATGTACCTAATACTGTACCTAAACTACCCAAAAGGACATCACAAACTGAGAAAACAATAGAGATCCCTGCAAAGAGGACAAGGTACTCCAAACTGAATTCACCACCAAAGAAGCAGAGGAGTGAAGTAGAAGAGAAGAAAGTAGAGGAAAAGAAAGTGGAAGAGAAGAAAAAAGAGGAAAGACAACTATGTAAACTAGATCTAAAGATGTTGGCAAAGAGAATCATTGATCAAAGAAATCTCAATCAATTACCTAAATGTTATGAGAGGTATGATGAGAAAGATATGATTCTTATTGAAGATTTTGTAATAGATCATATGCTTTCATTCAATAAAAATAAACTTGAGATAGAATGTATTATTCCTAAAGAGTTGTATGAGAAATTGGAAATTAGAAAATAATTAGCACTAACAATGGATGAGCAGATAAGAAGAAAAACTTTAGATGATATGCTACCTGTTGTATGTTATCATGAATGTGAGAGGATATTAAAAGAAATAAAACACCTATTGAGAATTAAAGCAAGGCTAATAAAGATAATGGGAAGAAAATATTATGAGGTCATAGAGGAAACACATAAAGCTATTGATAAATTTATATTGGAAGTTGAGCCTGAGAAGTCTTCACCTCCTAAGCACAAGGCCACTAAGCGTAAAACTATTCTAAGAGGAGAGTCATCCAAGGTCACCAAAGTAAATATTGATACATCTAAGGATTTAGAAGATAATAATCAATTTTTCAATACAACAAAGCAACCATAATTCTTCATTTATGGTGTGCCTACGTCTTTGGACACTTTGTAGGATGCAAGTGACCCTTTTCAAGGGAATGAGAATAGTATTTCTGGTATTTATTGAAGCGATGAGCTCAACGAGATAGAGAAGAAAGTTGACACTAAGGAAGAATAGAAAGAGAGTACAATTGAGGCAGTTAAGGAAGTAGAGATTAAAATAGAAGTTAAGAAAGAAATATAAGTATCTCTTTCTTCAGCTTTATTGTTGGAAAGAAGAGATAAAAAATTAGGCACTGATATAGAGAATGGATGAGGATGAAATAATGAAGCTTTCTTACATAGCCTTTTCCAAAGAAAAAGAGAGTTCTGGACATAAAATAGAGAAAAATCAAGGGTACTGGAAAGGGTTGTTGATACTATCAACAAACTCCTACCCCTACCTTTCACTTTCCAAGGAAAGGATACAATAGAGAACCTAAAAAAAGCATTAGATAACTTTGATAGTCACTTTGAGTCTTTGGAGAAGATCACATAAGTAAGAGCTGAACATACATACTTGGCAAAGAAACATGAGAAAGTATGCAATTCAATCACATGGGACTTAATCATACTAAGTAACACTATTGCTGAAGTGAAGACCTATATTAGAGATGGAAGGAAGCTATATAGTTACTATATAAATCACATCAAGCACCTTCATAATATTTAAGACATCATTTCCAATGATAGAAAGAATCCAGATAAGTTGATACATAGTTGTGAGTCCTCATCACACACTATCACAGAGTTGGATAAAAAAGTGTCCATAATGTTGGACAAAATCAGTGTACTAGAAAAGAGAAAGGAAGAGTGATAGGAAGATTTGGTGTGTTGAAAAATTTAATCAATCCTAAACTATCAATTCTTGAAAAAAATCTTTCTGACATGGAGACAACAACAAAGCCACTCACTAATAATATGCCTTCAGAACTAAAGGGAGCTAAGACTTCATCGTTTGTGCTGAATGGACTGATCCATGTCGGTTTGGATTTGGTAAAGAAATGGACTACAAAGGAAAATATCTTGGAAATCTCTTTCCAAGATTTACTTCACATGGTATGAGTGTTTGGTGAGTGGTTGTGTAATTTTGATTTTTATATAGATAATATTTATAGTACACCTTTTCCATTGATGTCAAAGGAGGAGTAATAAGTATGAAAAATATACACTTAGTCAATATTTTGGTATTGAGCACTTAGTCATTTTTCACTAAGTGTTGCCAACAATTATAAAGGGGGAGATTGTTGGAAAGTGGTCCATATAGGATTTCATCGTGATTTTAATTTATGCAAACACTACACATCTACATGGTCGCTTGAAGTACAATTCAATTTTGATATTTAGTTTTGTAAAAATGAATAAGTCCAGGAAGTAGTTAACTGGGTACAGTGGTATAGTTTTGGTTAGAGATCACTGTATATGGTGAGATAAGTTAGGTGAGCTTAGAGGAAGACATTTTTGGATATACTAGATCTTCAGTTAAGGTTTCTTGTGTTTTGGAGTTCATCTCTGAGAGTTATAACATTTTGAAGATAGGCAAAGACAATATAACAATGATACATAATAGTTGAATGGTCACGATGATTAAGGGAGTATAATGTGGAATATATAAGTGCTAAGTTGGATTTGAATTGGATCCTACCCCAATTTTTTTAATGTATGGTAGATGACTATGGATTTGGTATTTGGTTAAGTGTTGACACATTTTTTGGTGTTCTTGAGAGCTGGCTAGAACAATCTTCTTGACACCGAGTATACAAGTAGAGTTATTTTATGATGCAAAGATATATGTGGAATGCGTTGATGCATTGTGATGTCAGGATTAGATAGAAGTCTATGTGAGCTATAATTGGGACTACTTAAGCATTGAAGATGTTTGTACAATTCACTTTGATAAATCATCCTAACAGAACAAATTTTCTGATTGTAGAGCAGTGTGCTCATTGTATACCTCTAACAAGGTTTTCTATCCCTTAATAGGGAAATATACTAAATGTAATATTCAGCTCCTAATATGGCTAGGTATCCTAATAGGGACACTATACCCCTAGTGCATTATTTGTGGGCATAATCCTCACTAAAGTTTGTTAGAGTAGTCGAGTATTGCTAATAATTAAATCAGTTAATTATTAGTTTATCTACTCTTTGCTTAAGTTAGACTTAGGAAGTTTCTATTTTTTAGAAGTTTCCCCTTTTAGGGTTTCGGTATCCTTTATAAGGATTCACCGCCTTGTCTTTCATAAGGAGATTGTAATTTCATTATTGTTGTTAATAGAAGATTATTTCTTGCAACATGCTTTTTCAGTCTCTGGCCTATTGGCCGCCATAGCTCTCTTTCTGTCTTCTGTCTTCATTCTTGTAGCAGTCTTTGCATGCAGGTGTTCTTGAGAAGATTTGCAGTTTAGCAAATCTAACATGGTATCAGAGCCATCTTGTTGTTGGCTGTTCGAGTTTTATTGAAGCTTTCAGACGCTGAGGGTTTCAGAGAGTTTTTCCAATGTTTTTTATTGTTTTTTAGGGTCAATCTTTGGTTATGGTCACTTTGGGCTCAAACGGACATTGCCATTGAGCTCAGAGGACCCCAAAACCCTAGAAACGACATAAAATTCATCTATTTTGGACTACTAGGCTCTGAGGCAAAAAATTTTTGGTTTATGTGCCGTACGACACAGAAACTGAGGCAAAAAAACCAAAAAAATATTAAAAAAACCAAATTTTTAATGGTTTTTATTATTTTTCAACAGCGCGCCCCTTGTTATTTGAATGGCGCCGCCATGCGGCCACCGAGCCGCCCAGCGGCCACCTGCCGGCGCCCCGCCGGCGCCTCCAGCTCGGCCGCAGGCCCTTGTTCACTGCGGGCTCCGCCGCCCCGGGTGCCCGCCGCTCACCGTGCAGCGGCACCTCCACCACAGCTCCCCCGCTCCTCTCTGCTGCCCCTGCGGCCGCGCCACCGTGCCGCCTGTTCTGCGGCCCCCGCCGCCCGTGTTCCGCCGCCCGCCCACCGCTCCCCGGTGGCGGGATTTTTCTCAGCCCCCGCGGG
>MU225105.1:3739067-3755248 GCA_018584345.1 Thuja plicata | reverse complement strand
TCATGCACTTCAGTGGGGGTTCCAGCAGTATCTTCTGACAGAGTTTTCAGACATGCTTCAGAGTTGCTTCTTGCTCTTTTCTTGTTCCTTTCTCTGGGACATCTTTTCCCTTTATGTTTTGGGTACCTGATCAGGCCTAGTTGCCGGGACCCATCTTTCCTGCTTTCTGCAGTAGTTTAGCTTTTTTGCTTCTCCCTAAGTTACACTTAAGGGGGGGTGTTAGAGTAGTCGAGTATTGCTAATAATTAAATCAGTTAATTATTAGTTTATCTACTCTTTGCTTAAGTTAGACTTAGGAAGTTTCTATTTTCTAGAAGTTTCTCCTTTTAGGGTTTCGGTATCCTTTATAAGGATTCACTGCCTTGTCTTTCATAAGGAGATTGTAATTTCATTATTGTTGTTAATAGAAGATTATTTCTTGCAACATGATTTTTCAGTCTCTGGCCTATTGGCCGCCATAGCTCTCTTTCTGTCTTCTGTCTCCATTCTTGTAGCAGTCTTTGCATGCAGGTGTTCTTGGGAAGATTTGCAGTTTAGCAAATCTAACAAAGTTTTCTCTTGACCAGCGTTTCCTCATGAGTAAATCATGGTGTTATGATTTGTTTACTTTATGTGTATTTTATTTTCATTTTAGTTATTGCATGGTTGAGTTTTAATTGGTTAAATAAGTTTATAAAGTGTTTTAATATTGATTCACCCCCTCTTAGTATCAACTAATCCTAACACTTATCCAATCTTTCATACTAGGCCTTGAGTGCCTACTTATGTCCATACAGTATTTTATTCAATCTTCACAAATAATCTAGATCATTTCTGGACTTGAAACCTTCTGGTTGTTTGATGTAAACTTTTTCCTTTAGTTCTCAATTAAAAATGTTCACTTAACATCCATCTAGTAAAACTTTAAGTTTTTAAATGGTGTAAATGATAAGAATATCTGGATTGCCTCCATTCGAGAAACAGGGGAATAAGTCACATCAAAATTAATTCTTTCAATCTGAGTATAAACCTTCCAAACCAATCATTCCTTATTTTGTATTAACTTTCCATTTTCATCCATCTTCTTCTGAAAAACCCATTTTGTACCAATCACATTCTTGTCAACTGGTCTTGGAACAAGTTCCCAAGTCTAATTCTTCTCGATCAAGTTCTTCTTTTGTTGAACTTACCCAATTCTAATCATTACATGCTTCTTCTATAGATTTAGGCTCAATTTCTAAAAGTAAACACATAAATTTTTTTTCTTATGTTGCTGTACTTCTTGTAACAATGCCTCTATTCTTAAGACCAATACTATGATTTTTAGAATGATTTCTCTGTATATACCTTGGTTTCTTAGTTGTAGACGTCAGAGTCTACCTTATCTCATCTTCTTCTTTCTTGTTTTCTTTTCCCTTTTCCTCTATATCAAATTCATACTCAAGATGTTTCTTAGGAGTTTTCTAAAAACCATCATCAACCTTCACATTCACACTTTCAACAACATTATTCAATCTCCTTTTTTAACAATGGTATGATTTTCTGATGAAGGAGCATCTTGGGTTCTTGTAAATCCTCTATCAACCAAAAATATGTTTATTTTGGTTTGGTAGCTTGTTGGAGGCTGCTCAGTAAAGTTCTCGGTAATTGCTTTTGTTTGCTCAGTTGAAGACTTGTTTGTTCTCCACTCAGGCTTGGTTACTTATTTCTGGCATGCTTTATCGATGGGTCTCGGTGGTCATTTTGAATACTTGGTGGTGTGCTTTACGGACGGGTATCGATAGTCGTTTGGCTATTCAGTGGGTTTTCACCAACTGGTCTCGTTGTTCGGTTGACCTTCTTACTGAGTTACATTTTTGAAGGTGGATCTTTTGGCTAACTTCTGCATTTAATTTCTATAGTGTAATTAATGTTGGGATCTCTCAATGGGATGTGTGTGGATCTAAATCTAGGTCTTTGTTGTTTCCTATGTTGGACCTTTAGGATATGAGTTCCGACCTCTTTGGTGGACTCTTGTATATATATATTTTTTCTGTTCTTAGATTAGGGATAAGTTTTGATAGAAGATAGCATTTAGCAGATTAAGATTGTAGGTCTATGACCTCGCATGTATGAAGATTATTTAGTAAATATTTGAATGTATATGGATGAAACCGAGAAGGCCTTACATCTTGAAATGTAATAATTTTGATGAAATAATATAATGTTCTTTAGTTTTCTTTTCTCCCTTTCTGTGTTAAAGCTTCCGAGTTGTCCTACAAGTTGGTTTTGTAGCTGGAAGTGTCTTTGGCCCTAGTTACTAACCCTCCTTGCTTTAGGTGGTACCAGAGAAAATGTGAGATCTAGGTTCCTTCTTGTAAGCCCTAACCTAAGTTGGTTGATATTGTTGTGGGGTAGAAGATTGCGATCAGACCTACAATTGCATAGGGTTTCAAGATGGTCCATGGGAGAGGAAATGTAGATCTAGGTCTAGTTGATATTCTAAGACACATTTCTACAACATTGGAAGCTATTGAGACAACCCAACATAAAGAAAGACATCTTGAAGATGTTAGTGATGACAAATTTGAAGAAGTGCAAGAAGAAGCCACACTTGCACTTGTGATGGACTAGGAAGAAGATAGATTCCTACAAGCTTTGACAAGATTGAAATCCACACCTCAATTTAATCCTCTTGAGTATAGTGGAAAGTTAGATTCTGATGAGTTTATAGGCTAGATAACCAAGATGAAAAAATACTTTGAATATGAGAATGTATTAGAGGAGAAAAAGGTAAAGATTGCAAGTACAAAGTTGAAAGGTCATGCATCCTTGTGGTGGGAGCATCTACAATTGGATCAGAAGAAGAAGGGTAAAGACAAGATCAAGGTATGGAATAAGATGATAAACAAATTGAAAGACAAATTTCTCCCTCGTGATTCCCAAATTAACCTAGTTAGGAGAATGCAAAGTTTGAAGCAGAAAGATAGCTCGGTAAAAGATTACACCGAGAAATTTTATAGATTAGGCATTAGATATGGACATGTTGAAGATGAAGTGGAAATAATAGAAAGGTATCTGAATGGATTAAGAAGTTCTATACAGGATGAGATCAGATTGGTAAAGATGGAGAGTATTTAAGAGGCTTATTAGTTTTCCCTAAAAGCTGAGGAGAAATTGAACAAAAGATATGGACAAAGGAAAAGAGGAAGAGGTGGTATATTCCCTAGAGGAAGAGGTAGATCTCATGGTGAAAATCATAGATCTAAACCAGAAAAGACAAATCTAGACACATATCAAGACAAAGGAAAGACCAAATGGAAAAGTGGAAGTTCATTCTGAGGAAGAGGAAACTACTCCCGAGGTGGTTATAGCAGAAGAGGGTTCCAAGGAACTTGTTACAATTGTGGTGAAGAAGGACATAGATCTTTTGAGTGTACACATGCAAGAAAGAAAGTTGGTAGTAGAAGAAATTCTTTGGTGCAAGAGGAGTCACCGAATGAACCTGAGAAGGAAGGGAATATAATGATCAGAAGGATACTTTGGAGTGAGAAAGATAAGCAAGATCCTATAAGGAAAAGTTTTTTGAAGACCAGATGTAGAGTTGCAGACAAATTATAGAAAGTAATTGTTGATAGTGGAAGCTCAGAGAATCTAGCATCAAAGGAGATGGTCACAAAGTTGCAGTTGGAAAGAATGAAGCATCTGAAGCCCTATCGGATTTCATGGCTCAAGGATGAGCATACATTAATGGTGAGTGAACAATGTTTTGTGAATCTGAATATTGGGAAGTATTATGATAAGGTGTTGTGTGATATTATGTCAATATATTGTTGTCATATTTTGTTGGGTAGACCTTGGAAATATGATAAACATGCTATACATGATGGAAGAGTGAATAGATATACTATTTGGGTTGATGGTAAGAAACAAATCTTGTTACCTTTGGTTGAAGAATCTGTTGATGAGATATGTACATCTGTGAAAGTTTTTTTGATGGAAGGTAGACAATTTGTTAAGGATTTGAAAAGGAATGATATATATTATGCTTTAATTCCTAACAAACTGAGTAAGAACACAAAAAATTAAGTTCTCAAAGAAGTTGAGAAATTTCTCACCGAGTACAAGGAGATCATTTTAGATAATGTACCTGATGGTTTTCCACTGATGATAGATATTAGTCATTTTATGAATTGGATTCCAAGAGCTAGTTTACCAAACAAGGAACCACACCGGTTGACACCGACCGAGAATAAAGAACTCAAATGACAAGTTCATGAGTTGTTGAATAAGGGTTTAATCAAATAAAGTTTGAGTCCATGTGTAGTACCAATTGTATTGGTACCTAAGAAGAAGGGAGAATGACGAATGTGCACCGATTGAAGAGAAATCAATAAGATCATACTTAAGTATAGATTTCCTATACTGAGGATGGATGATATAATGGATTTTTTGAGTGGAGAAAAATATTTTACCAAAGTTTATTTGAAGAGTGGATATCATCAAATAAAAATTAGAGAAGGTGATGAATGGAAGACTGCTTTCAAGATAAAAGAAGGTTTGTATGAGTGGTTGGTTATGCCCTTTGGTTTAACTAATGTACCAAGTATATTTATGAGGTTAATGAATGAGGTTTTAAAGAGATTCTTGAATAAATGTGTGATTGTATACTTGGATGATATTATGATATTCAGTAAGACTAGAGAAGATAATTTAATGCATATAAGATAAGTGTTGCAGAGATTGAAAGAGGAAAAGTTGCTGATAAATTTGAAAAGGTATTCCTTCATGAAAGAAGAACTTGTGTATTTAGGTTTTGTGATTTCAGATGATGTTTTGAAGATGGATCCTGAGAAGGTTAAAGCTATACTTAGTTGGCCTACACATGAGAATGTTAGTGAGGTAAGATCGTTTCATGGATTGGAAAGTTTTTAGAGAAATTTTATCATAAATTTTAGTTCTATTTGTAATGCTATGACTGAGACAATGAGAGGAGACAAAAGAGAATTCAAATGCACACATGGAGTTGATAAGAGTTTTGAGACTTTAAAGCACAAGGTTACTGAACTTCCTGTATTATCCTTACCCAATTTTAATAAGGAATTTCAAGTTGAATGTGATGCAAGTGGAATTGTAATAGGAGCTTTGTGTACTCAAGAAGGTAAACCTGTTGCTTTCTTTAGTAAAAATTTGAGTGATTCTAAAAGGAAATATTCTGTAATGACCCAAACCAGGTCTTTCCCAAATTTCACAAATATATCTCATGCAAATTTAAACAAATGCAATAAACCATAGATTCAACAGTAATAAACCAGCAGTACATATTTCATTAAAACCCTTCATAACATTGTTTCTTTATAAAATAAAAATTGGGTTTCTCACAATCCAAAGCTGAATTCAACATGTAATAAAATGAAAATCAACAGAAAAGAACCTGTGAATACAATGGAAAACTCTGCTATGAATCTACACCATAGACAAACTGGGGCTACGTCCAATCCACCTATGAGCCAAAAGGGTTTCCGTCCTGAAGGCTAAATTTGAAAGTTGAAAGCTTCCTGATATCTCCAAGAGATAAAATAATATCCAAAAACTATGCATATCTAAAATGAGCCTTCAATCCTTCTTTTAAAGCAATGGCTATAAATCTTCAGTTTCCCCTCTCTGTCTTTTCATATTCTCACTTAAAGTCACTTTTTATATAAATATAACCATTGGTTATAAACAGACATAATAAAATAAAGTAAGGAATCTTTTGGCATTAAAATAGAGGACCAAACAAAATCAGATGGAGATGTGTGATATCTTGCCAAAAAGCTCTCAGTGAGATGCTTCGAGTCCACTACCAAAATGCCAGGAACACTGAGTTCCTCCTACTTACTATAAATAGTAAGCATCCTGGAAACCCTATGGAAACTGATCCGATTGGCCTGCAAATGAAAACACCTAGGAAAAACACCCCTCTGATCCTCTGCCAAACCTCGGTTAGCCCATCAAACCATGATGAAAAGGCTAAATATAAGGCATGAGATAATGTTCCCCAAAAGGGGACATTACAAATCATCTCTTTCCAGAGATTTCTTTCCCTCAAGCAATCAGTATCTGCATGCTGCAATCATAATACCTAGATCCCAAACCAACCTTAGGGAAACTGCTCTACCAATGTGTCATGTGAAGCTGAAACAAATATTATGCCCTGACCTGTGAAGCCATTCACATAGCAACAAAATAACAACCAACCTAATGTCAGGATCCCAAATCACTCTAGGATCAGTCATACCAAAATGCCCTGGGTCACCATTATCTGTGAGAAAGTCCTCAACCCAATTGAGAACCTCACGACAACTGAGATCACTGGCACATCTAAAATCAGATGCAGGGAGAAACCAAGCCTCACACCAATTGAATCCCTTAACAAATACCAACTTCCAGTATGTCCTTCCTGGATCCCATAAGCAAAAGGGCCATCCATCTCCCCAACCAACTGAAAAATCTTGGGGCCTGATGCCCCTACTGAGTGAATCACCAAAAATGTCCAACTACCATAACACTGCCCCTCTGATCTATCATTCGAACTGGAAATTTTATTGAAGAGGCAAGATACAAAAACTATTAGATGAGGCTTCCATCTGCAAGTGAGGAAGCATACCAAACCAATAAATCACCCCACACATCTACAATAATTGAGAAAGAAAGTTTTCCATAGGTGGGCTGAATAGAAAACCAAAGGCATCCCATATAATGTGGCCAACATGCGATGCACTAACCAACTCTACTAGAATCCTTGAATCAACATAAGGATTCCATAACTGTCTCTCAATACCATAAGTACCAGATGGATTAGTATGATAGTGTAGAGGAGCCATGACTGTGTGGAAAGATGAATGATCCAAGGGATGCTCACAAAAATTAGACATCTTTCCATCAATGAGAGGTAGTGCATGGAAAGGCACATCACCCATCATGCCACAAGATATAACTTCCCATCTTGGACTGCTGGTGTAAGAACCACACTGTACAATAACTGAGCTCATCCTGCTACTCCAACCTGGTGACCAAGATTCACTTCTAACAGCTAACCTTGGGTCCCAAATTCTATAATCAACCTCGTCCTCATCATGGGGATAGGAAATACCTTCCTCATCTAGCTTGAAGAAAGGATTATCAAATATCAAATCAGCATCCATCTCAAACAAGAAATTTTCGATCGCTTGAAAGTTATCCAACTCATTAAAAAACTTTGGATGATCCAAAGATCTTTGGGACAACTATCCAAGTCATAGGTCTGCTGTATGCTATCAAGTTCCTGAATCACCTCCTTAAAGAATTTAGACCTCTCCTTGTCATCCTATTCCCTGTACTGACTAGAGGCAACAATGTGATTTCTTGCTTCCAAAAGAGAAAGACATGTGTGCTCTAATGTTTCTTGAGAAGCATTAATATCTCTATTGAGCTTATTAACCTCGTCACCTTTTTCCCTCAGCTGCTCAGCATATTTTCAGCAATCTATAATAGGTAGTCACGATCCAACAATAAGCATAGATATTCTGATTTTGAAACCTCAAATGCTGTCTTAACCTCCTGTAAATCTGCAACATAGGGTCTAATCATTATACCACCCTATCCTTCTTCCTTCTGAGCTTTCCTGTAAAGATCTTCAATGATCTTCTGAGTGCTATCATGGTGAACAAGAGTTGTAGTAATAGCATCATTATTCACTTTCAGCTTATTCATCAAGGCAAGCTCCTTATCGCTATCATTTTGAAATACACTCTCAGATTGTTCATCCAATTCATCATTATGCATACGTGATGCACTGCTAAAGAAATCACATGATTCCTCATATTTTGTAACCTGTATATTTGCCACCTCTTCTTTAGCCCCCCCTTCATACATTGGTTTGACATTTGTTTTGTAATCTCCTACTTCAACATCAACCTCATAAAGCTTTTCTTTAGTAATTGACTTAGTTTCTTATTCATTTATAGCTTGAGTAATGATAGCTAGAATCTCTTCATATAAATTTCTGCATCTAACTTTTGCAAGTAGATCCTAAGCCAAATCCTGCCACTGATTCTTTGCCATTAAGGTATTGTGTTGTAGCTTTGGATGAAAGTCCTTGAAACTAGAGAAGGTTAAATCTCTCTGAACCTATGAAGGAAGTGTGTTATATTCCTCATACATGCTGAGTATTTGTGTCCTTTCATCAAGCTGTGAATTCTGGGTAACTATTGTTGTACCCTAGCAAGATCCTTCAAGACTTTTTCCCAACTCTGCGTCTTCCCCATAGCTAGAAAACTACTAGACTCTGTAGGTGAATGTTCAGACTTATACTACTCAAAAACTCCAAATTACTTGTAGCTATGACATAAATCCCTTTCCTCTGATGGTGAAAAGTAGTTTCTGCTAATATGGATAGGTATTTCCCCCCATAATTGACTCTAAAATTCCAAATACTATTGTCACTGTAAGGCTATAAGTGAATATTGCCTCCAAGTAATGATCTAAAGTATACCACTATATGGTTCTCAACTAGGTATTATTAAAACTAACTGCAAATTTCTGAAAGCTAGGGGTGGATGATTGTCCAAATTTAACAAATTTGAGAGTCTGTAATGATCCTAATTGGTCCTTTACCAAATTTTCAATTAGAGATCGCAGATGCACGTCACAATATTTCCTTGCAATAAATAATTCAAAGTTGACAGATGACCAAGCACTAACAATTTGAATGTTATACTGAATTGACTGCATACAACTTTAATTCTTAGCATACAGTATGAATATCCTTCCCAACTCAGGATTGATCTCCTTATAGTGTCACCTCTTGTGTAGTTAGCTCACATTTCCACAAATAGGAAATACATTGTGTGACACTACTGTCATTTCTTTCCCCTTTTGTGTCAATAACCAAGTCTCTGTTTAAATTTCAAAGTTTGCCTATAGCTTCTGCCAGTATTGTTTGATGTGTAGGGATTTTGTCTACCCATTATATTGATGCCAACATATCTTTTCAGACACAATAGAACAAGAAGAGATAAATGCAACGTTTAATCTTAACAGTTCCTTGACATCTCATACAAGTAGTATTCTGTAAACAGTAATTACTTTTCCCTCCACAGATTTTGCAATAAAATTTAATACAAGAGGTAACAATTCCTCATACCGATTGATCTCCAGCAAACTCTGGACTGCTACCATAGTTCGTGGTCTACAAGCTCGAACAATCGGGTGGGGGGCTCCACATTTGATTGCTAATGTAACAGACTCCTTTCCTGTAGCTACTACGCTGTCCTGAGGCCACCCTCACTCCAAGTGGGCATGCTAATACCAAAGTCCTCCATAGGCTCCACACAAAAATGTGTATTAGCCTTCTTCTACCTGATATGCCACCACGCAGCTATTGCATACAACCCACACAATTACCTCTGCATAAGCACCTGTGACGTGCAATGATAATAGAGGATGTTAGATGGAAGGGTCTTCACGCGGCTGGGAGAAATATTCTCTTGCTACAAACTGGAAGTGGCCTCACATGGCTGAGAAGAGATGTCTTCTCACAAAAATGACTCGACTCCTATCTTGATTCTGTAGCTTTCACACGCTAAACTCATCTAGTCTCACCTGTTACAATCCACTCTGCTATAAGGTTCAAACAGAGTGATATGAAGGTCCCGCAATGACGAATAGAAAGTTCTATGCACTGTATGGAGAGTGTTCTAACTCCCAATAGTTGCATAGTTATATCCTCACGTGTTGGACGTAGATGAATATCAGTTTATACAGAGACTGGTCTGTACTCTTTCTTGGCACTGAGAGTGTTATCATGAATGTTTGGATAAGCCATCGATAGACTTGTTGTAACTGTCACCTGACAATCAAAATTCTATGTTGCCCGACCACAAGTATGAGCCACGGTTAATAACAACCCAGCACAGTCGCTACAACTTATCCAGACACACAACAACTATGAATGTTCTCTCAAAATGAAATTACAATTATTTCTATTTGCAAGAAAGTTCTACGAGACCAAGGAATGTGAAATGGCTTCCCAGTTTATTATTAACCTTAGAAGGCCTACGACAACACCAGGACACTTGAAATATTTGCCCAAAAATATTAATTCTCATCCCAAGTCTTCTCTCAAAGTATCAATTTAATAAAATCCAACGCCTTCTTTACAATAGTCTACTCATATTTTAAGATGGGGCCCGATACATACAACCTGCATAATTTTATTCTCCAAAATTTATCTAAATATTCAAACCTAAATTCACTTTTTCTCAAAGATGTATTCATTATGAAACTCGTGTCCCAAAAAGAACACTACTAAATGTGTAGGCTGCCTGACTGCTAGCTTATAAAGTGAATTTATGAACATGGTTCCCTTTTCTTATTACTCTTGATACTAAAATGTTTATTAAAAAAACTCTGAAACTGATAAAAACTCACAGGCTGGCAGGAAAACTAGCTCTGATACCAGTGTAATGACTCGAACCAGGTCTTTCCCAAATTTCACAAATGTATCTCATGCAAATTTAAACAAATGCAATAAACCATAGATTCAACAGTAATAAACTAACAATACATATTTCATTAAAACCCTTAGCAACATTGTTGCATTATAAAATAACAATCGGGTTTCTCACAATCCAAAGCTGAATTCAACATGCAATAAAATGACAATCAACAGAAAATAACCTATGAATACAATGGAAAACTCTACTGTGAATCTGCAATGTAGACAAATTGGGGCTATGTCCAATCCACCTATGAGCCAAAATGGTTTTTGTCCTGCAAGCTGAATTCGAAAGTTGAAAGCTTCCTGATATCTCCAAGAGATAAAATAATATCCAAAAACTATGCATATCTCAAATGAGCCTTCAATCCTTCTTTTAAAGCAATGGCTGTGACTCTTTAGTTTCCCCTCTCTGTCTTTTCATATTCTCACTTAAAGTCACTTTTTAAATAAATATAACCATTGGTTATAAAGTGACATAATAAAATAAAGTGAGGAATCTTATGGCATTAAAATGAAGGACCAAACAAACTCAGATGTAGACATGTGATAGCTTACCTAAAATCTCTTAGAAAGATGCTCTGAGTCTACTACTGAAATGCCAAGAACACTGAGTTCCTCCTACTTACTATAAATAGTAAACATCCTAGAAACCCTGTGGAAACTGATCCGATTGGCCTGAAACTAAAAACACCTAGGCAAAACACCCCTCTAATCCTCTTCCAAACCTTTGTTAGCCCTCTAGACCATGATGAAAAGGCTAACTATAAGGCATGAGATAATGTTGCCAAAAAGGGGACATTACATATTCTGTCTATGATCAAGAATTCTATGCTATTGTTCAAGCTCTGAAGAAATGGAGAATTATTTGATGCTAAGTGCATTTGTGTTGTATACCGATCACAAGGCTTTAAAATATTTGGGTATTCTAATTAAGTTTAATCACAGACATATGAAACATGTAGATTATTTGTAGATTTTCACATTTGTGATAAAACACAACAGTGGAGTTTCTAAACAAGTTGCTGATGCATTAAGTAGAAGAAGATCTTTGTTGATTGAAATGAGAATTGAGGTTCTTGATTTTGATGACATGAAGCATTTGTATGGAAATGATGCTAATTTTTTTGAGCAGTAGAGAGTGTGTAGAGCAGCTATTCCAAATCAAATGAGTAATTATGAAGACTATTTCAGTCAAGAATATATGTTGTTCAAAGGTTTTCAATTGTGCATACCAAGAGGACCAATGAGAACTAATTTGATAAAGGAAAAACATAGTAGTGGTTTGGCTGGACACTTTGGTATTGATAAACCATTTAATTTACTCAAGGAAATGTATTTTTGGCCTCAGTTGTATAAGGATGTTAAGAGATTTGTGGAAATTTGCTGAGTTTGTCAAGTTGCAAAAGGAGTAAGTTAGAATACTGGATTGTATACACCGATTTCTGTTCTTGAGAAACCTTGGAGTGATATCAATGTGGATTTTGTTCTTGTCTTACCAAGGATAGAAAGAGGTAATGATTAAATATTTGTTGTCGTGGTAGATTATCTAAGATGATACATTTCATACCATGTAGAAAAACATCAGATGCAATACATATAGCAGATCTTTTCTTTAAGGATATTGTCAGATTGCATGGATTACCGAGGAGTATCATCTCTAACCGAGACAGTAAGGTTGTCAACTATTTTTGGAAAACACTTTGGAATAAGTTGGACACCGAGTTGAAGTATAGTTCTACATTTCATCCATAAACTGATGGACAAAAAGAGGTTGTAAACTGAAGTTTGGGTAACTTTTTAAGATGCTTAGTTGGAGACACACTGAGTAATTGGGATTTGATATTGGCACAAGAAGAGTTTGCATATAATAATTCAGTAAATAGAAGCACTAGAAATATACCTTTTGAGATTGTTAATGGAACAAAATCAAGAGGTATATCAAACTTGAGAGATATTTCTAAAGAAGAGAAGAGGAGTGATGAAGGAGAAAGATTTGCTGAGTTTATGAAGACATTGCATGAGGAAGTGAAACATAAGTTGGAGCAAAGTAATAAAAAATACAAGGATAGTGTAGATAGATGGAGGAGATATAAATGTTTTGAAGTTGGTGATGAAGTTATGGTTCATTTGAAGAAAGACATATTTCCTATTGGACCATATGGTAAATTGAAAATGAAGAAATTTGGCCCCTGTAAAATATTGAGAAGATTTGACAGTAGAAATTCTTATGAAATGGAATTACCTGATGACATGGATATATCACATATATTCAATATTTTAGATTTATATGAGTATCATGAACCTGATGAAGAAACAAAAATACTGAGTGATTATCCTAAGAAACAGATAGAGGAAGTTGAGAAGATTTTGAAATAGATTTGGCATAAGTACAATAGGAAGGGATTACATGAAATATATGGTAAAATGGAAGAACAGACCGATTGAGGACTCATCTTAGATTTATCAATCTGAGTTGGATTCAATTTAGATTATACTTGACTCATGATTCAGAGAATCATTTATTTTAACCCCAGGTGTCTGATGCAGGAGCATCTTGGGTTCTTGGCAATCCTATATCAACAAAAAATATGTTTGTTTTGGTTTGGTAGCTTTTTGGAGACTGCTCGATAAAGTGCTTGGTAACTACTTTTGTTCACTCAGTTGAAGACTTGTTTGTTATCCACTTAGGCTCGGTTACTTGTTTCTAGCATGCTTTAAGGACAGGTCTTGGTGGTCATTTGGACTACTCGATGGCATTATTTATCAATGGGTCTCAGTAGTTGTTTGGCTACTCGGTGGGTTTTCACCGACTGGTCCCGGTACTCGGTTGTCCTTCTTACCAAGTTATGTTTTCAAATTTGGATCTTTTGGCCAAATTATGCATTTAATTTTTGTAGTGTAATTAATGTTGGAATTTATCAGTGGGATGCGTGTCGACCTAAATCTAGGTCTTTGTTGTTTCCTATGTTGGATCTTTAGGATCTGAGTGCCGACCTCTTTGGTGGACTCTTGTATATATTTGTTTTTCTGTTCTTTGATTAGGGATTAGTTTTGATAGAAGATAATATTTAGCAGATTTAGATCGCAGGTCTGTGACCTCGCATGTACGAAGATTATTTTGTAAATATCTGAATGTATATGGCCAAAACTAGGAAGGCCTTACAACCCAACATGTAATAAGTTTGATGAAATAATATAATGCTCTACTATTTTCTTCTCTCCCTTTCTGTGTTAAAGCTTCCAAGTTGTTCTGCAAGCTAGTTTGGTAGCTAGGAGTGCCTTTGGTCCTAGTTACTAACCCTCCTTGTGTCATTTTATATTTGTAGAATATCCTAGAAATATACCTTCATCTTCTCTACTATCAAATTTTCTAAGATTGTCCTTATCTCTCTGAATGTATCATCTGCTTCCACAATTCATGAAGTATTTCACTTTAGGTTCTCTCCCATGCCATATTTTGTATGATGTATTTCCATACTTCATCCGGTAAAGAAATATGTTAAGTGTATATATAGTTGTATGAACTAATTCTCTCCAGTAAGCCTTTGGTAAACTCGCTTCCTTAATAATTGTCCTTGCTTCTTCCTATATTGTTTGATTCATCCTTTCCACTACACATTCTATTTTTGTGTTCTAGCCACTGAAAATATTTCTTTAATACCATGTTTCTCACAAAAATTCTCAAATTTATTAGAGGTAAACTCTCCTCCTTTATTATATCTCAAACATTTAATATTTCTATGCCATTCATTCTCAACTCTTTCTTTAAAAAGCTTGAATTTCTCAACTCATTTTGGTTTCTCTCTTAGAAATGAAACCCAAGACAATATGGAATAATCATGAATGAAAAGTATGAAATATCTCTCACCTTGTAGGATTCTTGTTCTGGTAGGACCACACACATCACTATTAGAATAACTGAGAGGGGGGGGGGGGGGGGGGGGCGTGAATCAGTTTCCTCATAAATTATCCTAGAGTCCCAAATTTCTCCAGATGTATACCAAAACAAATTTAATCATATAAAACTCAGCTCAGTGAAAATGTATTTTGTAAACTTAAACTTTCATCAATAATGTCTATCGAGTATCAGTAAATTAATATTGTGATTACCTATCTAGGTCAATAAAATAAAGTGTAAATTAAAATAACAATCCACAACATTCATGCACATTGACACATATTTTTAACGTGGAAACCCTGCTAAGGGAAAAACCACCTGCAACCGGTAACCCAAAATATTTTCACTCTTCTGAAGTGAGATTGATGAAGAGTCAACCCTGTTAAAGGTTACAATGCACACTATTAAATGCGACCTTGTTAGAGGATTTAAAACTAATATTTCTCTCTTGACCATGCATTCACTATGGGGTCAACAAGAAAATAATCAACATTCTCTGAATGTCATAATAAGGACTCACTGTCCTACTCGGTTAAGATATTTATCTGTAACAATGCTTAAATTGATACAGTAATGATGTGATTCAAATACAACTTTGATTTCCAGATATTTAGATATATTCTAAGTACATAATACCTCTGATCAATTTTTTCACTTTAGTTCATCTCATTCTTCATACTTTTTCTACTCGATAATTCTCTTTCCTCTGTTTTCTCAGTTATGTTTGCATAAAAATGCTCAGTTTTGTCTTTAATCAGTTTGATCAGTCATGCATAAATTTCCATGTATGCTTCCCCATCTTTCAACTATGATTTAGAAATGAATCTCTTGTATCTTATAAAGACACCATGTATCATTTAATTTTCATCCTTTAGATCTTGCCGCTTAATCTCCATCATTCATTTTTCTGCTTGGTCCTTCCTTGACAGTTGTGTTAAAAACATGTTTCAATCTTTGTTGTCTAATCTTCATTGAATTTTCATAACTGTTTGATCAAATAACAAACTTTATCTTTTACCTCGAAATCATCAATTGCTAGATCAACAGCCAAGTCAACGTCAATTAGAATTAATTGCTCGGTCTTAGTATTAACCGTGTTGTGTCAGCAATCCCTTTCTTGGTTAACACTGTTGCTCGGTATACACTATATTTTACTCAGTTTGCACTGTCTCTCGGTGTATACAAAACTCTTCTTTTACCGACCACATAAACATTGTTTATTCTAGATCTTCAAATCATAACAAATGTTTTCCACCATAATAACACTCAAATAAGTTGACATCAATGACAATACAATAACTGATAATGTTTATCATCACTTCTGCAACTTGGTTGAATATCAGCAAATGACTTCAAACATATAATCAGTTGTATTTCATCAATCTCTCCCTTTGGCATTGATGGCAACACAATATGAAATATGCAGCATAAAATGCCATACAACAAATACCAAACTTCTTTTCTACAACTTCAACAATTCTATAGCTCTCCCTAGCTTGAATATAATCCATGTCAGTATAAAAAAATACTCATTGTGTAGACTCTCTCTGTAGTTTTGACTTTTCAGCTTGTAGACACCCAAAATTGACCATGTGTCTTAATATCATCAAAATCTGCAAATCTTAGCAAATCTCATCAAAATGCATCAAATGCTTCAAAAATAGATCAAAATCAAATTAAATGGACATTTATCAATCAAAGTGGATTAAATCAAATAAAATCAAGGGATTAATTAATCATGAAATCAAATAATTAAATTCAAGCCTAAAAGGATCAATCAAATTATGCAATTGATTTTAATCA
>MU225105.1:3727493-3739000 GCA_018584345.1 Thuja plicata | reverse complement strand
GATCACTCCAATTTTGCATCTCAACCTCTCATTTACCCTTTTAAATCTCATCCACTCATTTTGTCCCACCCTTTGAGGACAACATTTAAATGGTCCCCTTATTTGAAACCATTTGAGAGATCAAACTTAATGAAGGATTATCCCATGGTCAATTCACTCTACCCCCTACCCTTGGGATTTTACTATAAATATAAGCCATTTTCAAGCATAAGCATATCCTAGAAAATTCGAATGCAAAGCATCCTCATTATAGGCAATTTCATAGCATTTTGAGCAATAGTGAGAGAATTTTGTAGTAAATTGAGAGCTTTTATCATTCATGAGAGCATTTGAATTCATTTTATATCATCTTTGAGAAGATTGAGAGCTAGATTTAAGCATTTTATCATCAATTTCTCATTCTAGGAAGGTCACTAATAGAGACTAAGGCTGAGATCTCTACTTGCAAAGCCTAGTTAGAGAACCCTGGAATGTTATGGATGTTAAATGAAATTATTTAGATTAAATTGTTTATTTCTTTCCATAGAATTGTAGTTAATTATCCTAATTTCATGAAGGTGTATTAACTCACACACAAATGGTGCCCACTGTGGGGCTTTAGGTCTCATTTTCATCATTTTTATCAAGTTTTGCATGTTTTTGCTTCACTTTTATGTTTATTTTGTAGAAAATAGGTGAAATGATGCATATGAGAAATTTGATGATGTTTGTGAGCAATTAAATGACATGTGCAGAATCCTTTCTATTTTTGTCTTATTTTCTTTTCTGCGTATGAGACAAAGTGTGACGTGTAAGCCGGTAAAGCGTTGCTTGTAAGCTGTAAAGTGCCACCTGTGAACAATAAATTGCCGCGTGTGATCTATTCTATGTCACAATTTAAACATTCTGTGATGCCCGCAAAGTTTACTTTACCACATGTGCATTTTATAATGTCGCGTATTAAAGTTTTAATTTCTCTTTGAATGTTTTAAATAATGCTTGTTAATAGATAAATGCCGCTTATTGGCTGCTAAATTCCACTTAGTGATTTTTGTTATATTTTTCTATTAAATCTTTAAATTCTATTTTCTAATTCTCTGTTTGTGTTTTTCCAGCAGATGAGCAAACATAGGAAAGTGGAGAAACCATAATTTCAAGTTACAAAGCCAAGCAAAGAGGTAAGAGCACAAATCAATCATGATAAGAAAATTCATACTTCCAATATTTTAGAAAATTTAAAGGAAGAAGAGAATTTATTGTTAGAATGAATTCAAATAACTGAGGGGGGGGGGGGGGGGNAAGAAAATTCATACTTCCAATATTTTAGAAAATTTAAAGGAAGAAGAGAATTTATTGTTAGAATGAATTCAAATAACTGAGGGGGGGGGGGTGGGGTGAATCAATTATCCTCAAGTCTAGATGTGCCCATTTAAACTTTATACCAATTTGAACAACTCAGATCTGCTTGGAAGCAATAACATAAAATAACAACATACATATGGAGTTTACTGTTCAAATGTAATAAGCTAGTAGAAACTTAACAATAAAAGACAACATACATATTCACACAAGTTGACACCAGTATTTAACATGGAAACCCAATCTGGGAAAAACAACCAATAACATGCTATCAAGTTTTCACTCTTCTGAAGTGAGCTTTGTTAGGAGCCAACCTTGTTAAAGGTTACAAAACACATTGCTAAATGTGACTTGGTTAAAGGATTTAATCACCCTGTCAAGAGTGGCCTTGTTAGAGGACTTAGAACATTCCACCTAAATTTCACCTTGATAAAAGGATTTATAAAATGACTGTTAGGTCAACCTAGTTAAAGGATTTTGACTGATACAATGGTTATAAAGTAATTAGTAGGTGTGATCTGATACATACAACTTACTTTGAAAATCCAGATCCAATTCAACTCTAATGCTAATTCACTGAGTGGCCTCCATTCTCATTTCAATCTTCAGATCTTCTTGGAAATCCATCAAGCAATCAATCTCGCATCTCTCTGCTTCTCTGTTCAACCTTCTCTGCTTTGATTAAGCCAATCAGTCAATTAACTATGCAATCCTCTTGCATACTCATCATACATTCATGAATAACCCCTTGAGGTTATCTTATACCTCTTCATCTAGGTAAAATAAATCTTTTTCTGCTTAATCAAGATCATAGATCTTAGGTTAGGTCAGATCCAACGGATCTTTCCATCATTACATTTAATTTATTTCTCCAAAGAAATCACTAATTGAATCTTTGATCCATGCATTAATTATGATTACCTATGCATTTAAATAGTTTGGATCAATCGTACTTATCCTTAATTAACTTTACATATCCCAATAAAATCAACTATGTTAGCCAGAGATCTCAAATCTCAACAATTACCAAAATACTACTGCTCGGCCAACGCTGTGTTTTCCTTGGCAATTTCCTGACGCTCGGTCAACACTAAAAATTATGCTCAACATACACTAGTTCTCGATCGACATAAACTTGCTCGACATAAACTGTTCACGGTAAACAATCATCAAAAGATAAACAACACATTACTTTGCCAATGTACCAACTGATCAAGTACCCTTGTGATTTCCCATAACTCAACCATTTCACTTGGTCTTCTTGTTAAATCTCCTTCATCAATCAATAGATATGATACTAAAATATATAGCAATAGTCTTACCAATTGAGGTTTGACATCAATGACAAAACAACAATTGTTTCCATTGTAGATTTTCAACAATCTTTCCAACATTTATATGATCATTACATAAGAGTGTTTTTTGCTTACAAAAAGAAATTCCCTACTCTTTAATTTGATTTTTTTTTTTGAGTTCTTAAAGTTGATTCTTGCAAAATCTGATCAAAAGGAACTTAGGAGCATGTTGTCAAATTCATTTTAAGTTTTTCTTAACTTTGGTGGTTGTGTTGACTAACTTTTTGGAGGAGCCAAAGTGGAAACGATCTCCACTAGGTGAGTAGTAAAAAGAAAAAAATCAATCAAAAAGGCGCCTAGCCTTTGCTAGCTTTGAAAATGAGGTACTTATCTTAGCAATCTTGTATTGATTATATTGTGTCATTTCAATTGAATCTAGTTTAATAGGAAAAACCCTATTATTGTCCAAATTGAACAAACATTAGGCATATGCTCTCTACTTTTCAAAGTGGATCAAAAAGCCAAATGCGTGAGTTCAATTTGGTAGAAAGAAAGGGAAGGAATTAACCAAACATTTCAATTATAAGAACCTCCTTGTCAAGGGGTTGAAAAAGAACAAGTGTGTTTGAAGTGTTTGGAATGAAGGAAGATAATAGGGATATCCTTTCACTCTTTGAGTGAATCAAATTCTGAAACTTGTTGGACTAAGTTCATTTTCTTCTTTCCTTGTATGCTATATTAAAATATAACTTTAGAGGGCCTACCTCCCAAGAATTCCTTTACGAAGGCGATGAGAGGGAATGATCCAAAGTGGGAGACAATCACTTTAGCCATGATATCATCCAACCCACTATAAATAAATGCACTTTACCTTAATCTGAAAGTGACTAAGTTGTGTGCAAGTCATCCTCACTTCCCCGAGTAGTCCTTCGGAATTGTGCAAAATCATACTTTCATGCGTGTGGGAAGCCCACAAGGCAGTAAAGGAACTTGACATGATTTAGAACGGAGGTGTTATTAAAATCTGGTTAAATAGTAATCCTACCTTCTAGATCCATTGTTAAAAGCCACATTTGTTTGACTCTAGGTAGATTTCTTGGAAGAATTTCTTGTGATATACTTGTAAAAATGACCGAAAACATACACTTTTAGTGTTGTTTTAGGGTTATGATGCAAATTTGATGTGTGTGTTGAGTTTGTATTTTATTTTCAAACAAGCATCTTCTTTGACAGATCTGATCAAATACATTAAACTTTTCAAACCTACAAAACTTTAAAATTCAACTTTGATTGGTAAAGTGACACGTATGATCCTTTAAACAATGCTTACAGATAGTTCTGTGACGTGTAAGAAACTGAAATGACGTCTGTCAGCTATCAAAAACCATGCAAGTCACTAGAAAGTACCACCTAGAAACATTTCAATAATTCCTATCACCAGGCAAACACTACATACTAATAGAAGAGTGCCGCGTACAAGAATTCTAGTCAACGCGTACCAGCATTAAAGTCATGCCTACACACCAACAAGTGACGCCCCAAAAAAAAGAGGGACAGACAATGGACATTTCCCAAGGGTTTGGAAAGATTTGGAAATCATATTTAGATACCCTTTTTGGAGTTATTCTTGGTCAGTGAAATAGATAGATCATATTCCTTCAAATATCTATAATGATGAATCTATTTGAGAAATGCATCAATATTATGGTGGAGAATAATTATCAAAATCAAGATCAACATCTCCATAGGAATCAATACAATGAAATAAATGAAGATGACATATTAGAGGCATCCCAAGATCCCATATTATGGAAACAATGCGCTTGATTTTGAAGAAGGATAAAGAAGCATATTTTTCTTAATTAGGAGCTACCCTTCCTCATAACCATGACACATTAACCTTGAGGAAGGATGAGGAAAAAAAAGGATACATCATATAAAGAGCCATCATTAAGATCAATCTGTCCTTTTCTTTATGATGATAGGCCATCTGTATCTTCATTTTCTTCATGAGACAAAACATTTAAGTGCAACAAACCTATCTTAGATCAAGGCAAATTTCATGACCACCCTATTTTTAATCAAGATAATAAAGAGAATGAAGAGAAAGGTATCACTTTCATGAAAGATATGATGTACAAACCTCTATCTATCAAGGTTTCTCCCATAGCCTTTACTCCTTTCATCCTTTGTCCATCTCACAAAGCTTCACAACTATCCAAAATTCATCCACCAAAGAGTGAGCCTAATGATGATACTTTCCACGTTGACTATGTATACCCTCAAGGGATACCTCTAAAAGAAACCCAAGCTAATTTACATCTTGATGCAAATTGTAAATCCATGCTTAAAAGATCTTGGACCCCAAAGCTTCATGTGCTTCAATTCCTATTCAAAAGGATTCTCCATCATTTTTCCAAACATTCCCCATGCATATCCAAGCATCTACCTTGTCCTTAGAAGTGGCTCCATGTCAAGAGGATAATCCAAAGAGAAAAGAAACAAGTATCAATAAAGATCAAGATCAAGATTTTATACAATCCCCTCCCATATTTGATGAAGTTCCCATATCCATAGAAGCTTGTGATGATCCCCTTGCACCATTTCATGTCTTCCAAGCTGATATCCTTCCATTTCATGAACAAAGTGTCCTTCCAAGCTCTATACCTAGTCCAAATCCCAAGCAAGATCAAGATACCCCTTCCATCATTTCCAATGAACATATTGAAAATCAAGAGAAAAGCACCCTCTCTACACCATGTGAAGATCCTTGTAAAGAAAAAAGTATCCCACCATCTCCTTGTCATGATCCTCCATATTCACCTCAACCAACCATCATTCCTCCCAATTCCTTACATGATAATAAATCCCTTCAAGATTCAGTTGATCCTATCAAAGTTTCTCCTATGAAAGTTCTTCATGAGCCTAGTGGTATAAAAATAAATCTTAAAGATGAGAGCCTTGACAATGTAACTCACTCCAAAGATATTGATATCCCTTTCACACCTTATCTTCCTCCATTCAAACACAGCCATATGCCTTCACCATCCTCCAAATCCATTTTGGGTTCCTATGTCCCAAAGATAAAGTCTTCATCCATTCCATCCATATTAGGTCCCTATATGCCTCCATCAACCATTCCTATCATCCCTAGCTCTCCATTCACTTACCCTACCATGTATCAAGATCAACAAAGGCACACATACTTGAAGAATTTCCAAACACCAATCCATATGAACCCTCCATATTATTCCCATTCACCCAAAATTCATAAGTATTTTGGAAGCAATTTGGATGTGCAACATAAAAATCAGAAATCCAAGAATCCACACGTGTATAAAGATTACCATGTGTCAAGAAAGAATAAGAGTATGCTCAAGTATTTCAATACTACGAATATCTCAATAATTCCAAAAATCTAGGAACCAATAACATTTGTAACTTTAGACCAATTTCCTTATGTAATCTGACATATAAGATCATAACTAAGGCCATCTACTTAAGATTACAACATCTTATCCCATCCATTATTTCTTCGGAGAAAGGAGGTTTTGTCCCGGGCCGAGAAACTATGGAAGGAGCTCTAGTGGCTCATGAGGTTCTTCATTCAATAAATTCTAATCAAACATCAAACTTTGTGATCAAATTAGATATGATGAAAGCATACAACAGAGTTTGCTGGAAGTTCTTGTTTCAAGTATTAAATAAAATGGGATTTCAATAGGATGGTGTAAATGGATTAAGGCATGTATCTCAGGGGCTTGGTTTTCAGTCTTAGTAAATGGAAAGCCAACTGGATTCTTCTCATCAATGCAAGGAGTTAGACAGGGAGATCCATTATCCCCGGTACTTTTCATCATCATGGCTGAAGCTTTCAGCAAAACTATCAAACATCAACATGAATTAGGTAAGTGGCATGGTGCACATATTTCTGGCACAAATATATCTATCACTCACTCCCTAGTTGTGGATGATACATTGCTATTTGGTTTGTCACAAGTCCAGGAGGCTCGTCAAATTAAGCATTCCTTGCAACTTTATTCAGAAGTGTCAGGGTAGGCTATCAATGTGAAAAAGTCTAAAATATACCTCTTTAATACCAGTAAAGTGATATCTGATAAAATAGTTCAGATCCTAGGCTTTTCAGTGGATTTCCTACCATCCATATACTTGGGAATTCCATTCTTCATGGGATCAAATAAATCTAACTATTGGTCTTCAGTGTTACAATATATTCAGAGCAGAATTGTGGCTTGGAAAGTCGGATGGTTATCACTGGCAGGCAGAATTCTGCTCATCAAATCAGTACTAGTAGCAATTCCAAATTACTATCTTGCAGTCCTAAAAGCTCCTCCCAAAATCATACATCAAATACAAAAGTTGATAAGAGGTTTTCTTTGGACATTGTCATTCTTGGAATAGGTGTAGTTTACCTCATTACCTTTCCCTTTGGATGTTTCTCCTTAATTGTAATTAGGGAATGGTTTATTAAATGTTGTGTGATCTTCATTCATAGTGTGTCCATCCACCTTGATCTTACCCCCTTCAATGAGGTCCTGGATAACATGCTTGAGCTTGAGACAATTATTTGTCTTGTGTCCCTTGTTTTTGTGGAAGACACAGTCAGAGCTATCATCCCACCATCTAGGTTTGACCATTGGTTCCCAAGGTTTAGAATCAGGAATCGTAAGGACTTTTTTATCCACCAATGTTTTTAAGATGGTCTCAAGAGGTTCTCCCAAAGGTGTGAATGTTCTTTGGGGTTTTGAATTCCATGTTCGTCCCTTGTTATTATCATTGTTGGCTTTGGGAATGGGAGGTGTTATTTTAGCCTCCTTACTTGCTTGCATACCATTGGTAAGATTGAATGCTTCAATTTTAAAATTAATGTTGGAAGCATCAACTAATCTGTCATTAACAACATTTTTGTTTTGCTTCCACCATTTAGGCTTGGATTTGGAGCTACTGCCTTTGTTTTCATTTTGAAGGGTGATCTCCCCCTTTTTGACCATGACCTCTTCGATACAGAGAGCATTCTTAATCATCCTATCGAAGCTAGGATAATCTTGCATTTGTAGAGCATAGCTCAATTCAGGTATGAGATTATTAACAAAGATCTCCATCTTTTCCATTTTAGGGATGACTCTTGAATATCGTGCAAAGATATTCCTCCATCTTTGTAGGAAGTGCGTAAAGGATTTTCCCATTTTCTTCTTGGTGTTACATAGATCCATCATGGTGACATCATGTTGAATGTTGTAGGAGTAATGCTGAATGAACTGTTGCATCAACTCCTCAAATGTTTTGACTTTAGGATTCAATTTTGAAAACCACTCCATGGCATTTCATCCTATACTTCCTGGAAATAGTCCCATGAGGTAAGTGGGTTCATGCATATACTCAATGCTAAGAGCACAAAATTCCCTCACATGGTCATGTGGATCGGTTTCCCCTATGTATTTTTCATATTTTGGTCTTGCCACATTAGGAGAAAATAGAACCATTGTGATACTCTTATCGAAAGGAAATGGACAAATGGCGTCTAAAGAGTATTTTGTTTTTGGTTTATCTTTCTCTTGTTTGAGGTTTGTGAGCTCGGTTTGCTCTTGATTGAGCTGTTTAGTAAGGATGGATATGGGGTTTGGTACTTCCTTTTCTTTGAGATCATTCACATCGTAATCCTAGGGTAATTTGACACCCATGGATGCTAAATGGAGAAAGTATTTTTCTTTGTCATCTCCAATTTTTCATTCCAATAGCTTATGGACTCTTTTACTTTGTTTAAGCTTCTCGTATTCATCTTTAGGGATATCTTCATCACTATCTGACCCAAATGGATTACATTCAAACCTGGGTCTTTCTTCCTCTTCTGTGCCTACGAATTGTGCTTGTTTGCCATCATCATATCCCTCAAAGGCCTTACTCCAATCATTAGTGTTGCTACCCATTTGAGGTGAATCAAGATCAAACAGGGAATTGCGAGAAGTTTCTCCTTGGAAGTGTGATGTTTTAGGAGGCACTTTTGATTCTTCAGTTGTGTACTTGTTGTGTCTCATGTTAACCATGAAGTTTGTTTCTCAACTTCGTCAACGTTTCCCAATAGTGCTAGCAAGGATTCCAGATCGTTCAAGTGGGTGTGTCTAGGTAGAAGTCACTGTTTGTTTGTTGGTGGGTGTAAATGATTCCAGTTTCAGAGGGTTAGAATGCCCTGATAGTGAGCTGGGAACCAAGTTGTTGATAGAGAATGGGTAGACCACACGTATTGAACTGATCGTAAAAGACTGACTGAGCATGCAAGGTAGATGTTTCAAAAGTTTTTGAAAATAACAGCAGGGAGACCAGAAGAGACAATAGGGACCAGCCAAAGAGCAAAAAGGGTACCTAAAACAACTAAGACTTCCTAAAAAAAGATGCTAGAAATGCCCACTATCCTGAATGCGAGCTCCCAGATATGATCCTCTGACAGAACTAGAAGCGATCCTAAATCTTGGATACGATCCTGAAAATTGGATGTGACTATATGTTGGACCAAAAATGATCCAATGCACCAGATATGATCCTAAATACCAGATACAACTCAGGAAAAATAGGATGTGATTTTATGATGTTTTGTCAGTTTTAGGTCCATTTTTAAAAATTTGCTTTTAAGGAATGTGAATTTGTTTGTTTCCAAATTGCATCAAGAGGTATTGTAGGGTGTGAAAAACACTTGTACTCCAGGGTATGAAATTTATTGATTGTTTGTGAGGAGCTTATCTTTTTAGTGATCTTTTTGACACGTCAAACAATTTTTTATTGTTAAAGGGGTGGATCAAACACACATCTTTTCCTATTCTCTAGGTGGAGGATGAAAATCTTTGCTCATTGACTTAGGCACACACTTAAATGCTAATAAGAATACAACCATCACCAAGCACTCAATGGCTCTAGTCATGATGCTATATTAGCCGACTCTAAATGCAAGTGAGGGCACGATATGACAAGTGTCTTGAGGCAATTACTTTTTGCCTTGCACAAAGATTATCACCCTTTCGGGGATGAATCAGAAATTCTTTCAGTTGAATGTATTGTAGATTATTGGGCAATCTATTCGAAACTGTCCCCCATAGAATTGCACAAGGCAAAATTGAGGCATATAGCCCTATGAGTACCTGAATATATATAGTCTCGCAAGCAAGATTCAAGCAGCTCCACTCTATATATACCCCGATATGTTCAAGGAATGATGTCAAAATTCCAAGAACAAAACCAGTTCTATCTTTCGAGGCTTTGGCCTACAAGGAAGCAACTATTTATAGTGAGTTGGAGGGGTCGGCGTAAGACCTGTCCTCACTTGGGTCATTCCTGGGAGATTTTTTCCTCAACCGGCAGGCCCTCTATTGTTAAAAAAAGAATGGTAACTAAGATTGGCGAGCTTAGGAGTTCTAGATTTCTGATTCTTCAAAAGAAGAAGAGCATACTCTCCTAGTCCATGTCATTTTCTCCTCAAGCACTATAAACAAGGTTCTTTCCCTCAAGCTATGTTGAGCTTGTTTTAAGTGTTCCTATTTTAAAGAAAACAAAAAGCTTTGAAAAAGGGAAAATTGTCTTGTTCAATTACCACAATGTTTTAATGCTTTGTTTTATTCAATTACTGATTTCCAAAAGTAATTATATGATTGAACTTGTTCAATTAACCCACATGATTTGGTGCTTTGTGTTGTTCAATTACTTTTCCAAATTGAATTTAAATGATGTGTTTGTTGTTCATGTACTCCCAATTTCATCACAAATGATAAGACAATATCTGACTTTCTTACTTTCCTCAAGAGGAAAAGAGCATAATATCTAATTGTCTTAGCAAGTTTGAGAAATGGTTTTTAAGTGTGGGAAAGCAAATAAACAGAAGTCAAGATGGAGGGGGTTTGGTAACCTGTCAAAACCACGTTAGTATCCTTTTAATTTCAACCTCATGAAAACTGCTAAAAAGCACCTGCAAACACTTGTGAAGCTGCAAAATACAGAAAGCACAACTTGTCAAACTTGTTAGGATTAGAGAAATCAAATGGACAAGCTTTTAAACCAGATACGATCCTAAATTTCACTAGATGCGATGTAGTATCCGAGATACGATCCTATTTACTGAATACGAGCCCTTGCTGACTAGATGCGAGCCAAAACTAGATAAGATCTGGGAAATCCTGGATGCGATCCAGAATTTACGTGATGCGAGGGTGTATCTGGGATGCGAGCCTGCAAGATTAAATGCGATTCTGTGTCCGATTCCTAAGCCTGCAAATTGCCAGAAAAGTGTTAGAAAATAAGGCTAAATTGAAATTCATGCCCCACGGTGGGAGTTATAAATGTACGTGTGTATTTAGGAACCTGTTGAGAACAACACAAACACTCAATAAGTCATTATATTAGTCCAAAAGGGTTAGAAAAACATGTAAAACCCACTAAAACTGACCTATTGCCTTCTAACTAGAAAAAGTGTAATTCATAACATACTAGCCCTTAGAATATGCTATAAATCAGTGACCAATACTATTCTAGCATGAAGGATTTAATTCAAATTTAAGCTAAAAAGATGAAAAAGCATGTAATCTAGCTTTAAAAGATCAAACTAAAACAATGAACTAGCATGAAATAATAAGTGAAATGCAAATCTAGGATGAATCCAACAACATAACAATGTGATTTTATCTAAATGTGAAGGCTTATTTTCTCTCAAAATAGGCTTCTATTTATAGAAGAATAGGAGAGAAAGAGGGGGGACAAGATGAATTAATGAGGTGAAGACCTCATTAATGGAGGTGTAAGAAGCATTAATGCCCAAGGCATTAATAAGGCATGGGCTTAAGGTCTTCTCATTAATAAGGCATTAATGAAAGC
>MU225105.1:3707666-3727443 GCA_018584345.1 Thuja plicata | reverse complement strand
TGGGAGGATGGCTTGAGAAGGTGGACCTTAAGAAAGTCCAGCTTGAGAAAGTGGACTTTCTCAAGTGGGTGGAGTTGCTAAGTATTCCTTAATGGAATGTGACAACATTAGGAGGTGGGTTAGGATATAATTTAGGATTTAAAATTAGATTAACATGGGTGAACGGGTTGAGAAGGGTTAGAACCCAGGGTAGAAGTGGTTGAGATAGGTTAGGTTGGGGTTTAGGAGAATATTAATAAATGAAATAAACTTATTTAATTCATTTAGAAATATAGGAATTAATTATTTAAGCAATGAAATTGCTTTTTAATAATTAGGGGACTATAGCCATTTTAATTAAATTAAATAGGCTAGAGGAATGGGTTATTTTTCAAGAGGGTATTTGATTTAGGGATTTATTTAATTCCTTTATAATTAAATACTATAGCCATATTTTATTTTGGTTTGATTTAATTGGTCAAAATTGATTTAAATTATATGGCTATAATAGTTAATATAAATCAGTGATAAAAATCACCTAGGATATTAAATAGATTTGAAGAATTATGCCAAGTAGTAACAGGGTCATTTGATCATAATCGAGGGTATGATCATACTTAGGGCAAATAGGGTCCATCGTTGGAACAGACCAAATTTAGGCGGTTACAACTTTCATAGATTGAACCCTTAAGTGTTGAAGATGCGTGTAAAGATTCAGAATGGAAAAGTGCCATGCAAGAAGAATTAGATCAAATAATCAAGAATGAAACATGGGAAATGGTCCCTAGACCTCATGACAAGAATGTGGTTGGAACAAAGTGGATATTCAAGAACAAAATGAATGAAGAAGGTATAGTTGTAAGGAACAAAGCAAGATTAGTATGTAAAGGATATGCGCAGAGAGAAGGAATAGACTACATTGATACATTTTCCCCTATGAGAAAACTTGAAGCTATCAAGTTGTTTTTGGCCTATGCAACATTTGAGAACTTTAAGGTATACCAAATGGATGTCAGGTCAGCTTTTCTAAATGGTGACTTGAAGGAAGAAGTCTACATAGAGCAGCCTAAAGGATTAAAACTTTCAGATAAACTAGACATGGTATGTGGATTAAAAAAAGCACTTTATTGACATAAACAGGCCCCAAGAGCGTGGTATGAGAGACTTGATGGTTACTTAAAAAGATAGGATTCAAAAAAAGAGCAACAGACTATAATTTATTCATAGGGAGACAGATGAAGGACTACTACTCATTGCTATTTTTGTTGATGACATTATCTTTGGAGGTAATGAAAAACTTGGTGCAGAATTCACCAAAGAAATGAAAAGTGAATATGAAATGAGCATGATTGGACCTATCAAACATTTTCTTGGATTGAATGTAAAAAAAATAGACAAAGGCATATTCATAAATCAGTCTAAGTATGTGAAGGAGTTATTGAAGACTTTCAAGATGTAAAATTGCAAACCAGTAAGAACCCCCATGATAACAGGAAGCAAGCTTTCTAAAGATGATGATTCCACAATAGTTGACAAGACCCTATACAAGTCTATGATAAGAAAACTCATATATCTTACCCAATCTAGACCTGATATTTCTAATCTAGTTCGCATTGTTGGAAGATTTGCAGGTGAACCCAAGAAAAATACCTAATGGCAATAAAAAGAATATTTAGATACTTAAAAAGGACTATTGACTATGGTTTATGGTATCCTAACTCAGAAAATATACAACTTCATGTGTACATAGATGCAGATTGGGAAGGTTGTGTTGATGAAAGAAAGAGTAAATCAGGAGGAGCAATATTTATTGGAGACAGATTAGTCAATTGGACAAGTAAAAAGCAGAATTGTATCTCTCAGTCAACAGTAGAAGCTGAGTATGTTGCAACAACATTGAATTGTTCAATAATGGTTTGGATCAAAGAGATGATTAAAGACTTTGGTATTCAGATTGATTATCCTATTATTATTCACTATGACAACACTAATACTATCAATATGTCAAAGAACCCTATGATGCATGCAAAGAAAAAACACATTGAGATCAAATACCATTTTCTAAGAGAAAAAGTTGCAGATAGAGAAGTAAAGTTGGATTATGTGAGCACTAAAGAACAATTAGCAGATATTTTTACAAAGCCATTATCAAAAGATACTTTTGAGTATCTCAGGGAGAAGTTGAGAGTAATTACCTTTCCTAAGTTTGATTAGAACTTGTAGCAAGTACATTAGTCCTTGGTGACTGATGAATAGTTGACTACTCTACTTCTGGAGTAGTACCTGTGCTTAGTGGTGTTTAACACCCTTTATCATTGATGTCAAAGGGGGAGTATTAGTAAGGGGGAGAATATACTTTGGGGGAGTATACATAGCAGCAGTAGTGAAGAGGAACTTTTTATGAGGATATTGAGAAGATTTTAAAAAGAAGGAAGACACTTTGAGTTGATGATATCATATGTTTCCATCAATGTCAAATGGGGAGATTGTTGGAGATTTGCTTCTATGCAAATAATTAATTGTATGTTTGTCATTGATGACAAAATATAATATACAACAGTGTTCCATATGAAATTATCATTACAGATGTTCTGAAGCTATGTGTGCTCATTTCCATGGTGTATACATGTTCTAGATTCTATGTGCATTCACGCTGAGTCAGATATGAAGTTTCAGTTGAGTTATGTTAATCAGTTATGACAGTTATAGAGATTGAAGACTATTTGTGAAGAGCCGACGTAATTACATTATTTCTTGAGTTGCACCTAATTTTATTCATGTTTAGTTATGAGTTAAAGATAACTATCTAAAGGTGCCAAACATGTATTAGAATCATGAAGTTGGAGTTAATTTGGTGGAGCCAACTTTGTGGAGCATCGCGTCTATTCAGTATGAGTTGTGTGTTTTTAATCCAGTTGCGTAGATGATGTGATTGAATAAAGAAGTATTGATGGGACTCCTAGAGATGACAAAGATCACATCCCTTAGAGAAGATACTTATAGTAGCTCATTTGATGAATGCCAAGTGTGAATGAGAAGAATAAAGACAGAATAACCATAGGACAAAATGTCTGTTGTTTTGGGACAGTAGAGACATTTCATTCATCAAGAAAAGATCTATGTGAAGAATAAGTGGAAGTATACAATACACTGGAATTGATCAAGACAACAGGTCTACTCTAATAGTTCATCTATCAGATATAGTGTATATCTGTTCTACTGAAGGTTGCAACCTTCATCATTTTAGCAGTGAGCTTTTGGACAGTGAGTCCTCACTCTTAACAGGGTTACTTGTAAAAGACTCCTAATATGGTCCGACCTTTAACTAGGTCTCTGTACTTATTGCATTGTAAAGAAAAAATCCTAACAGGGTTGTAAGATCTCTTAACAGGGATAATTATACTCAAGTACAATTCTTTGTGGGTGCTAATTCCCATGGGGGTTTTTACCTATTTGGTTTCCCCATAACCAAAATTGTTGTGTTCTCTATTGTGTTATTTGAATGTGCATTTACTTTATGTTAATTGATATCTAAGAAAAGAAAAGAAATAAAAGTTGCTGATAAATGATTCACCCCCCTCTCAGTTATCCTTTTGGACTATTCTAACAATTGGTATCAGAGCAAAGTGCCTTGGAGAGAAAGACTAATAGCTTAAGGTAGATCAGATGGTATACTTCAGGAAAGAGAGTCCTAAGTTCGATGGAGAAAACTATCTTGACTAGAAGAACAAAATGATAACACATCTTCAGTGCATTGGATTTGAGACATATGAGATTTCCACTCAAGAAATTGAAGTTCCCACCTTGAAAGACCTTGCAGAAGAAGACTCTACAGTCAAACAAAAGAAAGTATTCACTAATAATGCAATCACCAAAGAAGTCCTAATTAGTGCCCTATCCAACAGTGAATTTTCTGAGATCAAGAAGATAGATAAAGCATACTGTATTTGGAAATAATTAGAAGATATGTTTGAAGGAGACATCCAATAAAAGAATGCATGCACAAATACATGGAAGAAAAGGTACACCAACTTGGAAATGCTACCTAAAGAAAACATCAGAGCCTATAATCAAAGAATTAATGAAGCATTTTCAGGTATCAGGAACAATGGTGGAGAAATTTCAGAGGAAGATATAATGGACAAACTAATGACCACACTAACAATACACTGTGAGAGCAAGATCAATATCTCAGCTGAGACTATGCAATTTTCAAAATAATTCAAGAGAGAGACTTTGATCACCAAAATATCTGCATTTGAGATATCAGGATTGAAGACTGAACCCAAAAGCGAGACAACTTTCAAAGCCTCAGTCCACAACAAGAAATCCATGAGAAGCTCTAGTATTAATGAAGAAGTGGATATAGAACTAGAAGAAATCATTACTATGATTGACAATAAAGAAAGGAAAGGTAAAGGGAAATATGAAGGACAAATACCATTCAAATGTTTTTCATGCAACAAAGTTGGTCACTTTGCATCCAAGTGTCCTACAAGAGTCAAGAAGTTCAGATCATATTACAAGCCCAAGTACACTAAGGAATGTTATTATGCTGAAGAAGTTGTAACTGATGATGAGTTAGGAGAAGATGAAATTGGTTTCATTGCCATTAAAGACATTGAAAAGATGCTTGAAAAAATGGACAAAGAAGATGAAGAAAAAGAACAAGAGTTAGCATTAGTTTCAAAAGATGATATCAGAACTGACTGGATCATTGACAGTGGATGTTCACACCACATGACAAGAGACAAAGATAGATTTGTACATTTGGATAAATAAAACGGTGGCACGGTTAGATATGGATATAACACCCTCAAACCTATCATAGGCAGAGGGTCTATCACCTTAGATGGAAAGAATAAAATAGATGATGTTCTTTATGTTGATGGTTTACATTATAACTTACTAAGTGTTGGATAGTTGCTTGATAAAGGATATCAGTTGGAAATAAAAAAAACCAGTACATCATTAACAACAAAGAAGGAGACATGATTGCATTAGGCTCAAAAACCAAAGGTAATGTTTTTCAGCTCAATTCAGAAGTAAGTTGTTTTGATGAAAAAGTAGATGATAGTTGGCTATGGCACAAGAGACTTTGTCATATAAATTTTGACAACATAGTCAAGATAAGTAATGTAAAGGTAGTAAGAGACCTTCCAAGTATTGAAAGACCAGTTGAAACCATGTGCAGGGAATGTGTGATGTGGAAGCATGTGAGGACATCATTCAGGAGAAAACAAGACTTTGCATAAAACAAATTTGATCTGATACATACAGACCTATGTGGACCTACTCAAAAAAGATCTTACTACAAAGAAAGGTATTTCATTTTTTTTGTTGATGATTTCTCAAGGATGATGTGGGTTGCATTCTTAAAAGACAAATCTGAAGCTTTTGAGAAGTTCAAAGTGTTCAAAGCTAAGGTTGAGAATGAATCTGGATTAAATATAAAATGTTTGAGATTTGATAGAGGAGAAGAATTCACCTCTGACCAATTTTATGATTACTGTGAAGAACATGGAACTAAGAGATAGTTAAGTGCACCTAGAACCCCTCAGTAGAATGTGATTGCAGAAAGAAGGAATAGAATAATACTTGACATAGTGCGCACTATCATTATAGAAGGAAATGTTTCTCATACTTATTGGAGAGATGCGGTCAATACAATAGTCTATACTATCAATAGAATATAATTAAGGCCAGGCACAGACAAGACACCCTATGAAATTTGATTTGGTAATGTATCTACTGTAAAATACTTCAGAATCTTTGGAAGCAAGTGCTACATCAAGAGAGATGATAGCATTGTCAAGTTTGATGCTAGAAGCGATGAAGGTATTTTTCTTGGTTACTCTACTAAAAGCAAAGCCTATAGATGTTTTAATCTAAGATTTAAGAAGATCATTGAAATTAATGCTCCCATGATTGAAGATGATCCCAAACCCATCAATAAGGACACATTTATTGAAGAAATGTTTGACTGTATTGATGTTTCATGTAACAATCCTCAACCAAGTGAAGAAGAACCATAGATTACAGATGAAAGTATCACTCCTAAGAATTTAAGATACACATCCAAATACCACTCTAAGGAATATATCATTGGAGATTAGAGCACAAAATTCTTGACAAGATCTAGAGAAAAAGGTTCAACCGTTGATGAAGAGGTATGCTTACTTTCACAAATTGAACCCTTAAGTGTTGAAGATAAATGCAAAGTTTTAGATTGGAAAAGTGCCATGCAAGAATAATTAGATCAAATAATCAAGAATGAAACATGGGAAATGGTCCCTAGACCTCATGACAAGAACATGGTTGGAGAAAAGTGGATATTCAGGAACAAAATGAATGAAGAAGGCACAGTTGTAAGGAACAAAGCAAGATTAGTATGTAAAGGATATGCGCAGAGAGAAGGAATAGACTACACTGATACATTTTCCCCTATGAGTAGACTTGAAGCTGTCAAGTTGTTTTTGGCCTATGCAACATTCAAGAGCTTTAAGGTATACCATATAGATGTCAAGTCAACTTTTTTGAATGGTGACTTGAAGGAATAAGTCTACATAGAGCAACCTGAAGGATTCAAACTTTTAGATAAACCAGACATGGTATGTAGATTAAAGAAAGCATTTTATGGACTTAAATAGGCCATAAGAGCATGGTATGAGAGAATTGATGGTTACTTAACAAAGATAGGATTCAGAAAAGGAGCAGCAGACTGCAATTTATTCATAAGAGAGACAGATGAAGGACTAATACTCATTTTTATTTTTGTTGATGACATTATCTTTGGAGGTAATGACAAACTTAGTGTAGAATTTTCCAAAGAAATGAAAAGTGAATTTGAAATGAGCATGATTGGACCTATCAAATATTTTCTTGGATTGAATGTAAAACAAACAGACAAAGTCATATTCATAAATCAATCTAAGTATGTGAAGGGGATATTGAAGACTTTCAAGATGGAAAATTGCAAACTAGTAAGCGCCCCCATGATAAAAGGAAGAAAGATTTCTAAAGATGATGATTCCACAATAGTTGACAAGACCCTATACAAGTCAATGATCGGAAAACTCATATATCTTACCCAATCTAGACTTGATATTTCTAATGTAGTTGGCATTGTTGGAAGATTTGCAGCTGAACCCAAGAAAAATCACCTAATGGGAATAAAAAGAATATTCAAATACTTAAAAGGGACTATTGACTATGGTTTATGGTATCCTAACTCAGAGAATATACAACTTCATGTATACACAGATGCAGATTTGGTAGGTTGTGTTGATGAAAAAAAGAGTACATCAGGAGGAGCAGTATTTCTTGGAGACAGATTGGTCTCTTGGACAAGTAAAAAGTAGAATTGTACCTCTCAGTCAACAATAGAAGCTGATTATGTTGCAACAACATTGAATTGTTCAACAATGGTTTGGATCAAATAGATGATTAAAGACTTTGGTATTCATATTTATTATCCTATTGTTATTCATTGTGACAAAACTAGTGTTATAAATATGTCAAAGAACCCTGTGATGCATGCAGAGACAAAACACATTGAGATCAAATACCATTTTCTTAGAGAAAAAGTTGCAGACATAGAAGTAAAGTTGGATTATGTGAGCACTTAAGAACAATTAGCAGATATTTTTACAAAGCCATTATTAAAAGATAATTTTGAGTATCTCAGGGAGAAGTTGGGAGTAGTTCCCTTTCTTGAGTTTGATTATAACTTGCAGCAAGTACATTAGTCCTTGGTGACTGATGAATGGTTTAATAGTCTACTTCTGGAGTAGTACCTATGCTTAATGGTGTTTAACACCCTTTGTATTTGATGTCAAAGGGGGAGTATTAGTAAGGGGGAGTATATACTCTAGGGGAGTATACAAAGTAACAATAGTGAAGAGGAAATTTTTATGAGGATATTGAGAAGATTGTTAAAAGAAGGAAGACATTTTGAGTTGATGATATCATATGTTTCCATCAATGTCAAAGGGGGAGATTGTTGGAGATTTGCTTTTGTGCAAATAATTGATTGTATGTTTGTCATTGATGACAACATATAATATACAACAATGTTCCATATGCAATTAACATTACAGATGTTCTGGAGCTATGCATGCTCATTTAAATGGTGTATACATGTTCTATATGCTACGTGCATTCACACCGAGTCAGATATAAAGTTTCAGTTGAGTTATGTTAATCAGTTATGACAGTTACTGAGATTGAAGACTATCTATGAACAACCGACGTAATTACATTATTTCTTGAGTTGCACCTATCTTTGGGATATGCATGTTTGTATTCATATTTAGTTATGAGTTAAAGATAATTATCTAAAGGTACCAAACATGTTCTATTAGAATCATGAAGTTGGAGTTAATTTGGTGGAGCCAACTTTGTGGTGCGTCATGTCTATTCAGTATGAGTTGCATGTTTCTAATCAGGTTGCGTGGATGATGTGGAAAACTAAAGAAGTATTGAAGGGAATCCTAAAGCCAACAAAGATCACATCCCTTGGAGAAGATACTTATAGTAGTTCATTCGATGAACACCAAGTGTGAATGAGAAGAATAAAGACAGAACAAGTGTAGGACAAAATGTCTGTTATTTTGGGATAGTAGAGACATTTCATTCATCAATAAAAGATCTATGTGAAGAAGAAGTGGAAGTATACAATAAACTGGAATCGATCAAGACAACAAGTCTACTCTAATAGTTCATCTATCAGATATAGTGTATATCTGTTCTACTGAAGGTTGTAGCCTTCATCATTTTAGCAGTGAGCTTTTGGACAGTGAGTCCTCACCCCTAATAGGGTTACTTGTAAAAGACTCCTAACAGGGTCTGACCTTTAACCAGGTCTCTTTACTTATTGCATTGTAAATAATGAGTCCTAATAGGGTTGCAAGATCTCTTAAGAGGGATAATTATACTTGAGTACAGTTCTTTGTGGGTGCTAATTCCCACCGAGGTTTTTACCTATTTGGTTTCCCCGTAACCAAAATTGTTGTGTTCTCTATTGTGTTATATGAATGTGAATTTAATTTATGTTAATTCATATCTAAGCAAAGAAAAGAAATCAAAGTAGCTGATAAATGATTCACCCCCCCTCTAAGTTATCCTTTGGGACTATTCTAATATCCTCATCATTTAGCTCAGAAAATTCATCAACTTTCACATTTTCACTCTCAATGATTTTGTTAGTTGCCTTGTTCAAACATTTGTAAGATTTACTCTTAGTAGAATATCCAATAAATATTCCTTCATCACTTTTTGAATAAAATTTCCCGTTTCTCTCATCTTTCAGAATATAACACCTACTACCAAATATTCTAAAGTAACTTACATTCAATGTATACCCATACCATAACTCATAAGGTGTTTTTTTTGAATCTTTCTTTGTGTAAAATGTTGTGCTGACTACTTGTCTCCAGTATGTTTGTGCAACTCCTTTCTCAGTCATCAATGTCTAGCACAATTAACAATTGATCTGTTTCATCTTTCAACAATAATGTTCTTCTATGGTGTCCTTGGTGCAGAAACCTACCTTTTGATTCCATACTCATTACAAAATTTAATGAACTCATCAGAAATAAATTCACCTCCTCTTTCAGATCTCTATAAATTTTCTTTTTCCAGTTTAGGTTTATACCACTTATACATCTTAAATTGTTCAGATTTTTCTTTTAGGAACAGATAGTCATCATCCTAGAGTAGTCATCAACAACTAAAATAAAATATCTGTCCCCAAAATAGCCTAGTGATCTCATTGCTCCACATAGGTCTATATGAAATAACTCCAAAATTTCATTAGATGAAAAATTCTTTCTCTTGAAACTAGATTTTGACATCTTTCCCATTTGACAATTTTTACACATTACATGGTGTGGTTTAGTTATGCTCTGTATGCCTCTAACTTTTCTTTTCTTACTAATCTTAACCATGTTGTCAAAATTTACATGACAAATTCTTTTATGACATAACCATATATATTCATTCTTTTCCAATAAACAAGTAGTTTCAAGTGTGTCAAGATAAAATAGGTTACCTTTAGATTGTTCAACAGTGCCGATCAATTTTCCTTTTCCATCATAGATTCTGGCTTTCCTATTCTCAAATACAACTCGGTGACCTATGTTATTCAACTGTGAAACACTCAATAGATTATAGTTAAGTCCTTTTAACCAATAAGAATTTTCACATTTGATATGATTGTTCAACATAATAGTACCTTTTCTTTTTACTTGACATGGTGTATTATTTTGCATTCTTACTGATCCTCCATCATAATATTCAAGAAATTCAAATTTTCCTTTATCACCAGTCATGTGTTGTGTACATCCACTATCAATAACCCAAATATCATGTTAAATAAATTTAGAGATAAGTGATGTTCCTACATATCTTTCATCCTCATCCAAATCATCTTTCAATGCTACAAACACCATCTCAATATCTTCATCGTTGTCATAGTTATTGTCATTAACTTTATATTTAGCAATGTAACAAGCTTTCTGGTGCAGGAGAACCTTAGGGTCTTAGTTTGATCCTAGTTTCAATTTTGTCTTGTAGGTGCTTCTATCCAACCACCATTGAATAAGGACTAAGATAAAGTCCCAAGGTGTGTGTGTAAATAGGATTTGTTAATTTTTGTCTTTGGTTTAAGCAAGAAGGTCCTAGGTAGTCAGTTTTGCAATAGGTGACTAGGAAAGTCAAAGTTGGTCAAATAATGACCAAAACCCAAAAATGAAGGGAAAAATGTTATTTTACTGTTTTAAAGTGATTTGGGATCCAATAGAGTGATTTTGGATTGAGTTGAGCAAGTGAGAGTAGTTGTAAGACAAAATTGTAAAAGTTGCTCATGATAACTTTGCAACTTTGCAAAGTTGTCGTGACAACATTTCCTAGAATGTTGCATTTGGCATTAAATGGGTCAAAATCCTAACCTTAGGGTCTGAAAACATGGGGATGGACTATATAAGGTTAAAAAAACCCTAATTGAAGGGTTGGATGATTAGATTGTATAGACTAAACTTGAAAGGAGCAAGAATTAGACAGTTTTTGGGTTACAGAGCCTTCATCCACACTTTAATGGATTGAATCATGAAAATTTGTGTTGTGATGGTTTAAAGGAGTTCATGTAAATAATTTTTTGGTGGTAGATTAACAAGTTGTTACTTTTATTTAGTTGTTTGTAAATTCTCTTGTTTTGCCAGTGTTACTGGTCTCTCCAGAGGTAGTGATGTAAATATGGCTCCTTCTTGAATTCCCATGGTTGGTTCCTGATAGCCACTTGGAATCAAGAAGGGAACCCTGTAAATAGTGTAAATATGTGTTTGTGGTTTGATGTGAGTAGGGGAGATATTTATAAAAGCAAGCCCTAGGTGGGTCCAAAGCCATCTAGCTAGGAGTTTGTAGTGTTGTAGAGGCATAAAGAATGGTGGAATGGATTGGTTTGTGCCAATAATGAGTGGGAGAGTGTAGGGGCATGTGAAAAGGTCATGTGTATGCAAGGAGAAGTGAAAAGGATTCCATTAGAGCACATGGTTAGAGAAAAGAAGATAGACTGGTCTACATGCCCTAGAAACCCTTAAAAGTAGGGGTTTGTTGAAAGTCCTATGTATTGAGACTTTGGGGACCTAAGACCTAGAAATATTGAAGCCTAGGAGGTCCTTAGAAATAATCCATTGATATTTTGGTGGATTTTTAAGGTGTTTTGGAAGGAATTCCAAGTTTGGTGGTTATAGGAGGCCTAATTGGGCTAAAAAGGCTACAAGGACTAAAAACTAGGAAAGTATGAACTCGATGGGAAAAATTTGAAAGAACCTATCAGAGTGGATCAATATTGATGGAAGGTGAAGGGGAAATAGTGTGAACACATATTTCTATTGTCAAGAATAGTTTAGAGCATAGTTTCCTTGAATTGAGCCTATGGATGAACAATTGAGTTGTGAAGCATTGAAGAGAGTTTGAAGTTGGTGGAGAGATCTAGTTGGAGTAGAGGAACCATAGGAGTGTCCTCTCGTTAGGGTAAAGATAAGTACCCTAGTAAGGTCATAGGAAATGACTTTAGAAGAGAAATAAATCTCTCTTGAGTTAGATCTCCCCATTAAAGTGGTATCAGAGCCATTGAAAGGCTTGGGAAATGAGGGTGCATGCTAGAGGTGAGTGAAACAATTGTTGAAAAACCATGGTGAAAAATGCAGAGTTTGTAAGAGATTTGTCAAAAAAAAAAGAAAAGAATAGACTACTAGAAGAAGTAATGGAGGAGATGAAACAAAAATTGGCATAAGTTGCAGAGACTTCAAGAAAAGTGAGGAACCTTTCCTCAAAGCCCCTAAAGCACTGAGTGGAAAAGCATTAGAAGGCATCCCTATATTATCTAGTCGAATGGATGTAGAATCTGTGATGAAATGGGTTGAAGCTATGGAGAAAAAATTTAAATGTGATGTTATTACAGAGGCACAAAAGGTGAAGATAGCTAAATCAAGATTGAGAGGAAAAGCACTAACTTGGTGGAATTTCTTGCAAGAAGAAAGGGAGAGAGAAGGGAAGAAGGCAATAGTAAATTGGAAGGCTATGGTGGATAAGGTAAAATAAAATTACCTACCAGAGGATTATGACATCCAACTGCATAAAAAGAGATAGAATCTCTAACAAAAGGACTTATATGTGGCTGCTTATACAGAAGAGTTTCAAAAATTATGCCTTAGGTCCAGAGTGCAAGAGATAGAAAGCATCAAAGTAGCTAGGCATCTCAATGGACTTAGGTGGAACATTCAAGAGGAACTAAGCCTCTTTACCTTAGCTTCTATCCATGTTTGTTTTCAAATGACCCTTAAGGTGGAAGAACAACTTAGAAAGAAGAAATATTCAAGATCTAGGGGTAGAGGAAGAGGCAGAGAATCTAGAGGAGGACATAGAGGAGGTTCTAGTGGAAGAAGCAATGAAACTAGAGGTTAAGGAGACTCTAAGATTATTGAACAAACAAATGAGCTAAGAACTAGAGGTAATTATGGTAGAGGAAGAAGTTATCACAGTGGTGGAAGATATAGATATGGTGGTTTTTGAAGAAGCTCACATTTTTCTTTAATGAAATTTTATAACTATAGATAATTGGGTCACCTTGCATATAGGTTTCTAGATAAGCCATAATCTTCACAAGGAGAAAATATAATTTCATATGTACAAGAAGAAGATAGTAGTTAACACTTTGAGATAAGTCTTGATTCAGAGAAAGGAGAGAACCTAATGCTTAGGAGGATCTTGATCAAAGAACCTAACAAAGAAGATCACAAACAAAGGAGAGAACTCTTTAGGGTGAAGTGTAAGATTCATGAAAAAGTGTGTAGAGTCATAATAGATTTAGGGTCAATAGATAATGTGATCTTAGAGTAGGTAGTGCAAAATTTGAAATTGAACAAGATACCCCAAGCTAACCCCTATAAAGTAACTTGGTTGAACAAGGGGAAAAACATATTGGTAAATGAACAAGTATGGGTTGAATTCACCATAGGGAAGTATCATGAAAAGATACTTTGTGATGTGCTACCAATGGATGCTTTCCATCTATTGCTTGGAAGACCATGGTAGTATGATAGAGAAGAAGTCCACCATGGAAAGGAGAACAAGTAATCATTCAAGAAGAATTGAGTCACTTATAAGATTGAGTCCTTGATAGAGGAGGATACAATGGAAAGGAAGGACACTAACACACTCTTAATTATTGGAAAATAATTCTTAAAAGACATGAAGGAGGAAGATGGAGGTTGTTATGCTATCTTGGTGAAACCAAAGGAGGAAGGGACACCCAATCAGACACCTATACCTGTAGAAGTTAGACAATTGTTGGATCAATTCAAAGACATCATTTGTGATGGGATACCAGCTACACTACCTTGACAAAGGGAAATCAGTCGCTAGATTGATTTTGTGCCAGGGGCATCATTGCCTAACAAAGATGCTTACAAGATGATACCAGAACAAAACAAGGAGATTGCAAGGCAATTTCAAGAGCTTTTGGACCAATGTCTAATAAGAAAGAGCATAAGCCCATGTGCCATTCTAGTGGTTTTGGTTCCTAAGAAGGGAGGTAAGTGGAGGATGTGTACTGATTCTAGGGAAATAAATAGGATAACGATTAGGTATAGATTTCCTATTCCTATTCCTAGAATACTTGATGGATGTCTTGGGGGTGTTAAGTAATTTTTAAAAATAGACCTTAAGAGTGGGTACTATTAGATTAGGATGAAAGAGGGGGATTAGTGGAAGTATGCCTTTAAAACCATAGAGGGAATCTATGAGTGGTTAGTAATGCCATTTGGGCTTACAAATGCACCTAGTACTTTTATGAGGGTCATGAATGAAGTCTTGAAGGATTACATAGGTGTATTTGTAGTAGTCTACCTAGATGATATCCACATCTTTAGTAAAACCAAAGAAGATAATATGAAACACCTAGAGATTGTGTTGAAGAAACTCCAAGAGGAGAAGATAACCATTAACCTTGAGAAAAGTGAATTCATGAAACAAGAACTTGTCTATTTAGGGTTCATAGTTTCCCAAGGTGATCTAAAAATGGACAAAAGAAAAGTAGAAGCAATGCTAAGTTGGCCTACTCTAAAAAAATGGATAGAAGTGAGAAGTTTCCATGGTTTGGCTTTGTTTTATAAGAATTTTGTGAGTAGATTTAGTGAAATTTGTGCACCTTTCCTAGATACTATAAAGGGTGGAGTCAAGATAAAGTTCATATGGACCAAGGAATCTAATGAAGGATTTGACAGATTGAAGAAAGAAGTGGCTACACAACCCATTCTGGTTTTGCCAAGTTTTGAAAAATTATTCATTGTATAATGTGATGCTAGAAATATAGTTGTGGGTGTATTCCTAAGCCAAGAAGGGAGGCCAATAACCTTCTTTAGTGAAAGGTTAAATGAGGCAAAGTATAGATATTGATCTTATGATTTAGAGCTTTATGCATTGGTTCAAGATCTCAAGAAGTTGAGGCACTATTTTTTGCCAAAATTATTTTTGGTATTCATAGATAACCAAGCTCTTAGCTACATGAATACACAAGAGAAGCTCAGTTTGAGACACATAAAGTGAATGGAATTTCTGTAGTCATACACATTTACAATCAAGTATAAGAAGGGAGTGAACAAAAAAGTTGCAGATGCACTTAGTAGGAGATTTCTCATTGTCCAAGAAATAAAGTTGTAGAGCACAAGAGTTGAAGGATTCAAGGATATATATGAAGGAGATGCAGATTTCTCAGAGATTTACAAGGTATGCACTGATTTTGATAACCATTTCCATAGTGCCTATGCTGATTATACATTGCAGAATGGATTACTGTTTAAGGGGAAACAACTATGTGTTCCAAGGGGTTCCATGAGGGAGAAACTCATCCAAGAGAAGCATAATGGAAGTTTGAGTGGGCACTTTGGGTTAAACAAGACCCTAGATCTAATGGAGAGATTTTATCACTGGCCTAAAATGCAGAAGGATGTAATGAGGTATGTTGAACAATGTGGGGTATGTCAAAAAGAAAAAGGAACATCTTTAAATTTAGGGCTCTATCAACCATTTCCCATCCCTAATAGGCCTTGGGAGTGCATAAGTATGGAATTTATAGCGAGACTACCTAGAAAACCAACTGGTTTGGATAGTGTGTTTGTGGTAGTAGATAAATTCAGTAAAATGAGTCATTTTATTCCTTGTAACACAACTCATGATACTAATCATATTGCTCATCTTTTCTTTAAGGAAATAGTAAGGATACATGGTTTTCCAACCAGTATTGTATCAAATAGGGATGTGAAAATTATGGGGCACTTCCGAAAAACACTTTGGAAAAGATTGGGAACCAACTTGGAACATAGCTCTGCATATCATCCTCAAATAGATGGATATAGGTAATTAACAGAGTACTTGGTAATTTTATAAGGTTTGTAACTAAGGAGTATCGGAAAGGATGGGAGAAAGTAATCCCTCAAGAAATGTTTTTCTATAGTGACAGTACAAACAAGGCTACTGGTAAGAGTCCATTTGAAGTTGTGTGTGGATTACATCCAAGGGGTATTTTTGAACTTAGGGACTTAAAAGGTTATGAAGGGATCAATGGACATGCAAATGACTTTTCTGAGTCAATGATAGAGGTCCATGAGTAGGTGAGAAGAACGTTAATGGAGGCTAATCAGAAGCTTAAAGCTAAAGTGGATGAAAGGAGAAGATACTTACAGTTTGAGGTAGGAGACTTGGTGATGGTGTTTTTGAACAAATCCAGACTACAAAAAGGCATACCAAGAAAGTTTCAAATGAAGAGGATTGGTCCATGTAAGGTGTTGGCTAAGTATGGATCTACAAAGTAGATTTACCCAAGGAGACGTCCATTTCTCCTATTTTCAATGTGAAGGATTTGATCAAATACAAAGGACCTGATGTCACAGAGTAGGAGTATAATATAGAGATGGAAAATGATGTAGAAGGACTTGCTGTACCTATCCCAACTAAGCCACAATCTAAAAGAATTTTGGATTCTAGAGTGAAGAAGAGGACTAGGAACAATACTTATATGGAGTATCTAGTCAAGTGGGATCACCAACCTAAATAAGAGGCTACTTGGATATCAAAGGGTGATTTTAAGAAGCATGACATCATCATATATCTCATCACACCTCAAGTACCCTGACTTTCTTGTTACAGGGGGGAGAATGGTGCAAGAGCACCTTAGGGTATTAGTTTGATCCTAGTTTCAATATTGGCTTGTAGATGCTTCTATCCATAAAATTTAACGAATAAGGAATAAGATAAAGTCCCAAGGTGTGTGTGTAAATAGGAGTTGTTAATGTTTGTCTTTGGTTTAGTCCAAGAAGGTCCTAGGTAATCAGTTTTGCAATAGGTGACTAGGAAGGTCAAAGTTGGTCAAACAATGAACAAAACCCAAAAATGAAGGGAATAATGTTATTTTGTTGTTTTTAAGTGATTTGGGATCCAATAGAGTGATTTTGGATCAATTTTAGCAAGTGACAGTAGTTGTAGGAAAAAATTGCAAAAGCTGCAAAAAGTTGCTCATGACAACTTTGCAACTTTGCAAAGTTGTCATGACAACATTTCCTAGAATGTTGTATTTGGAATTAAATGGGTCCAAATCCTGACCTTAGGGTATGAAAATGTGGGGATGGACTATATAAGGTTAGACAAACCGTAATTGAAGGGCTGGATGATCAGATTGTACAGATTAAACTTGAAAGAAGCAAAACTTAGATAATTTTTGGGTTACAGAGCCTTCATCCACACTTTAATGGATTGAATGGTGAAAATTTGTGTTGTGATTGTTTAAAGGATTTAATTTAAATAAATTTTTTGGTGGTATATTAAAAATTTGTTACTTTTCTTTAGTTGTTTGTAAATTCTCTTGGTTTGCTAGTGTTGCTAGTATGTCTAGAGGCAGTGATGTAAATAAGGCTCCTTCTTGAATTCCCATGGTTGGTTCCTAATGGCCACTTGGAATAAATAAGGGAACCATGTAAATAGTGTAAATAGTGTAAATATGTGTTTGTGGTTCAATTTGAGAAGGGGAGATATTTATGCAAGCAATCCCTAGGCGGGTCTAGAGCCATCCGACTAGGAGTTTGGAGTGTTGTAGAGGCATAAAGAATGATGGAATGGATTAGTTTGTGACAATAAAAAGTGGGAGAGTGTAGGGGCATGTGAAAAGGTCATATGTATGCTAGTAGAAGTGTAGAGGAGTCCATCAGAGCACATGGTGAGAGCAAAGAAGACAGACTGGTCTACATGCCCTAGAAACCCTTAAAAATAGGGGTTTGCTGAAAGTTCTATGTATAGACACTTTGGGGACCTAAGAAATAGAAAATATTTAAGCCTAAGAGGTCCTTAGAAAGAATACATAGTCACTTTGGTGGATTTTTAAGGTGGATTGGAAGGAATTCCAAGTTTGGCGGTTTTAGGAGGCCTAATTGGGCTAAAAAAGCTACAAGGCCTAAAAACTAGGAAAGTATGAACTTGATGGGAAAAATTTGAAAGAACCTATTAGAGTGGATCAAGATTGATGGAAGGTGAAGGAGAAATAGTGTGAAAACCTATTTCTATTGTCAAGAATAGTTTAGAGCATAGTTTCCTTGAATTGAGCCTATGGATGCACAGTTGAGTTGTGAGGAATTGAAGAGAGTTGTGAAGAATTGAAGAGAGTTTGAAGTTGGTGGAGAGATCTAGTTGGAGTAGAGGAACCATAGGATTTTCCTCTAGTTAGGGTAGAGATAAGTACCCTATTAAGGTCATAGTAAAGTCCTTAAGAAGAGAAAGCTCTTGTGAGTTAGATCTCACCATCACTTTCTTACCTTTATCTTTGTAATCTTGGTTATCTCTTCTGTCATACTGTCAGTTGCTTCTGAATTCTCAGTCATACTTTCTATCATTAGATCTATCATTTCTATCATCATTCTTTTTTTTAGGGAATATTACAACAAAATGGCCAATCTCTTTATAGTTAAAGAATATCAAAGGTAGTTTACCTTTATATCTTCCTTTACCTTTGTGTAATATTCTAACCATTAAAGCTTCAAGTTCATCAAGTTCCTTGTCATCACTATCACTGTCACTGTTATTTCTGATTATGTGATTTCTACTATATTTACCAATTTTCAAAGTAGATATAAATTCAAATTCCATAGATGGTACAATACTGTTGTCAAAATTATTTAGCTCAAAAGAAATCAATCTTCCAACATGACCATCAACAATAATGTTATTTCCAGGTGCAACACTCATTTCATGAATTGCAGAGAATCTTATAGAATATATAGGAAATAGAGTTCTAAGAATCTTACTCATAATTGTGTCTTCATCAATGGTTCCACCAGATCCTTGAATAACATTCACAAATTCTTTAAGTCGGGTACTATACTGTGTGATGTTTTCTCCTTCCTTCATTTGCATGTCATCAAAATTTCCATGAAGACTTTAAGCTTTGGCTCAGAGTACATTTACATCTCCTCCATAAACTATTGTAAGCTAATCCCACATCTGTAGAAACTAAGAAATATAGTTTCGACTTCCAAGACCAATCTGCATGCAAGATACTTGTTACAAAGAATGAAGCAAAAGATGGAAAAAGCTGAAACCCTTCTGTTCTCAAAATGTGAGAGCTCAAATGTATTCCAAGAGTATGAAAAAAAAATTACAAGCATTCAACCTTAAAGGTGAATGAAAACCCTAAAAAAGGAAAAAGCTGGGATGTACAAAATAATTAATATAACATATTAATTTTATGCACCTATGAGAAAGCTTAAGAGAAAAGGAGTAATGAAACTACCTAATTACTCTAACACCCCCCCTTAAGTGAAGCTCAGGAGGTGAGCTAACCTAGCACAACTATGAAAGAAAGAAATGGGTCTTAGCAACAAGGCCTGATCAGGTACCCAATACAAGGAAATCTCTGTTAGAGTATTATTACTCTATTAGCTTAAGCTTCTCTTAGGTGCGTTATTAATTAATTCCTAATTAATAATGCACAACCTAGTATTTCCTTTTTAGGGTTTCGTTCACCTTATAAGGTTGAACTTTGTATTTGCTCTTCATTAATTTAGTTGATAATTTTTCTCTCCCATTTTGAGTAAACATCTGAGTTCTTCTTTTTCATATTTCTGCTTCTACTTTGTATCAGGTTCTTGCATGCAGGTATTCGGGGTCTGTGGATTTGCATGTTAGCAATTCCTACATGGTATCAGAGCAGCCCTGCTGCTGTCTGGTTTGAAGGATTTTGAAGCCACGAATC
>MU225105.1:3686326-3704444 GCA_018584345.1 Thuja plicata | reverse complement strand
AAAAATCCTCTCCAAAAAGAGATATAAAAGAAAGCAAAAGACAAAAGATGACTTCAAGAGACTCTCTCAAAGCCATGAGTACAATGCGTGCTGCCAACCCCCCCGTGAGAGAGGGTTAAGGCTCCAAAGCCCCCCTAGAATGAAAGAACCCCTGGGTCAATGAACAAACCACTATGACTCCAATGCAAAGGAGTGAAATATAGTGAGTACTGAAGGGGTAGTCTCAAAAGAAGAGGTGGCACTGGAAGGTTGAGCTGATGCTCAAGGGAGTAGACATGAGGATCATGAAATGGAATCCCCAATGAAAGTGGTATGACAGGTGTGTTGACACTATCCTGAGAGAGGAGATGAGTGTCCTTTGTAGAATCCTCAACAACTGTACCTGGTGGCTTGATGAATGGAGCTGGAGGGTCTGGCAGTGCTGAAGAAGAGTCTTGCTGAAGAGAAAGAACCTCAACAAGATGTGGTGTGGAAGTCACAACAGTGGTCTCAGGAACAACACAGAGGTTCAAGTGACTTGACTGCGCCATAATTACAAGTGACTAAAACCCTTCTGTGCTCAAAATGTGAGCTCAAATGTATTCTAAGAGTATGAAAAAACAATTACAAGCATTCAACCTTAAAGGTGAATGAAAACCCTAAAAAAGGAAAAAGCTGGGATGTACAAAATAATTAATATAACATATTAATTATATGCACCTACAAGAAAGCTTAAGAGAAAAGGAGTAATGAAACTACCTAATTACTCTAACACGCCCCCTTAAGCGAAGCTCAAGAGGTGAGCTAACCTACCACAACTATGAAAGAAAGAAATGGGTCCCAGCAACAAGGCCTGATTAGGTACCCAATACAAGGAAATCTCTGTGAACTAGAGATAAAGGAGAAAACCCAGTGGGAAAAACTCCTCTCCAAAAAGAGATATAAAAGAAAGCAAAAGACAAAAGATGACTTCAAGAGACTCTCTCAAAGCCATGAGTACAATGCGTGCTGCCAACCCCCCCGTGAGAGAGGGTCAAGGCTCCAAAGCCCCCCCAGAATTAAAGAACCCCTAGGTCAATGAACAAACCACTGTGACTCCAATGCAAAGGAGTGAAATACAGTGAGTACTGAAGGGGTAGTCTCAAAAGAAGAGGTGGCACTGGAAGGTAAAGCTGATGTTCAAAGGAGTAGGCACGAGGATCATGAAATGGAATCCCCAATGCAAGTGGTATGACAGGTGTGCTGACACTATCCTGAGAGAGGATATGAGTGTCTTTTGTAGAATCCTCAACAACTACACCTAGTGGCTTGATGAATGGAGCTGGAGGGTATGGCAGTGCTAAAGAAGAGTCCTAATGAAGAGAAAGAACCTCAACAAGATGTGGTGTGGCAGTCACAATAGTGGTCTCAGGAACAACACAGAGGTTCAAGTGACCTTACTGCACCACATGATGATCTCGCGGAAGAGGAGAGCTATGCTCTGATGATGGAGATGGTGGACCAAAGTGAGAAAAGGTGTAGAGACGGGTGGAATGATCAACTATCCCTATAGCAACAATGCCACCTGTCACACTATCCTGAATGAAGACTGAAGGTGGCGTGAACTCAACTGTTTTCCCTGATCCATTGTGTGTAATATGGAAAATTGAGAGAAGGTTTGTAGACAGAGATGGAACATACAATACATCATTGAATGTGCCATCCTGAATGCATATAGAACCTTTCCCACAGACTGGTATAACAGTGTTATTCCCCATGAGAATGTGGGGAATAGGAGAGGGCTCAATAGAAGAGAAGATCTCTGGAGAAGACTCCATATGATGAGAAGCACCTGAATCCAGTATCCAAGGGACCTGGGAAGGGGATGTAACAGAAGCCCATAATGCATCCAAAATCCTGTCCAGATGTCGAAGATGAGGTAGAAGACTGAAAAGAAGACCCCTGTGAGGTGGAAGAGGATGGAGAGGAAATAGTGCTCTTTTGAAGGAGAGCTTGCAAATCTGTAATCTGTTTCTCATAGCTATCAAATCTCTTCTGAAAATAATGTGACTCATCATGAGGCCCTTTCTGACAATAGGAACATGTAGGGTTCTCAGTCTTCTATTTCTCCTTCTTAGAAGAAGATGGTGGGCCAGTAGACTGCTGAGAAGAGGAATCAGATATCTACTTTGGCTTCGGCTTCTGTGTATCCTAAGATGACTTGGCAAGCAATACTTGTGACTGTGAACCTGTAAGAGAATCCATCTGACTGAGCTTGGACTACTCACGAGTTAACCTATCATAGAAGGTCTCAAATGAGGGCATAACATGACGTGCACCCAGTGCATCCATAGTGGAGTAGAAGGTAGAAGTGAAAATCTAATAAGGGCCATGAAGCTTTGAGAGTATCAAAAAGATACACTCATCATCTAACTTTGTGTTTCTAGCAACCTGTAAAATAGAACGAAGAGAGTTGAATTTCATCAGGAAGTCCTGAATGCTAGTGAATGATTCAGGTACCAAGGATGTGAACTCTACATCTATCTGGAGAACCCTGAACTAATTCATTATGCCAAACAAGGTGGAAAACTTATCCCACATATCCCTGGGTGTGGTCAGACCATCTAGGTGGAACAACAACCCATCTAAAATATTCATGGAAATGAGGCCCATTGCCTCATCCATCCTATTTCTATGCATAAGAGCCTCATAAGGCCTCTGTAGAACTCGCTGAGCTACATCCAGGTAGGACCATAAACCTCGTGACATGAGGATTCTGGTCATTTGTGGCTTCCATGTGTGGTAGTTATGTGGTGTTAGCCGGGCCATAGAGGGTCCGACATTAAGAGAAGAATAAGATGGAAGTAGAAGGTTCTTTCTAAAATAAATTGTAGAAAGTAAAATGCAGCCCCCCACAATGTAAAATACTATCCCCCGTACACCAAAAATTACTAGGAAAGCATAAGAAATGAGAAAAAAACTTGAGTTCCAGAAGTAGAATAGGAGCACAAAAAAAGGTGCATCTTTGACTATAAAATCTAGTAACCAAATGGAAAAATTAGGAAATGAAACTTAGATGAGAGTGACGGGCTCAGAAAGAGCTTTTTGACGATATAGAGAAGTCAAAAATCTGAGTCTGTATGAGCCCTGTAGAACCAAAAAGGCATAGGTACTCCCAAAAGATAAGCTCCCTGGAAAAAAAAGTCTCAGGAAATATTTTGATGGCCGTATGGCTGTCACGGGACGTCCGGCCGATGGGCGGCGGTGCTGGCAGAGGTGGTGGCTGGGTTGGGCGGCAGAGGTGGCTGGGTGGTGCGACGGAGGTGGCACGGTCGCCGAAGGGTGGCGCGTAGGCCGAGGGTGGCTTGCAGACGACGTCCAAGCTGAGCGCCGGTGGCGGGTTTAAAATAATGCTGGAGGCGTTATTTTTAAAAGGTTTTTTTGATTTTTTTATGAAAAAAATGAATTTTTTTTTATTTCTGTGCTCGTACGGCCCTATTAGGGAAAAACATTTCTCCCAAATGCTTTGGGGGCCAATTAGGTCATATTTTATATGGATTCTTGGGTTTTTGGGCCTTCCAGATGCAATCGTGAGGTCGATTTTTGCCCAAAGTGCACCAAAAAAAAGAGACTCCCAAGATCCAATAAAAACAACAGAAAAAAGTAGAAAAAAAGATGCTTGATGCACAGCTTCAAAAGAACTCAAACAAGCAACAAAAAAATGGCTCTGATACCATGTAGAAACTGAGAAATACAGTTTCAACTTCCAAGACCAATCTGCATGCAAGATACCTGTTACAAAGAATGAAGAAAAAGATGGAAAAAGCTGAAACCCTTCTATGCTCAAAATGTGAGAGCTCAAATGTATTCTGAGAGTATGAAAAAACAATTACAAGCATTCAAAATTAAAGGTGAATGAAAACCCTAAAAAAGGAAAAAGCTGGGATGTACAAAATAATAAATATAACATATTAATTATATGCACCTACGAGAAAGCTTAAGAGAAAAGGAGTAATGAAATTGCCTAATTACTCTAAAAACATCTACTTGGAAGTTGTACAATTCTTGATGTCCTCAAATTCTAAATCTGTAAGTGAAAAAGGAATATCCACCATGATAAGGTTATGTTCATGTTTTTCTTTCAACTGATTTACCGTCAAAGCTCCAATAGGTAGAATAAATTCATTGTCCATAAAATCTTCAATGTTGCTTGTTATTCCTGATAGGTATAATCTCATTTTGCTTTTCCATGTCTGGAAGTTCTCCCTATTCATCTTAGGCGCATCTCTCTTATACATCTTGTGATCTTTATCTCAAGTCCTTGAAAACTTTCTTCTAAGCACGTTATGCTCTGATAAGCCCTGCTGCTAAGCATTGATAGCTCTGATACTAATTGTTAGAATAACTAAGAGGGGGGGTGAATCAGTTAGAATCAGTTTCCTCACAAATTATACTACAATCCCAAATTTCTCTAGATGTATACCAAAACAAATTCTATCATATAAAACTCAGTTCGGTGAAAATGTATTCTATAAAATTAAAATTTCATCAATAGTGTTTACTGAGTATCAGTAAATTAATGTTGTGATTATTGATCTAGGTCAATAAAATAAAGTATAAAGTAAAATAAAAATCCACAACATTCATGCACATTGACACATTGTTTTTTAATGTGGAAACCCTACTAAGGGAAAAACCACCTGGGATCGGTAACCCAAAATATTTTGACTCTTTTGAGGTGAGCTCGGTGAAGAGCTAACCCTATTAAAGGTTACAATGCACACTATTAAATGTGACCTTGTTAGAGGATTACAAACTTACATTTCTCTCTGGACCATGCATTATCTATGAGGTCAACAAGAAAACAATCAACATTCTCTGAATGTCATAATAAGGACTCACTGTCCCACTCGGTTAAGATATTTATCTGTAACAATGGTTAAAATGATACAGTAATGATCTAATTCAAATACAACTCTGATTTGTAGATATTCAAATCTATTCTAAGTAAATAATACCTCTGATCAATTTTTTCACTTTAGTTCATCTTATTCTTCATACTTGTTCTTCTCGGTAATGCTCTTTCCTCTATTTTCTTAGTTATGTCTGCAGAAAAACACTTGGTTCTGTCTTTAACTAGTTTTATTAGTCCTACATAAATTCACATGTATGATTCAACATCTGTCAACTATGATTCAAAAATGGATCTCTTGTATCTTATATAGACATCATGTATCATTTAATTTTCATCCTTCAGATCTTGCCGCTTAATCTCCATCATTCATTTTCCCGCTTGATCCTTCCTCGACAGTTGTGTTAAAAACACATTTCAATCTCTGTTGTTCGATCTTCATTGAATTTTCATAATCGTTGATCAAATAACAAACTTTATCTTTTACCTTGAATTCATCAATTTCTAGATCAACATCCAAGTCAGCCTCAATTAAAATTAATTTTTTGGTCGTAGTATTAACCATGTTGTGTCAGCAATCCCTTGGTCGGTTAACATTGTTACTCGGTATACACTGTGTTTTACTCAGTTTGCACTATCTCTTGGTGTATACAAAACTCTTCTTTTACTGACCACATAAACATTGTTTATTCTAGATCTTCAAATCAGAACAAATGTTTTCCACCATAATAACACTAAAATAAGTTGACATCAATGACAATACATTAATTGATAATGTTTATCATCACTTCTGCAATTCGGTTGAATATCAACAAATTACTTCAATCATATAATCAGTTGTAGTTCATCAATCGGTGTGCACTAGATCCAACAAACTGATAGATGAATGATTTTTTTCCTTGAACGAATCTCTTGTCTATTTTTATTCCTGACATCCTTTACAAATAATATTGTCTAGTTTACACATTCTAGGTAAGCCTCTTACTACACATGATGAACTTATTCTTACTAAATTGTCAAAATTAATGTGGCACATCCCCTGATGCCAGAGCCAATTGCCATCAATCCAAGATAGTAAACATCCTTTTGTAGCTCCTTCAAGTTGATACATGTTTCTTCATGTCCCTTTTCTAACTACAACTAGTGTTCCAGCTCTCTTCCAAATCTCACAACCTTCTTTCTTGAACACAACATCATAGCCATTCTCACACATCTTTCCAATACTAAAAAGATTGTGACACAAACCCTACACATAATAAAGCTTGTCAGTGTTATGCTTCCCATCAAAAGTAATAGAACCTCTACCAACAATATATGTTGTCTTATCATCACCAAATCTAATAGGACCACCATCATAATTCTCAAGTATTACAAATTTTCTTTTATCACCAGTCATATGATTTGAAAAACCACTATTAATCAACCATTCATTTTTGTTCCTTCTAACATACAAAGTAGTCTCTGAATTATCATCAATTTTAGGGCAAGTGTTAGAAATATCAAATCCAATTTTTTCTTCTTCAACATAGAATAAAAAATCCTCTATTTCTAGCTCATAATCTAAAATACTAGCATCTTATTTAACACAGTAAGATTTCTTATTGATCTTCTTAAACTTCTGCCTAGGACATTTCTCAGGATACCTAGTAGCCAAATGACCAATCTTTCAACATATAAAAGGTTTAAGGGATAAAATACCTTTATATTTGTTAGTACCTTTCTTCATCTTCCTTGAAAAGTTAACTTACATCTCATTTGAATCCCCCTCTTTTAGGTCTTCATTTGTATTTGTGGATTTATTGTCTCAGATCTGCTCTTGTCTTTTCCAAATTTTCTCATCTCAAACATGGTAAGGGTGCCAAACAACTGTTCTTTGGTAAAATTATTTGGATCATAAACTTCCTCAATTGCCAAGATCTTGTCACTGTAGATTTTTGGTAGGGACATCAAGATCTTTTCCATGAAATCTTCATGAATTATATTTCCTCCTTGTTTCTTGACTTCATTTACTGTATTTCAACCCTCTAAAAATAGTTTCTAATATCTTCACATTCTTCCATTTTCAAATTCTCATAATGATGCATAGTTGTTAGCTTCTTAGACAAGTTAACTCTATCATTTCCTTCATAAATATCTTTCAATTTTTCCCATACTTCATAGGAATTTTTCAATGAAATAGCCTTAGATAACTTATTTTATGATAAAGCACTGATAATTGCATACCTTTCTTTTTCATTCTCCTCATATGTTGTGATTTCATCTTGATTTTTGAGGCCATCCTGAGGAACACCATACTTCATATCCATGATCTTCCAAGTACTATAAGTGATCAAGATCATGTATTCTCTCATCTAATCTTTCCCTAAAATATAGTCAAATCCATAAAATATAAGAATGTTCAGGTTATGCACCATCAAATCTATCTCAAGTGGATAATCTCTCTCCAAGGAAGGTCAAAGATTTGATGCCAATTGTTGAACATGCCAAATAATTGAGACGAGGGGTCAATTAGATATAAACAAAAAATTTGCTTCACTTATGTTACTCTAGTAAATAGTTAAACTAATCATAAACATATAATAGATATAAACATGAAAGCACAAACTCATCAACACAATGAACAACAAAATTTACAAGGAAACCCAAACTAGGAAAAACCACGGAGAAGCTAATTCTCATGAAATTAACACTGGTTAAGGTGATACCAGTTAAACTTATTCTTAGAAGCGATCACTACCAATTTTATCACTTCTATTTGGCTCATTGTTGGTTGGGATAACTACTAATAAATAAGAAAGGCTAATTACTGATACAAATAGGCTCATAGCCAACACAAATAGGCTCACTACCAGTATATAAAAAATCAAAGTTGATTTCACCATTCAAGTCACTGTGACTGATACTATATAATGCATAAATGATAGAATAATTGACTATTGATCACATCAACTCACATATACACCAACATAAAGATATTCCCTAATCAGATTCATATTCAATTAGCATATACTTGCAAGCAAGCATACAACAAAAGGTAAATTCATCACTCTCTTATACCATCACATGCCAACACCAAGTTTGGCCCAATCCAATTTTAAATAGGTCACACCAAAATATTACCACAGTAGTGAGGAATAAAACATGGACCACATTTCTCAATAAAACATGTCTTGCACATAAAAACATGCTACATAGTCACCGAGATCTTTGGTACAAATGGATATGATCTATACATTACAAATTCTTCAACCGAAGAATAATGAAAACTTCTAATATAGGACCAAATCCAAACAAATGATCCATAATGTGTTGCACAATAAATGGAACCAACACCAACATGGATAAGTGTAATTACTTGAAGCACATCATCCAGTGCACACTTCTATCAAAGCACTGAAACAACCAATCCACATATATGCATAGGATATATTAACATCAATGAAAACCATTAATACCAACAATAATTATAGCATCAACTTCATATTCTAATATAGACAAACATCATTCTCACACAATCTGTAGAATACAAACATTTATTCCTCTATTCTATAGAACTATCATGTCTAACACACAAGCTTACTTCTTCTGGACCACCATCCTTCTTCTAGACTTTTCTAAACCACCAGATATACCTAAATATACCTTTAACAAATACCTCTAGACTATAATGTTTGACATCAATGACAACCAAAAAACCAACATATATTTCCAACAATCTCCCCCTTTATCATTGATGGAAAACATTCACCAAAAATGCTTCACTAAGATATTAATCACAATCCAGTTCCCCTAACTATAATAACCAAAACATCAAACTTTTATAAAATACATTGTCAAATAAACATAAAATTTTTCCTTATCTTTCTCCCCCTTTTACATTAAGGAAAAATCCAAAAATATAGTTACCACTACACCACTCTAAAAATAGAAACTAACATAAGTCCACAAAAAAAAATTAAGTTTAAAAGATCCTCATAGATAGATGTGCTAATCTAATGTACTTAGTTAGAAGGAGGGGAAACAAACCCAAGATTGTCCGAGAGAAACACAAAAGTATCTAGATCATATGATGGAACATTATGAAACATATCTCCAATAGTCTTCAATTCTCTGGATTGAATCTGCATACTAAGAATATTTTTAACTAATAGATCATATGCATATATGAGAGGAGGAAAAAGTAATACTCCTCACCAGTAGTATCTTGTACATTCATACCTACAGTCTCCTTCTACTCACCGCTTCTGTTCTTCCTCTTCACTGTCAATTGAAATAATTACCGGAGTAGAGAAACTCTCTAGACAAATTCTTCTATTTTTTTTCCCTTTTTTACAAGAGGAAAAATCCTCTGTAGACATATTTTGTTGGGAAGTGATCAATTTGGGTAATGTGATTCACTTTTTGGTTGTCATTTATGGCAACACATCTAGGTTTAAGATCGATTGTTTTGAAGATAAGTTTTGGTATGTCCAAAATTGACTAAGTATAGAAACAAAGGTACAGTATTATTTTGGATATCGAAGACAAAGATCGATGAATTAAGGCACACAAGCGTAGTGGAAGATAGTATGAAGTATTTTTGACATACACCTAAGATCTATTTGGATTTGGTTAGGTTTATGATAAGTTATAAGGATTTGAAGATTGATAGACAATAGAGAACAACGACACGGAGCAGTTGGACAATAACAAAGAATAAGGGAGTATGACTTGGACTCCAGAAAATCAAATTTGTATTTTTGTTATTGATAGTATATAATTTGACTATGCAAGAGCACCGACTATGCATTTGATATTTACTATATTAAATGTATTTTGTATTGAAGGCTGACTTAGTACTATTAGTAATATTCATACTGGGAGCTTGTAAAATTAAAAGATATATATGTAAGATCTTTTTGGTAAAGATTATGAAGAAGTGAGTGAGTGAAGTATATGTAGAGAAGACATGCGAATGGAAGAGTAGAGAATGGAAGAGCTATAAAGGAACTATAAAAGAATTTGTTATGCTTGTTTTGCTCATGATTGAGAACCTTTTGTAACCGAATTACATTGTAAGAGTTGTAAACTCATTGGCCCCTAATAGGGTGTTGTGAACCTTTAACAGGGTTGTTATTCCTCTAACAAGGAAATGTATTATGTAATATTCAGCTCCTAATAGGGATAGGTCTCCTTACAGGGGCATTATACTTTAGTACATTCTTGTGGGTATCATCCCCACCAGGGTTTTCCCTTGGCCAGGGTTTCCTCGTAAAAAAATCATGGTGTTATGAGTTCTGTGTTATTTGTTTATGTTCTTTCCTTTACTGCAATTGTATGGTTAATGTTCAAGTGGTTGAAGAATTTAATTAACTGTTATAATACTAATTCATCCCCTCTCAGTATTATCCAAACCTAATAATTAGTATTAGAGCATTTGGCCCTTGGAGAGAAAGCCTAACAGCTTGAGGGAGAACATAATGGATTTGAACAGTTTACAGGAAAACTTTGAAGCTGCACTTGAAGACCTTGATAATGCTAAATAAGAAAATGGTGAATTGAAGTTTAACATCCGAAGAGATAATAAATTCATAAAGAAACTGAAAGAACAACTTGAACTTTCTAGAAGTCAGAGAGAAGATCTTGTGGTTTAGATAAAAGAAGACTCAGATGAGGCCAATTCAAATCAGGTGAAGCAACTGAAAGAAGAGATTGAGACTCTGAAGCTTGAGAACAAGAATATGGCAAAAGAAATACAGATACAGGAGGATGCTAAGAAGAAAGATGAAGAAACCTTGAACAATACATTGAATTAAAGGAAAGATGAAGCTAATAGCTACAAGAACAAATAATTAGAATTGGAGAAATACAATCAGATTGTGAAAGGTGAACTTGCTGAAGCAAAGAAACATATTGAGAAACTTCACACCAGTAGTGATTTGATTGATGAACAACTAGAAAAGAAGAAACCTATAGGTGTCATGATTGGTATTGGCTTCAATGAAGCTGAATGTTCAAAGAATTAGGAAGAGAAATAAGATGAGAAGATTGATCCTGAGAAATCATCTAGTGAAGAACCTACAGAGAAAATTAGACCTTTCAGATGTAGATTCTTTGGTTGCAAAAAATTTGGAAACATGAAGAGAGACTGCATAGGTAATGCCCCTTTTAGAACTTTTTCTGGTTATTGTTTTAAGTGTAATGGATATGGGCACAAGAAGACTGAATGCAAAAGACCTAATCAATTTGGATATAGAAAAGACAATGGAAGAGAACCTACAATGAAACCTACATGGTACAAATGTAACAGCATTGGACACATTGTGAAGTACTATAAATTACAAGTTAATCAAATAAGAAGACCGCCTATATGTTACAAATGCAATAATCCAGGACATATAGCAAAGTTCTATAGGTATAATGGAGTAGATAATAGAAGATTACCACCTCCTATGAAACCTCAGAAGAATGGAAGTGATAATGGAAAGAGTATTGCAGATGTGAAGAGTGATTTTGAAAATTGTTTTAAGAAAGTAGAAGACAACAGTTGTGGTAAGATATGGAAGATTAAAGAAACTATTGAGACATCAGTTCAGGGAGATTCAGTAGATGCTACTGGATCTTTTCCTGAAGGTAGCAAGACAGAATTGACCTAATCAGCTGATCATGGCCTTAGGGGAGCATTAAATGCAACACATCAGAATTTATCCTGCCCCGCAAATAATGTAGTGAGCTCATGCGAGCTTGGGAATATGTTGAGCCAAAATTATGGATCATATATCTAAGAGTGCATCATCAGCTAACTTATATATTTTGATCGCAAGAATTAGCAGCCGACCAGACAGTTTGGAGTGAAAAAGATAGGTTATAACCTAACTTGTATAAAGCACTGTGTTGTGATCTATTTTTCTGTCATTTGACAAGGAGCGAGATGAGGAGATCAAAGAGAAGAAGTATTCAAACATTTATACACCTACCATGTGTGATCAATTAAAGCATAAACTCCAATTTCCACATGTGAAAGGTATTCTACATTATCTAAGCTATGGATGCACTTGTGATTTTTCAATGTTGTTGATCGTCCTAGATAAAAATTCAAGAAACATCCTTATAAGTTATGTGAAGAGGATCTAGAAGGAGCATTTTCATAGACCCCACATGGTGTATTACACGTAGAAGACATTAGGGCTTACATACATTGTAAGTATGACACAGTGGGAGATGATGACATGCTCACTGAAATGGAAGATATGATTGAGAACAGAATCATGAAGAAAGAATGGAAACATGTCAGTCAATTAAGTATAATGAAGATTATGGATTTGTGCGACTTTGATGGAAATGAATGGTTTAAAATACTTATGAGAAGGGTTCATGACCAATTCATCTAGATTGGTAGCCAACCTGTGAAGATATACAATGACCTAATTCATGAGATTACTAGTTTAGATAACACCAGAGTTGTACCCATTGCAGAGAAACATGTCAAGAAGGAAGTCAAAACCCTAACACACTTGAAGTGGGACAAAAGGGAAATGAAAATAAAGATGTAAGGTTGATTGCAATGATACTTGGTTACAAATTTTTCTACAACAATAGACGTAATTCAGTATCAGCTGGAGTTATTATGATGGCATGGAGAATGATAAAAGAAAACACAGAGTACAACCTATGCGAAGTATTGGCACAATAATTCCTTGAGAATATAAATCTTGTGAAGAAGGATAGAATGAAAAATTTCAGGTTTGGATCATTATTCGTACACATGTTCATTCATATTGAACATAGGTTTCCTGGTCTACACCCTAGTGGATGGAAAGCTGGAGTTCCTACTGGTATAGTAATCTCACAGAGTTACAAAAGACATAACACTACTTGGGTAGATGGAGAACTGTTTGCAATGATCAAAATTCTACAAAGACAAATGAAGAGTAGATACAGACTACATGAGGACATTGTTGAGAATAATAAGGACACAATTTGTTTTATTGTTGAAACAGACTGTGTATGTTTTGAGGCAGTAACCCCTAGAAAGAAATGGTGTTACCCTATGGGCTATGAAGTGAGTTTCGAAGTACTCACCATGCAAGTAGAGCATATTCTTGCATTAGAAGTTGATACATTAGAAGAGAGATGGGGAACATATGAGGAGAATTCAGAGAAGGTAAGAGAAGAACAGTATAGAGGATAGAGAAAGAGAAAGATTTCTAATCTTATCCATGAATGTGGAGTAAAGGTTGGTCTATCTAAGGAAGAACTGAAAGATATTAAGAAGAAGATGGTAGATAGATCCCTTGGAGTAGCTAGTGGAATCTCTAATGCCCCTTCCACCCCTAAAGTAATTATGGTTGATAACACACCTCCACCACAGTAGCATGAAGAACAAGAAAAGGAAGTTACTCCTAGAACTTAACTAGATCTAGTATGCAGACAAAAGAGAAGAACACAGTTGAAGAAGAGAAGAAAACTGAGAAGAATAAAGCATGGAAAACTGACATTAAAATGGTGGAGAAAAGAGAAATTGAACAAGGAAAATTGGTTTCAATTGATAAATATTATGACAGATATGAAGAAGTAGATAAACTGAAAATTGAAGACATTATGATAGAACACATGCTTAGTTTCAAGAAGATACTTTTGGAAGTTGAAGGAAGCATACCCTCAGACTTGTATACAAAATTGGAAGCAGAAAAAATTTGGCACAAGTTGAAGATGATCAGATTACAAACAAAGTGTTTGATGACATGCTACCTATGTTATCCATACAACAGAGAGATATTATAGTTAAAGGATTGAAACCCATGTTCAAGAAAAATGCCAGATTACTAAAGATAATGGTGAGGAAATATGATGAAGTGATTGAGGAAACTCAGAAGGCACTTGAGAAGATACTGTTGAGAACTACTTTTGTCAAGCCCCCACCTCCTAAGATAGATTTACCTACACAATTGGGAATGGATGATAGCACAAAGGACACATAGACTAATGATGAAGAGAGTAAAGAAGACACTACTGTAGATTTCTATGTTTCTGGTGTGGCAATAACACTAGACCCCTCACAAGATGAGAAGGACCCTTTTACAGTAACCATGAACACTTCTATTGTTGATGAACCTAAGAAGGAAGAGGAGAATAAAGAAGATGAGAAGAAAGAGGATGAAGGACAGAATATTGAGCAAAAAGAAGATGAAAAGGAAGAGGTAACTTCACCATCTAGCTTATTGTTGGCAAGTAGTAATGTAAATGTCGATAACATGGATGAAGATGAATTGGTGAAACTGGCATTCACCACACTGAACAAAGCAAAGGAGAAATTAGTATAGAAAGGAGATAAGAAGACAAAAGTGATTTCAAGAGCTATTGATACTGTGAATAAATTGCTTCCAGTACCCTTAGTATTCTAGAAAAAAGATGATATTGAGAACTTGAAAGTCACACTTGATGAGTTTGATGGCCACTTTGAAAATTTGCTGAAGACTACAAAGGAGAAAGAAGAGAAAAAATATGAAGAGAAGAAGCTGATAAAAGTATGCAAGTCCATCTCATTGGACTTAGGAGTTGTGAAAACTTGTTTGATAAATGCAAAGAACTGCATTGCACATGGGAGAAAGTTATTTGGTTACAACATGAATCCTATTAGACACATTCAGAATGTTGAAGATATTATTGCCAAGGAAAGGGCAACTTTGAACAAGTTAATGGATGGTTGTGAAACATCTTCACAGTCCACTATAGAGTTAGACACTGAAGTGACAAAGATATTGGCTTAAATTAGTATATTGGAGAATGAGAAGGAGAGAGTACTGAACAGATTCAATTTGCTGAGGAACTTCATTAATCCAAAGCTATCAATACTTGAGGCACATCTAACAGATTTAGAAAAGACTACAAATTCATTGGCTAAAGGACTATCCATAGACCTGAAGAATGCTAAAACTACATCTTTTGCATTGAATGGATTGATTCATATAAGTCAGATTTTGTTTAAGACATGGAGCACTGAAGTGAATATTTTGGAAGAATCCTTCCAAGACATTCTAAAACTTGTGAGCAAGAAGTGATACTTATTTGTGTGCAACTTTGTCATTATTTTCAAAGGGAGAGAAGAGAAGAGAGAACAAAAAAAATGAATGAAGAAGAGAAGAGAGAATATATATATATATATATATATATATATATATATATAAAGAAAATAAAATGAAAAAGATGAGGAGAAGAAGTGGAGACAGTTTTGTTTTGTTGGCTCACTTAGTTTTTTTTTGTTAAGCATTGCCATCAATGCCAAAGGGAGAGATTATTGGAAAGTGATCAATTTGGGTAATGTGATTCACTTTTTGGTTGTCATTTATGGAAACACATCTAGGTTTAGGATCGAATGTTTTGAAGATAAGTTTTGGTATGTCCAAAATTGACTAAGTACAGAAATAGAGGTATAGTATTATTTTGGATATCGAAGACAAAGATTGATGAATTAAGGCATGCGAGCTTAGTGGAAGATAGTATGGAGTATTTATGACATACACCTAATATTTATTTGGATTTGGTTAAGTTTATGATAAGTTATAAGGATTTGAAGACTAAAAGACAGCAGAGAACAGTGACACAGAGCAGTTGGACAATAGCGAAGAATAAGGGAGTATGACTTGGACTCCAGGAAATCAAAGTTGTATTTTTGTTATTGATAGTCTATACTTTGACTATGTAAGAGTGACAAATATGCATTTAATATTTAATATATTAAATCTATTTTGTATTGAAGGCCGACTTAGTACTGTTAGTAATATTCATATTGAGAGTTGACTTTGTAAAGTTAAAAGATATATATGTAAGATCTTTTTGGTAAAGATTAAGAAGAAGTGAGTGAGTGAAGTATATGTAGAGAAGACATGTGAATGGAAGAGCTATAAAGGAAATATCAAAGCATTTGTGATTCTTTTTTTGTTCATGACTGAGAATATTTTTTAACAGAATTACATTGTAAGAGCTGTAATCTCATTGGCCCCTAACAGGGTGTGGTGAACCTTTAATAGGGTTGTTGTTCCTCTAACAGGGAAATGTACTATGTAATATTTGGCTCCTAACAGGGCTAGGTCTCCTTACAGGGAAATTATACTTTAGTACATGCTTGTGGGTATCATCCCCACCGAGGTTTTCCCTTGGCCAGAGTTTCCTCATAAACAAATCATGGTGTTATGAGTTTTGTGTTATTTTTTTATGTTCTTTCCTTTACTACAATTGTATGGTTAATGTTCAAGTGGTTGAAGAATTTAATTAACTGTTATAATACTGGTTCACCCCCCTCTCTGTATTATCCAATCCTAACATATTTATCATTCTCTCACCCTTATCTTTTTCTTTCCTTTCACCAGTAGTAACAAACAATTCTGCCACAACTTCAATCCCCGTAGCATTAGTATCCCTTGGAAATTTTATCAAATTTTCAATAATTCTCATACATTCTTCCTACATAGTCTCATAGATAAACTCATTTTCTAAAATAAAATGATTTATTGAATCTATGTAGCATAAATTATTGTCAAAATAGAAGAGAACATCATCCTTATACCAGTTAATTGTTAGAGTAATCTGTTGTCCTTACTCTTTTTCGCTTAAGCTATCTCTTAGGTGCATATAATTAATACTTTATATTAATTATATTGTGCAACCTAGTCTTTATGTTTTTAGGATTTGTTCACCTTTAAAGGTTGAACTTTGTAATGCTTTTTCATTCTCTTTGGAAATAACAATTTGCTCTCACTCTGCTGAGATTTTCCAAACCCTAGCTTCTCTCTCTCTCTCTCACAGGTTTCTCTTTCAGCTTTAGGTATTTTGCATGCAGGTGTTCTTGGAATTCTATAGATTTGCATGTTTTACAAATCCTACATGGTATCAGAGCCACCCTATCGCTGGCTAGGTTGAAGATTCTTGAAGCCTCGATTTGAAGACGACAGCCACAACTTTTTTGAGGTTTTTTTGTCACTTTGGAGGAGGCATGATCTTTTGGAGTAGATTGAGCAGAAACAGACTCTGCCATTGCGTTCAAAAGGCCTGGGAGAGTCAAAATCATATAAAACTTGACTAGTTTAGCCTCTGTGAGCACAGGCAAAATTTTTTTGGCCTACTAGGGCCGTACGGACAAGCAAAATGAGAAATTTAAAAAAAAAATCATTTTTCAATGATTTTCTATGCTTAAAAAAGCACTTGTAATTTTATTTGGGTCGCGCCACCCGCACTCCTCCAGCGCGCCACCCGCGCCCCTCCAGCGCGCCACCCCCTCTAGCAGGTCCTCCGGCTCCCCACCGGCGATCTCCCTCCGCTCAGTCGCGGCCCCTCCGTCGCTCATTTGCCTCCTGCGCCCGGCCTCTGCCCGGCCGCCGCCCACATAGACAGTGACATTAGCTGACGTCACCCGGACGTCAGCCGATGGCCAAACGGCCGTCAATTTTAAGACAGTCACTGGTTTTTTCCAGCGAGCATGCACTTTGAGGGTCCTGGTGGTTTTTGACCGTAACTTGAGCATACGGTGTCATTTTTCAAAAAATGAAATATCACCAGAAAGGTGTTTCTGAGACAGACGCAGTGTTATAGGTATTATTTCCTAATTTTACCATTTGGTTGCTGATTTTTGTAGTCAAAGTAGTGCCTTTGTTTGTGCTCCTGTTCGGCTTCTGGAACTCAGGTTTTTCTCTCATTTTTTTTTGTGCATTCTGTAGTTGTTTATTTGAGGTGCACAGGGGATAGGATTATACATTGTGGGGGGGTGTATTTTACTTTCTATCATTTCATTCAGAAAGACCCTTCTACTTCTGTCTTATTCTTCTTTCAATGTCGGACCCCTCTGTGGCCCGACTGACACCTCACAACTACCACACATGGAAGCCACACATGACCAGACTCCTCATGTCATGAGGTTTATGGTCCTGCATGGATGTGATTCAGCCATTTCTTTAGAGGCCTTATGAGGCTCTTATGCATAGGAACAGGATGGATGAGGCAATGGGCCTCATTGCCATGAACATTTCAGATGGGTTGTTGTTCCAACTGGATGGCCCGACTACACCTAGGGATATGTGGGACAAGTTCTCCACCTTGTTTGGCACCATGGCTCAGTTCAGGATTCTCCAGATAGATGCAAAGTTCATCTCCTTGGCACCTGACTCATTCACCAGCATTGAGGACTTCCTGATGAAGTTCAAGTCCCTTCGATCTATTTTATAGGTTGCTGGAAAGACGAAGTCAGATGATGAGTGTATCTTCCTGATACTCTCC
>MU225105.1:3626692-3684115 GCA_018584345.1 Thuja plicata | reverse complement strand
TATATATATATATAATTTCTCCAATCCACATTTGAACACAACTTAAACAAAACCAAACAAGTAATACACTATTTAATAAACCATACAGTCACATTTCCAAATCATAAAAAAAGCTTACCTCTGGAGAAACCTTCAAGATTATTGCTATGCTGAGGAGATACTCAACATCCAACCAAGGGGGGGGGGAATAAATTGAAATGAAAAATCCTCATTAGACTCTGCAGTTTGAGTCATTTAGAAAAAAGAGAGAGTAGAAACCAAAATTGATGTTAGACCTATTAATCAACTAATGGAGATGATGAAGACCGAGTGATAATAGGTATACATGTTTGTAGAAATGGTTAGATCAGTTGTTATTTTTTCATTGATGTCGAGTAATTGATTACTGATTTATATTGAGTTACCATATCACAAGAAGAAGAAGTTAAATGGGTGATGAATAAAAAATTAGCCAATGATGAAGTAATGTTGATATAGTTCTTTTCTACTATATATTTGATGTTATCAAGTCGACACATTTGATTGATTAAGTTAGAGATTGTAAAGATTTAAGTTATGATTGAAAAGAGTTACTCTACTGAGCTAGACAAAGTCAGTCGATATAGAGTTGTGTTAGTCAGTTTTAGTCACCGAGCACTGAGAAGGAGTTAGGCACCGAGCAATGAACAAAGTTAGTTATCGAGTTGCTAAGCAAGTTACCGAGTACAAGATATTGATTGAGAAAGATGATAAGATTGAATTCAATACGAAGCTATGATGATATGGATGTTGATGAGAATTAAAGGAAGTTTGTTAGAAGATCTAAAAATGAGAAATTTCAATGAGAAGATCTAAGGTGAAGATTAAGTGGTTAAACCTGATTATTAGAGTTCCAAGAAAAAGTTCAAGTTACGAGGTAAAAGTTAAATGGTTTACCGAGCTAAGATTTGTGAAGAAGATGATCAAACAGATGAGCACAAATGATGGAAAACCTAAGCAAGGAGATTAATAGGAAAAAGTTTGTCGATATAAAGGATGAGAACTAAAAAGAGAAGAGATGCTGGAAAGTTGAATTAAGAAGTAGAAGAGGTTGAAGAACATAAGTTACCGAGGAGAAAAAAAGTTACTGAGCAGAACAAAGAAGTAGAAAGAGAAAGAAGTATAGTCTAGAGAAGATAAAAATGGCATATGTGATGCCAGTATTCATGTGAGCACAAAGGATTTGACCCAAGAAAAAGTATTTTCTATATTTACGAATCAAAGTTTTACTGTTTCTTATTAACATTTTTATAGAGAAAATATCTTAACCAAGTGGATTTAATATTCATATTTGTAAATCCTAGAAGTAGGTGACATTCAAAAATAGTGTTTAAAGACCTCTAAAAAAGCCACTCCTAACAGGGTGAAGATCTTAACAGATCTGAGGTAAATCCCTTAGCAGGGTCACATCTAGAAAAATGTGTTTGTAATCTTTAACAGGATAAGTTCTTAACCGAGCTTACTTCAGAAGAGTACATTTTTATTGTGGGTCACAATTCCCACAGAGGTTTTTCCCATATTGGGTTTCCTCATCAAATATGGTGTTAAATGAGTTTGAATGATTGATTTGCATATTATGAGATGTATGGTTTTTTAAGTTATTAATTTATTTGGTGAGTCGGTCATTACTGTATTTAGTTCTATCGAGTGAATCAGTGAGCTAAGTTTTAAGTATTTAAGTATGATTTTGTCTAATTCACCTCCCCTCTCAGTGGACCAACAATTGGTATCATAGCTCTAGTTCTCAAAAGTGTTAAGTTTAAAATACTTGAGTCAAGATCTAAAGATGTAAAAGAGGGAACCACCAAAGTTGAATAGGGAACATTTCTCTACATGGAAAAGCTGAATGAGACTGCCTATGTCTTGTATAGGAGAATATGGACTTCATTTTCCTGATAATGAATATGTTACACCTACAACTACACCTTTGATAACTAGTGAGCAAAGACAAAATCAAGAACACACATAAGTCATGATTGAGATTGCTTCTACACTTATCAACCAGGAATATGATGAACTTGATGGATGTACTACTTCAAAACAATTGTGGGATAAGATCATTTTGACCTATGGTGGAGATTAGCATGTTCAAAAGGCAAAAGTAGAAAGTCTGAGAGGTAAATTTGATTCATTGAGAATGAAAGAAGGAGAAAAAATAATACAGTACAACACTAGACATAAGGAGATTGTTAATTCTATTAGAGGAGCTAGTGGAGCCATAACAAAACAATATGCAACAAGAAAAATGTTGAGAACCCTTCTACCGAGTTATGTTATTCAAGTATCTTCTATACAAGAGTTGAGATCCATTCCTCAGATGAATGTTTCACTTGATGCTACCATTGGTAAGCTAGTTTCATTTGAGATTAATGATTTTGATAATAGTCTACCTGCCACATCTAAGATTTAGTCTAGATTTAAATCATCTTTGAAGATTGGAATTTCTATTGACTCTAGACCTAGTGATGGATATGTGAGCAATCCTAGTGAGAGATTTTAGAGCTGTAAGAGTGGTTTGGAAAAATTATTTGGTATAGATGAAGAAAATGAGAGAGAGTTTGAAGCTTTGTTGTCTAGGAGGCTACAAAGAGGCAAAGGAAGATACCGAGGTAAGTTACCCTTGAAATGTTTTAACTATACCAAGATTGGTCATATTGCAGCTAATTGCACAGAAAGATAATGAGGAGAAGAAAAAGAACAAAGACAAAGACAAAAGAGAGAACATATTCAAAGACTACAAAAAAGGTAAGAAATCTTGTCATATTGCTAATGAAGGACTAAGTGATGATTCAGATGACAATGATGGTGAAGAAGTTGTGTATGCTACTATTAAATAAAATTTTGATGGAGAAAACAAAGAAGAACCAAGAGCTCTAATATCACAAGTAAGTAAGAATGAAACATGGATTATAGATAGTGGTTGTTACATCACGTGACTAGGGACACACTTAAGTTTACTTCCTTGGAGAAGCATGATGGAGGATTTTTTTAGATTTAGTAACGATGTTGCATACCTTGTGAAAGGAAAAGGTTCTATAATTATACTGAATAACACAAGATGTAATGATGTTTATTGGGTTGAAGGCTTAAAGTATAATATGTTGAGTGTTGAACAATTACATAACACAGGTCACCAACTGGAATTTCAACATGGAAAGGTGAAAGTTTTTGATAAGAAGGAGAGTCTGATTACTACTAGAGAATAATCCAAATGTAATTTATTTTATCTTGATACTTCTATGAAGAGTTGCATGTTTGCTAAAGTTGAAGATGTTTGGTTATGACACAAAAGGATTTGTCATGTTAATTTTGAAAACCTGATCAAAGTGAGTAAGAAGAATAGAGTCAAAGGACTACCAAGATTAGAGAAACCCGATAATATTATGTACAAAGAATTTTAAATGGGTAAAATGACTAAATCTGGTTTTTCATGCAAGACTTATGTTACACAAGGAATTTTGGATTTAGTGCATATTGATTTATGTGGACCCACAAAAAATCAAAGTTACTATGGAGATAGATATTTTCTTTTACTTGTGGATGATTATTCTAGAATGATGTCTATAATGTTTTAAAAAGAAAAATTTGATGTATTTCAAATGTTTAACTGATACAAGGCCAAAGTTGAGAAAGAAACATGAAGACAACTAAAATGTCTGAGATCTGATAGAGGAGGTGAGTTTACATATGATGAGTTTACACTGTTTTGTAATGAAAATGGAATTAAGAGATAAATGTCAGCACCGAGGACACCACAAAAAAATCGTATTACTGAGAGAAGAAACAAATCTATTGTTGATTGTGCAAGGAAACTGATGATTGAGAAAGGTATTTCAAATTTTTTTTGGAGAGAAGCAACTAGTACTACTATTTACACATTGAACTGAGTATAAATTAAGAAAGGTACCAGCAGAACACCTTATGAAATCTGGTATGAACATAAACCTAATGTGAGTTATTTTAAAGTTTTTGGAAGTAGATATTATATCTTGAAACATTCTAGAGAAGGAAATTTTGATTCTAAAGGGAATGAAGGGATATTCTTAGGATATTATACAAGGAGTAAAGCGTATAAGTGTTTGAATAAAGTTACTAACAAAATGGTGAAAGTGCAAATGTGAGAATCAATGAGTTTGCAGAAAAGAATGATGAAGAAAGAAAAAAGGAACCTGAAGATTATGATAAGTTTGTATACATGTACAACTTGATGTTCCTGACACCTTACTGAGAGAACTTAATCACACTAATAAAATTCAGCCTAATTTTTGACACGCAGTGGTCAATTTTACGAATAAAAAATGTAGAACGTTTGACCAATGTGGCCGTTAAACTTTTTTTATAGAAGCAATGATGACTAACATAGTCATCAAAATACCCAAATGGTTGAGAGAAAAGGGCTGCACAATAAATAATTGTAGGTGCCTTGCCCTTCCAGTGTATTCCACAATTGGTCGAATGCACGATGACCGTACAACACAAACACATATATAAAACAATGAACATACGACGAGAATGCTATATACATGATGCCGTAATTGTCAGACAACTATGTGGTGGTCATCAGTATATCGACAACCATACAATGATTGATTCATCACTTATATAGCTTTCTCATTGATTACATAACCAACAAAGGTCAAAATATCGACAGTAAGTGCAGGCACCTTGCCCGACATGTGTATTCCACAATTGGTCAGAGTTATGACAAACATACTATGTGAACATAGATATTAAATGACAAGAATTCTATATAAGCGACATCGTGGTGGTCATCGATATACCGACTACTATATGATGATTGATTCGTCACTTATATAGCTTTCTCATCCATTATGTAACCAATAAATGTCAAAATATCAGCGAGCTTTTAAAAAAAAATAAAATAAAAAATAAAATTTATGCTACTATTATTTATTGTTTATAATTGTAGCCATATGATTTCCACCTATATGATATCAAATTCTAATCAACCTTAATATTATCATCTAAATAATTCATTATCACAGTCTATGCCTAATTTTCCACCAGGAACTAGGTCAAGCAATCCAACAAAAGTAACATTATAGATCAATTGCTTGTAAATTAACTAATCATAAGCACACTAAAACATACTTTTCACTTATAGAGTCACCGATATCTCATATCCACAATCCTAAACATAAAAATGAATTAGGAAATTTCTATTCATTTCACTCAACGAAGTGCATATAGTCTCCCAGTGAGCAGCAATTTACATTTTTTTCATTAATTTGCGCATAAAAGATACTCCAATACACACATTAACTCTCAATTTTATGTTCCTTTTATCATATTTCAAGAAATCTAATTTGTTGATTTTCTTGATTTTCACAAAAAACATTACTAAATCAGTCATTCTATTCATTTACAAGAGACATAAATACAAAGCACAATTTCAAAATTTTCAAATTTTGCACACAAAATAGCACTAATACTAATAAAATATTATAAAATATGCACTAATTAAGCACATAGATCCATTTCTATATCTACCATGCAACAAAAAATAGAGAGAGATCCATTTATTACAACACAATGAACCACAACACCATAGTTACACAACATTAAGATCAAGAGCAGGCTCCAAGATACACATATTGATCCCAACTAAAACAAAATCCATAGCCCACACCCATGGTTTTCCCGCATCTGCTTCCTTGCATACACTCACCAAGTTTGCATCACACATCCTTGACAAGAACGGTGTGTCTTCTAATAAGATAATAATCAAGACCCCTTTTTAAATGTTCTTGTGTCAAGGATGTTAAAGATTGTTATGGTTCAAGTGCCTTCCCTCAATGAACTTGAAAATAAGGAGGTCCTTTTATGAACCTTGTGTTGGTGGTGTTACCAAACTTGAAGAATGAAGACATGGAGTTTCCTTGTGGGTTTGCATGGGTCCTAGATGCTCTACATTACATTTTCTATCTTAAAATTCTACCTATTGGAGAATTTAAACAATTTGATTACAAATGACTCAATATCCTAGCCCCAAATAATTTATAGAACATAACAATTTGAACCCCAACAAAATGCAATGTATAGATATGTCAAAGTAAAGTAACAAGACATGAATAAACTAGTGCAATAATTGAATATAACTCACCTCAAGTTTATAATAGCTACTACTATGAATATCATGTACATACTCTTCATATTTTTTCCATGCAATCAATCTCATATGAATATCCTACTCTCATAATACATCTCATCAACTACGAATATAAAGGAATCCAAATGAGGCAAATCATTGTTTTTATCTAACAAGTTTGGTTTATGTGTAGGAAAAGGTACACATTCATCATTTAATAGCATGTGAGATGAAGTGGGATCCCACAAGAGTTGAGCCCAACATACTATTGATTTACATAGAAGTACAACTACAAGAGTCTTGAGCCACAATAACATAAGAGCATCACATTAGTTATCAAGAGGAATACATGATATACTATTGCAGCAAGAGTATAATACTCTAGAATGTTCTCAGAGCTAAAGAAGAAGTGATCAAACTCTAGAATTGTACAAATACATATTTCAAGAATATTGAAACTTGTTAAAGGATGAATAAATATCAAAAGAGAATAAAGACAAAGCATTGGTTTTAAAAGTATAATAGTGCACATATCAAAAGACATACTGTCACAAGGACAAAAATTTGCATGCATAACAAAATAGAGGCTATTGATAAAGTGGAAGATCATGATATAGTAATCAAAATAAACATTAGGAACAATTTTTTTATCATTCGTTTACTTTTTTTCTTAATAAAAAATCACTGGTATTTATACATGAAATGCTAAAGTAATAGTGAGCTTAAAAGAAAAAAAACATCCACATATTAAATAGGGACATATCATAAGACATGGAACAACAATTGGGATTCACACAACTTTTATGAGGACAACATAGTAGTGAAAAACAACCATAAAACTAAGAGATAAAAGTTCTAAATGGATAAGCAGAGACAATCAAGGAAAGCTTCAACAAAGAGGGTTTTTTTCTATTTCATAAATAATTCAAGTCATCATATGTAATAGTTAATGATGCATAATAATCGAAGGATACCATACATGCAAGAACAAAGTATTATCAATTATGGAGCAACAATGAAGAAGCTACAACATAGTTTTCTTACATCTTAAGAGCTGAGATCAGAGAGCTACAACCCATTTAACATAGTGATGAAAAGAAGGATTCATAACGACCTTGTATGTGATAGTCGTCAATCAAATGTGAAAGATAAAAATAGATAAAGATATGATAATCATAATATTGCAAAGATATCAATACAATTTTGTTGGTTTCTCAAGAAATCCAAGTTTCATTATTATAATCATCTTAGCCATTATGATACAAGAACAAGAAGCAAAAGCCTAAGGAATAGTGCAGGTTATTTGGAATAATAATGATATGAATGTAGAACTCAAAATATCACCAAAAATTATAGTGATAATACAAATCAGTGTTAAACATTTACAGTAGTGAAAGGGCAACCTAGTGAGGATGTTATAAAGTTATGGATATCAAAGGAACATATGCTTCATTGAGACCAATGACAAATGTAGTGACTACTATAGGATTGACAGGAAGGTTTGAAAAGAACAAAGTTTCATACCAAGACATAAGAAACATACTTAGTTATTTTAAGGTCAATAGATACATAAATAAAGCTACAGGAAATCCTCATGGAGGAATCAAGGGTTTTAGAGTGCATAAACATAAAAATATTATTGTATGTGCACATGAAGGTACAAAAAAATGTAAAGCTCAAATTTAATCTTTAGCAAAATCTATGAAACCCTCATAGTGACAAGAAATTCAATATACATAAATGTATATAGGCATATGAGATCGGTTAAAAATATTATGAAGCTCTAAATATCATTAACCATAACCTGCAATGGATACCAAACATGTGGCATGTGTAATTCCATAACCTCCTTCACAATTTCTATGAAATCTTTAGAGCTCAAAGTGGAAGAGAAAAAACCCTTAGCCCTCGACCTTCCATTGACTAAGACCTTTGGTAGGTATTATTCCATGGATTCTAAACAAGTTCCCCTAGTTGTCCAAATTAAAGATGCCCAAGTTTCCTTAGCTACTCATCTTACCAAGAGGTTAAAAATAAAACATTTTCTAGTGGACATTCCTACCAGCTATGGATATTGTTGAGCAAAGTGAAAATACTTAAGGAGAAAAAACCTTTACATATGAAAAGTGATTTATAAAGATTCATCTTTATTACAAGAAAAATATACAATTGAGAGTGCATCATATGTTGTCCATGCAATGGATAAGAGAAATAGAAAAGCCCACACAAGTCATGGGTTGGCTCATAAAACTATACAGAAGGAAATGCATGTGTAGAAGTCAAGAGAAGATAGATAAGGGAGATCCTCCATTGCCTGGTTTGAATGGTGGATTGATTGTATTGTAACAGCTAGTTGAAACTCGATTCCATCTCCTTAAGTATACCTGCAAAGTTTGTAAAATAGGTGTTAGTCACAAAGACTTAGCAATGACAAATCCAATATCATCTCTATAAGTTTGAATTCTATACATGTATCCTATCAGTCACATGATACCATGAAAGAAGAAAGAGATCAACTACATGCAAAAAAAAAATCAAATGTTTTAATTAATTAGTTTGTTCCATGTGAAGATACAGGAAAAGAAGGTAAGAAATTAGTAAAGGGACATATCATTCCAATGTGAAACCTTTTAGTTTACCATTACAAAGACAAATCAACAAGAAAAGATAAGACATCACGAGTAAAAAGTTGAGGTCAAAGCACATGTGATTAATAATAGAGCATTTCATTCACGATCAAAATAAGGATGCTATAGGTACATTCAACATGAGGAGCCATAAATCATCATTATATAGCTACATATAAGCAACATAGATATTATCAAAAGAAATAATTAGCTAATTAAGAGCTAATATCCAAAATTTCAGTATCATCACAAGCATCAATATGTGGTTGCAAATTCAATAGGATGGGATACATTATGATAACAAAATGTTATGGCAATCATACCTAGGAAACGCATCACCATGAGCGAAAGGCTACAAAAAAGTCTTATAATGTTTCTTCACACTAATGCATGTGAATAAATATTATAGAAATCAATGATTTTATATAGCATAAGCATGTTCAAACAATGAGAAATTGATAATGCAAGAACATATAGAGAAAAATTAATGAAAATAGTAATGTTCAGTGCTAATTTTCAGTCAACAAATAACAATCTAAGTAAAGGGAAATATGTAGCTGATAAAATTTTACATTAAGCTGCAACTAGCAATGGAAAGATATAGATTTTATCATGTAAATAAATTTGAGAGGACATGATATGGACGATTCATTGTTTTCTTCGAATCAACTATAAAGGAAGGTACAATGAAAGAGTATCAAAAGTCAATTATGCAAAGGAAAGTACATATTTGGACTACAAGGACTTTACTACAGGAGAAAATTTAAATGATTGGAATATGCAAGTGTAGAATTTACAGAATAGTGGTGATTAGATCACCATATCATAGTCACATGCGGACAACGTAGATTTAAATTAAGAGTTTAGCTATTTTCATGTGTCAGAGTTACCAAAAATGAAGATATTGATATTAAATGCTAACATAAACTAATCTTGTATCTATCCCAAAGGTATGAAGGAATTTATAGGTTTACATAAGAAATAAATGCAATGTTTCAAGAACAGGGCAGCAATATGTAGAGAGAAAAATATTATTTCAAATAATTGAAAGATATTCACGTTCTGACCAAATTTTTCTGAGGAGGGGGCATGGTTTTAGATTAAAATGATTCATATAATTTTCTTTGTACTTTTCTCTAAACAACATTCTGTGCACCATAGATAGCACCATATATTCTAGGAGAGGAGGAGAGAGAAGAAACCTAGTGTTTCCTAACTTTGACAAAGTTATCTTTGTAGAGCTCCTTTTGATTTTGTTGCAATGTCGAGGCAATAACTGTTAATTCATCTTTCCCAAACTGCACAAAGACACCCAAATAAATAAATACATGATTACTTACTATCAACTCAATCTCAAAACTTAGAAACCAAAATAACATCCTAATTGATAGTTTTATTATTGAAGAAATTTCTTTAAAAATAATATTTAGTTTAGATTATGGGTGGAACACACATCATGAAAAATACAATGAAAGCAATACTTTAGTAAGTAGGAGGATTTTTTAATTTTTTTTGGAGTGTATTTTTCAAATGTAAATTATACTGTTAACCATTATTTTCATGTGCACTCTGATTTTCTTTATTGTTGAATTTTATTGTTTTCATCTACTTTAGCATCTAAACCATTGAAGAAGCCATTTTTAAAATATTAATTGAGGTAATCTTGTTTCACTTTTTGGTGAGTATAGGAAAATGTAATAAAGTTGTGGTCATAGTGATAGACATCTGAAAAGTAATAGATATTATCTTGTAATAGAGCACGGTGCAACAAAATAAATGGGAAGTTAAAATCAGATAATATCCTTCATCATTTTTATCCATAATAAGATATAATCACTCAACCAAAATAGCCAACATACCTTCTTGCTTCTTCGTCATGCAACGTTTCATCCATTACCTTGCTTGGAGGATATTGAGACAAGCTTTCCAGGTCACAAGCATATGGCTTGGTATTGAAGAACTATTCAATACAAAAAGAAAAGTCACTAACCTCCAGAGAATTCTTAAGAACAATACTTACACACACTAACAAACTGGATATTATCATGAAAACTAGCATACCACAAGCATGTATCTCCAGATAATGACCCATTCTTTCAGAAGATGTATGTACCTAAAGGGAAATTCAATGTCATCTTTGGTCTCATCATCATAAGAACATGACCCCCCCTTGAGCAAGGAAAAATTGCATGCGTTTATTGAATTTTCTTCTAATATTTTGACCTCTGGTTGATTTCCCTATTTTAGGCCTACTATATGTCTCAATTTCATCTTTTATTCTTGCATTTCCCTCACTCAAGGAAGATAGATCGGACAAGTACCTATTAGGTGGTTCGTGTAGCCCATCAAATGAGAGATATTGTTGGTAAGGAGCGAGACATTTTTCTAAATGAGGGTAATGTTGATGATGTAATCTTTGGACCATTGATCTTGATGGTAGTACTATTAAATTTTGAGAAAGTTAATACCTTATTATTAAACCACTCAATTAAGATGGGTGTAAAGAGAAAGAAAGAAAATAATAAACTATTTCTATAGGGTGTATTGGCTTATACCTGCCGATCCATGTCACTATGCTGGATCCTCGTAAAAGGGGTTAAATTTATTGCATATGTGAATCATTTATCTTAAGTTAGCCAAAAATTACATGATACATATGCCACAAATTACATAGAAGACAACATGAACAATATGCATTCATTATAATATTTATATATTTTTTAATTCCTTACCTTTACTTTGTGTGCTATGAAAGATTTTCAACAAAAGGAGTGATGATGTCTATAGTCAATTGCTTGTTTCCACAAAGGGTGATAATTAATTACACAATATATACATGAAATCAGCACCAACAATTGAGCATCATAAGCAACACATTGGTTATTTTTTAAACAATAAATATATTAAATATACGAGTAATAATTAAAACATGTGTATCATAAATCACATATGTTGTAATCATTAGAATTGAACACAATAAATTAATTGTACCATGGAATTAGAGTTTAATAAATAATAAATTATATATGAAAACATATAAGTCAAATACATTTGTATAAATAAATCAATATTACCATCATCATCATCGTCATCATCATCATCAACATGACGACGATGATGATGATCACCACCACCACCACCAACACCATCATCGCCATCATCATCATCATCATCATCATCATCATCATCATCATCATCATCACCACACCACCACCACCATCATCACCATCATCATCATCATCATCACCACTACCACCACCACCACCACCACCACCACCATCTTCTTCTTCTTCTTCTTCATCATCTTCAGTTTCTTCTTCTTCATCTTCAGTTTCTTCTTCTTCCATCACATTATAATTTACTGGCCTTCCTCTTGGATCATGTCTAACAAAAAATGACCAAGTCGGTTTATGTGGAACCTATAAGTAAAACACTTTCTCACATTGTCTTGGAAGAACATAGGGTTTATCTCTAAATAGCTCAAATGACCTTGAATTAATCATTGTAAATCCATTATCATGTTGAATAACAGTTATAACAGGATCATTTTGATTCAGTAGTAGCCTGTACCATTTGATGACAAATAGAACTAATTTGAAGAATTCAAAGTCGCACTCAAGTATTTCATCCAAAATTCCATAGTATCAGTTTTGAGATTCTTGAAGATGCATGTCATTTCTAGATGAAATATTAGTGACCTTGAAGTTTGCAATTATCCTCGAATCACTAGTTTTCTTTGTGTTGTCCAAATTTTTTATGCAAAATTTATGGCCATGGTAGTATATATCTTTGTAGTGCTTGACCTACAATTTTCAAACATTTGAAAATTATTTACATTGTGAGTTGATATTAAACATATGGGTCATGATTAATAAATTTATACGTACCTGTCTACCTCTTAAACCATTTTCTAGATCAATTACCATTGGCATAACATTGGAATCTACATTATGATGAGCTTCTTAAACCAATGAAGCAACACCTTCCCATGTTAATGAGTGACCATTTTTTTGACATAGTTCACTCCATATCATCATCCAATCAAGATTGTTTGCAATATACAAATGTAGTGCATCCCACTCTCGACCAAGTGTATAAAAAAAATAGACCACTTACAAAAAAAATTTAATTGGAGATTTATAAGAATTAATTAACTACAATAATATCTTATAATTACCTCTCACTTTTCTCAATATACCTTTCCCCATCAAGTACTCCCCTTCAAATTTGTTAATAGAGTTGGGGTCCCAAATGCGATCTACATGGATATTTGCTACAAAATTAGGAAGATATTAACTAATGTACACCATGGTATGGTATACCATATATCCCTCCACCATAGAACCCTCAGGATGTGCTCTTTATCAAACCAAACCCTTCAAAATTTAATGTGCCTCTCAACCATCCACATTGACCTAGTTTGTACAGGTCCACACAATTCAATCTCCTCAACTTGATGTATGAGGTAGTGTTCTTGTGTATTGAAAAAAGTATAAGGTAAACACTTTTGCATTTCACACATAAGATGAAGAATTTCTCCCTTCCAATATTTTATATCTTCTTTATTGATTTATTTAGATGAAAACCACCTAGAAGAGATTCAACACACAAAAACATATAAATGAGACTTTACAAAAAGTATACAATAAATTATTGAAAAAGTAAAACAAGTCATAAATATAACATCTATACAAAAAATCCAAAAAATAACGCTTCTAACCTCATGTATTTTCCAAGATCATATATAACTTATTTGACACTATTGTCAAAGTGGTGTGGGAGAGATAGAGGTAGAACGTATTGCAATAATTATAAATATTTTTAATATTTTAGAAAATAATACAATGAAAACTACATACAGTAAACAAATATATAGAGAATACAAAATAAAATAAATTATCTTAATAAATGTATGCCAATCTTGTGTTTTTATCCCTAGCCCAAATTCACTTTTCTTTGATATAAGATTGTTTATGTTCGCAAAAAATTCTATGGGAAATCAATTTTTTTGTATGACTTCTTTTATAGCATTGCTTTTCTACTCTGATAATAACCAAGGAAGGGCACTTATATCAATATGGTCTCCATTGTTATTTGATCTAATGACATTTTTCAATGCATTTTTGGAATCTTCAATGTCACTACAAAATTTGATAATTTTTTTATTTATCACGCCCTCGTCCAATAATTTCCATAATGTCTCTATTATATTCTTTCTAATATGTGTAGAATCAAACAAATGCAAGATTGAGAGGTGCTCATAGTATGACAACCTGCTAAATTGTCTAAGATAAATTTTTAGTCCTTTTGGAAGTTAGTCATTGATGCCTTGACGACCTTCACGAGCATCAATTACATCATCAGTAAACAAAACACAATATCAAAATGTAAATTTCAAACAAAAAACATCAGATTGATTGACATTACCTCAATGATTTATTCTCTTGTATTCCAACTTTCATAGGTGAGGTGTCATTCTTCATGACTTTGATGTAGTCTCTTCTTTCCCATTGAAAATATGTTTTTTGGTAATTTGATACTTATGATTTATGTGGAGAAAGTGCCTATACTCATTGAGAATATGCTTTCCTAAACTTTTTGAATGACTATATTTGATCTTTGGACCAAAAATTGGACATGAAAATTTTCCCTTTGTTTGAAGACCTACAATATTGGTCTATAATTGGATTAATTTTTTTGATTTTGATAATTACAATTATCATGCGTAAACTTAAACATACAACAAAAATGTGTTAGCAGTGCTATAACATACCACAAAAATGTGTTAGCCTAGGGGCATCATGTATTGTCCATACAAGTGTTGCATGGAATTGAAACTGTCTTTGTCTTATTGGTCAGAGATGTCATACATAGTGACCCCACTCCATAAATCTAACAACTTGTCGATAATGGGCTCAATATATACATTAATATCTTTAAATTGGTACTTACCTAGTTGAATGAAAAAAAATATTACATAATTATTATGATCATTTTGATGCAGTATTTATAAATAAATTTAGATGACTATTAAATAAAAAAATACCTGGAACAATCATTTCCAACATTATGTGCTCCCTCTTTATGGACATCCAAGAAGGAATGTTATTGTTGATAACATAAATAGGCCACAATGAGTAAACATATTTCATCTCTCCAAATGGATTGACACCATCCGCTGCCAATGAAAGCTTGAGATTATGAGGTTCTTCTTTAAAGTGTGGCCAAGTTTCCTCTATGTCTTTAAATGAAGAACCATCCGTATGCATTCATATAATGACATCTCAAATTCTATTGTGTGCATGGTAATCCATAAATTGTGCCAAGGTAGTGTACCTAAATAATCGTTGCAGACATGAAATAATGGGAATATACTGGAGAACCTTGCGAGGCACCTTTTTTGTTATTTGATCTATTCAATATCTACTAATATGACATGGTATGTGCACTAAGTTGTGAACCAATAAAGTGGACACATCTTTAAAAAAATTCAAATTTTATATAGCTCGATCGAGTTATTGAAAATTCAAAATTGTTCTAGGCCTAGAAAATATTATAAAAAAACTCAATCTATCTTAGAACCCGATTGGGTTTCTAAATTTCAAATAACCCGATCGGGTTTTGAAAATCAAAAGTACTTCAAAACTCGATTGGGTTTTGAAGAACTAAAAATTATGCATTTATTATCCATAACCTGAGCGGGTTATGAAGAAATTAAAATAAGATTTTCTCTGGAAGCCATAACTTCCACATATGGAGTCCGATTGAATCCATTCAAAAAGTGTACGAAGGATTTTGAGACAATCTAACACATGATTAACCTACGATCATCTTTAGTAATCAATTTTTTTCCATACATTTTAATCGAGTAAGGTATAAAATAGGTACTCATTGTTTCCCATACATGTAACATATAGAAAAATTAGTATGCTCTCTCTCTCTCTCTCTCTCTCCTTATCATATTATCTCCCTCTCTCTCTCTAGGGAGGGAGGGAGGGAGAGAGAGGTTGGGGAGTGGGAGATAATATGATAAGGAGTGGGGGAGAGGGTAGAGAGAGAGAATATAATACAGAGAGTGAGAGAGGATATGATACAGAGAGAGAGAGAATACTGATTTTTCTATATGTTGCATGTATGGGCAATAATGAGTACCTATTTTATACCTTACATGATTCAAATGGATGGAAAAAAAATGGTTGATGCCTAAATATTATTGTAGGTTAATCATGTGTTAGATCGTCTCAAGATATTTCCTACTCTTTTTGAATGGAGTCAATCGGTCTCAGTATGTGGAAGTTATGGCTTCCAGAGCAAAGCTTATTTTAGTTTCTTCAAGACCTGATTGGGTTATGGAGAATAAAATGCATAATTTTTACTTCTTCAAAATACGATCAGGTTTTGAAGTAATTTTTGCTTTTCAGAACCCAATCGGGTTATTTGAAATTTAGAAACCCGATCGGGTTATGGCTTGGGAAGAGCTTTGGAAAATGAACCAAAGGCTTGGAGGCTCATTTTCCCTCTATTTTTGTTCTTTAGACATTTTTTCATCTTGTAAGATGAATTCTTGACTTTACCTTCATCAGGTTTGTAATTTTTCAACAGGGTAGCTCTATAATTTCACCATAATCTCATACGTCTTCTTATCTTTCTAAGAATATAAATTTTTCTATTTTTGGACAACATTAGCATAGTAAACTTTAATTTTCTTTACTATTGTCTTGATTGTCCTCACAGACATATGTCTACCATTTTTTAATAAATTTTTATATACTTAATCTAATTAAAAATAAATTACATATTATTGTTCTACACTTGATTCTATACACTATAATTTTTTTTTATTATTTTTGATTATTTTGATGCAAGTTATGCCCAGCGCACGAACATGTACCAAATTTTTGGGATGCGATCACTTCAAAAAATCACAGAAAAAAATACTCATCAGAAAATTAGAAAAAAATAAATAACTTATAGATCTCACTCTTACCTATAATCCTACCAAAGGGATTTTAAAAATACTAAATATAACTATATCTTTTGTACCACGCACAGAAACATCTATGTTATGTTTTTCTAAAAAAACCAGGAACATGTTTTTGTGCGTGCAGGGTTTGACCCTCTTAATCTTATCAATTTTTTTTAAAAATTAGTATTTTAGAAACTAGATTCAGAGTACTACAATTTTTATTTTTTACAAATCTTATTTTAATTGCATGACCCTTAAACACCTGTTCCAAGTTCAAGTTTACCCAATTTTAGAAAAAATGTGTCCACTTATACCCCCTTTTTGGTCCACAACTTGGTGCACATACCAGAAAATTAGGGCATTTTGTTGAAAATTCATGTTGTTTATGATATATAATATGATCATTGAGATATGTATGTATTATTTGATAATCCATCCCAATATCTTTCATAATAGCAGATAATTCTTGGTATGAGCGAGGTAGAATGTTTGATAGTGGTAACAAACACTCACCTATCAACCTACGAAAAAAAATATAATTAATGGTACATGATTAAACCTTTGTTAAAAATAAGGAAATTATGACTAAATATGTGAAAAAGATGACATATATGACATACCTTAACATTCATGAGATTGCTACATTGGACAAATCATTCAAAACCTTGAATTTCACCAACAATAATACAACGAAGAGAAGAGTTGTTTGGGAGCCTTTGTATAGGGGCTCATATTCCTTCTCAACTATAGCTAAATCAAGGTAATCTTCATCATCATGATTAGCTGTGCCAGTACAATCATCTTCAATCGTATTCTCTGGCACATGATCAGCTACAACAATACCATCATCTTCAATTGTGTTCTCTGTCTCAGGATCATCTTCTTCCATGGAATCATTATCTTCTCCTTGGATATTCACACCTCCATGTTCCTCCACTTGGAAATTCACATTCTCCAGATTGTTATGGTCCATAACATGTAACCCAGGGTGGTTTACCTATATCAAAATGATGAGCTTAAATTAACCATGACCATGATCTCATCATTAATTTATTTCTTCTCTATATAAATTGTTAAAACTGAAAGGAAATTAAGTATGCAAAAAATAGTTCCCTACGCTAAACTCCCGATAAGAGGATCATGAAAATTTAGATTTAACCCTTAGCAATTACAGAATGATAATACAATAACATACATACATAGAAAAATGAGAATGACACAATGATTTACCCTGGGGAAAACCTTTTGGTAAAAAACCCCAGCACTCCAAAACCTACACAATATATTAATCAAAAATATTACTGTTTACAATACACTTGAAATGCAAGTTATTTCAGGAGATAATCAATACTTGAAGACAAATTTGGCAGCATAAAAATGTTCCAACAATAAAATAACTTCTCACTCAAATTTGCAACCCTAAAAAATGCTTATATCATGCACTTCCCTTTTTAGGGCAACTTCCAAAGACATCCGTATTAGGGTTGCAAAAGAGTGTACAATACTCAACATGATCAGTTTCCACATGTCTTTCATGTCTTCACCCATCATCAAATCTTTCACAATTATCTCTTACAAATATTAATGACCATCATAGGAATCCATCATAATCGTTTCAGTCATGATTACCTTACACATTGTCCAAAGTGCCGACATTTGGAAAATATCAAATGTAAGGAAATATACAAGGTTGAGACACCTTAGTCCTAACATTCTCCCACTTGTTGAACACCTTGTAATAGCCAAAGGAAATAACAAGATTTAATTTATATAGGCTGAGAGGCCGATAGACTCCAAACACCATTTGAACTTCACTGTGCCCATAGGGTTTGTCAATGAATCTGCAACATTCTTTACTGTATCTAACTTATCCAAACTTACCTTTCCATCCTCTACCATATCTCTCACAAAGTGAAATTGCACATCAATGTGCTTCGTTCTGGAATGGAAAGTTGGATTCTTTGCAAGGAAAATAACACTCTGACTGTCGTAACAAATTGTAATCTGTCTTGCATCAACACCAACATCCGAACACAGTCTCCTAAGAAAAATGGCTTCCTTACAAGCATGAGTAGATGCCATGTACTCTACTTCTGTCATGGACAAAGTGACCACAAGTTGTCGCTTACTCATCCAACTGATAGCACCACCAAACATAGTGAACACATAGGCACTGGTGGATCTCCTGCTGTCAATGTCACCTACCCAATCTAAATCCACAAACCCATGAATACAAACTGAATGTGAAGCTCCAAAAGAGTTTCCATGATAGCATATGGAATACTCTGATGTACCCTTCAAATATCTGAACACTCTCTTAACTACATCCCAATGTACCCGTCCAGGTTTAGCCATAAACCGACTCAGAACTCCCACTGCTTGGGCAATGTCTAGTCTAGTACAAACCATAGCATACATAAGGCTGCCAACTACACTTAAATAAGGTACTTTTCTCATGTCCTCCACCTCACTAAAAGATTTTGGACAATCATCCATAGATAACTTTGTTCCCATAGAAACAGGAACACACAATGGTCTGCATTTTGCCATGCTAAACCTGTCCAACACATAATTCACATACTTACTCTAATTCAACCAAATTTTTCTGTTAGACCTATCTCTGTTGATTTCCATACCTAGAATATACTTGGCTGCCCCTAGATCTTTTATCTCAAACTATGCTGACAACTGAGACTTCAAATCAAAAATCATACCCATACCCTTCCCAATCAACAACATATCATCAACATATAATGCAATAATAAGAAGGCGATCATTGTCATCTTTGAAATAAACACAATGATCTGATTTTGATCTCAAAAAACCAATCGACAACACAAAGGCATCTAATTTAAGGTACCATATCCTAGGAGATTGTTTCAAACCATACATAGACTTCTTTAATCTGCAAACTAAAGACTCTTTACCTTTCTAAATATAGTGCTCAGGCTATGACATATAGATCTCTTCCTCCAAATCACCATGAAGGAAAGTTGTCTTCACATCCATCTGTTCTACCTCTAAATCATATAATGCTGCTAGAGATAACATAAATCTAATGGATGTAAGCTTTGAAATAGGAGAGAATATCTCACCATAATAAATTCCCTCCACTTGTGAATACCCCTTTGCAACCAATCTGGCCTTGTACCTCTTAACATTGCCATCTACACAAAATTTCTTCTTAAACACCCATTTGCTTCCAACAGGTTTTCATCCTTTAGGAAAAGGTACTAGTTCCCAAGTTTTTTTCTTCTCCAATGAAGCCATCTCATCATCCATGGCCTCAATCTAGGAACCTGCATCTTCCATACTCATATCCTCTTTCACAGATCTAGGCTCATCAGTGTTTGCAATCAAGGCATAAGCACAACTAGAATCTGACATAGAAAATCCAAACCTCTCTGGCTGCTTTCTTTCTCTCATGGATCTCCTCAAGGGCTAAGGTTGAGGTTGTTCTACCTCTTCTTATAAATTTTAAGAGCTTCTAGAGCTGTCCTCATCATCAGATTCATCACAGTCTCTCTGTTCAGTCTTCTGAGGGGTAGGAGGCAACTGAACAACATCTTCTTTCATTTCTTTTTCATCTAGCTATAGAAAAATAGGAGAAGGTGTTAGCTCTCTAAAAATAACATTTATGCTATACAAAACCTTACCAATCATAGGATCCCAAAGCTTGTATCCTTTCACACCAACACTGTAGCCGATGAAGATACATTTTACAACCTTGTTTTCCAACTTAGATCTTCTATCCTTAGGCACATGTGCATAAGCTTCACAACCAAAAACATGAAGATGTTTAGTTGAAGGATTCTTACCAGACCAAACCTCCAAGGATGTCTTACCAAAAAGAGCTAATGTAGGAGATCTATTTACCATATAGCAAGTAGTGGCCACAGCTTCAGCTCAAAACCTTTGTTCGAGGCCAGCTCCACTATGCATACTCCTAGTCATCTCCATCAATGTCCTATTCATTCTTTCTACAACTCCATTTTTCTGTGGGGTATAAGGAGTTGTCTTATGCCTCTCAATCCCTCATTCTTTATAGAACTATTCAAACTCTGTCAAACAAAACTCACCACCATTGTTAGTTCTCACAAACTTAATTCTTTTACCAATCCGATTCTCTACGAGAGCTTTAAATTCCTTGAACCGACTGAAAACTTGTGTCTTTCTTTTAAGGAAATAAATCCATGTCCTTCTACTGTAATCATCTATAAAAGATACAAAATATATAGATTCGGAGAGTGAAGGAACTTTAACAAGACCAAGCACATCTGAATGGATAAGATCCAAAATACTAGAAGACTTGTGCGAATTGGAGTAAAACTAAACACGATTTTGCTTACCATAAACACAATGTTCACAGAAGTCAAACTCGAGACTACAATCATTTAACCCCTCAATGAGGTTTTTACTTTTTAGGATTCTGAGACCCTTCTCACCAATGTGGCCAAATCTCATATGCCACAACATTGTCTTTTTTGTAGAAAGTTTGCCTTCCAAAGTGTTAGCACCCTTAGGTATACTTGCTGCACTACCATCAGAACCCATTACCATAGACTTCTTCATTGCTGGTTCAGATGGTGGAGATGAAGTGACTACTGATCTCTTCCTTGAGACATAAGAAATACTGCAGTATGAAGTGCAAGCATCCAGCTGAAGTAGGGTACCTCTCCTAGTACCTTTCGCGAGCACTATAGCTCCTCTAATCATCTTGCATCCATCTTTTGAAAAAAAAAATTGCACACCTGCATCATTCAACATACTTACAGATAACAGGTTTCATGCCAAACCTGGGATGTGCATTACCCCATTGATCCCCTTTACTCATCCATCAGGGAATCTGATAGTGACTCTTCCTTGTCCAACTATCTCTAGGTGAGAATCATCACCTAGGTACACCTTTCCACCATCAAACTCCTCATACTTTGAGAACCAACTTCGGTGAGAGGTCATGTGAAAAGAAGCACCTGAGTCAATCAGCCACATATCATCAGATGCATGAGTGGCCAAAGATGTGACAAAAACATTGCCATCTTCTTGAGATTTTTCATAATCTAAATCTGGGCTTTTCTTCTTCTTCTTTGGCTCTTTGCAGTCCTTACAGAAGTGCCTAGTCTTACCACAGTTCCAACATGTTACCTTAGAATTTCCAAGAGTCTTAGATTTCCCATGGGATTTGGATCTACCCTTTTTAGACTTATTACATCATTTTTATTTCCTTTGTCTTTGGATCTACCGCGAACAACAAGGGCTTCCTTTGTTGAATTCAAAGTCTTTCTTTGCATATCTTCAGATAACAACGAAGACACCACATCATCCTTTCAGAAAGTGACAATAGTACTCCCAAGGGCCATCACAAGATGGTCCCATGAATCTGGCAAGGAACATAGAAGGGTCATACATCGATCCTCCTCCTCCAACTTGACACCAGTTGATGTCAACTGTGCAATCAACATGTTAAATGTGTTCAGGTGATTTGCAATGGATCCTCCTTCCTCCATTCTTAGAGAATACAACTTCTTTTTTAGGAACAATTTTTTCACCAAGGACTTGGCCTGATACATAGACCCAAGTCATGTCCACAATTTGTTTGCGGTCTTCTCATTGAGAACATTCAGAAGAACATAATTTTCTAGACAGAGTCTAATGAGACCCTTAGCTTTCTGATCCTTGAGATCCCAATCTTCTTGAGTCATGTTTACTAGTTTGATATCCTTATCAACTACCTCCCATACATCATGGTCTACAAGCATGTCTTCCATCTTGAGTTTCCACAACTCAAAGTTTGTGTCATTGAACTTTTCCACCACCATTCTATTGTATGAAGAACCTGCCATCTCTTCCTACAATAAGGTTCTGAATACTCTGCAAAAATACTCCTACTGAACTAGAGATTAGCTCAAAAAACCTGTACCCTAACAAATGGATCCAAAACTAGCCAGGCTCTGATACCAATTGAAAGGAAACTAAGTGTGCGGAAAATAGTTCCCTACACTAAACTCCTGAGAAAAGGATTGTGCAAATTCAGATTTAACCCTTAGCAATTACAGAATGATAATACAATAACATGCATACATAGAAAAATAAGAATGACACAATGATTTACCTTGGGAAAAACCTTTTAGTAAAAAACCCCAGCACTCCAAAACCTGCACAATGTATTAATCAAAACTATTACTGTTTACAATACACTTGCAATGCAAGTTCTTTCAGGAGATAATCAATACTTGAAGACAAATTTGGTAGCATAAAAATATTCTAACAATACACTAACTTCTCACTCAGATTCACAACCCTAAAAAATGCTTATATCATGCACTTCCCTTTTTAGGGCAACTTTCAAAGACAACCGTATTAGGGTTTTACCATTCTCTGTTGTAGAAGAGTGTATAGTACTCAACATGATCAGTTGCCACATGTCTTGCATGTCTTCACCCATCATCTAATCTTCCACAATTATCTCTTAAAAATATTAATGACCATCATAGGAATCCGTCATAACCGTTTCAGTCATGATTACCTTACACATTGTCCAAAGTGCCGACATTTGGAAAATATACAAGGTTGAGACACCTTATTCCTAACAAAAACAATATATTGAAATACTTACCAATGGACATAAATCATCCCCCCTTCAATGTGACCATGATGTCTACAATATTTCTTAGTTGTTTTAACTAGAAGTCTTCGAGTCTTTAAGCTCTTTTAATTTTTGCAGGGACAATAACATTTTCCATCACCTTTTCTTTTGAACTTAGACCACAATCTAGCAATTGTCTCCTTATTTTTTTTTGGGTTCATATTGTTAGACATGGTCTTTCTTCATAAGAAAATATTTGGGCTGCAATTATACCAAAAACTTGTCTCCCATACTCTGAATTAAGATATTAATGTTGTAATCCATAAATATAAACATACCAGCATTATTACTATCTTGTATTAAATCAAGTGTAAATCCATTAAATAGATTTTGACTACAAATAATTGTACACTTAATCTAATCATAATTCATTATTGATACGAATGCTAAGAATATAATCATTCTCTCAAATTTTAAATGGAAACAATCCACTAGGGCATTATTAATACAAACAATCCATCTTGTATAAAATCAACTTATGCAAACAATCCGCTAGGGCATTATTAATACATGACCAATTTTCTTCACAAAATTCTATAACTTTGGAATTATAAAATAAGAGTTTAGAGGAAATGTTCCACTAATTTATATACCATTCCTACGGTTGGAATGATAGTTATGTATTTTTAGAGAAGGTATATGCATAGGTGACCAACATGTAGATTTGACCAAGCACTACTGGAAACATGACCCTACAACAAATTAATTTGTGATGATTTTCACAATAGTCCATCTATTGCAGGGTAAGCTCCGAACAATCACTTAGGAAAATCTGCATGTTCATCAGATGTGCATATACACTCTCAGGTCATACTTAGTTTTATTTACAATGTAAAATCTAATAACTTACCCAAAAACTAAAGAGAGACATAAAAGCATCTGTTGGTGGGTAAGCTCCCAGTAGTAATAAAGAGAGACATAAAAAACATTAACCTTTTTCAGGTGCTACCCAGTTTCATTTCTAATCTACAATCTAATAACTCACCAAAAAACTACATGGCACACATTCCTTTCATTTTAGAAGAGGACTAATGACAACTAAGAAAAATGTAAACAAGTTAGATTCCCAATAGGACTTCATCACATAACCATATCTAAGGTATATATAACCATTTGCAATGACATAACAACAAATCATAAGGTAAGTAGTGCCCTAAGGTGGATTTAAATTTACAACCCCACTTTATAATATTAGAATGCAAAATCTCAAAAAATAATTAGGGATAAAATTGATACTTTCATAAAGTTTGATTGTCAATTTTAGCTTGATGATTTTGGGATGTATGCAACCTTATGTGTCATAATAAATTAAGCCCATAGTTCTAGAAGAATTGGAATTATGGTAAAAATTAGGATCTAGAGGTCAAAAGTCAAGATCAAAATCTTTGATAAAGTTTTAGCATTGCCCTTATTTTGGAATGAAATGATTGTCCATGAAATGTCATTTCATGGAGTGAAATGATTGTCTAAGAGATTTCATTTCATGGAATGAAATTATTGTCCATGAAATGATTGCAAGATTTGTAGAAAATGGATTCCTTGAAAAGCCTTTAGAAACTTTTAGCCAAATGCTATAGGGAGATATGAAGCTAAAAACCAAACCCTATCATGTAGTTTCTAGGTGAATTCTCTCCAAATGCTACATACCCAAAGCAACAAAAAAAAAAGTAGAAGAAAGTTGTTTTTTTTACAGAAATAATGAAAGCATTCCTCATACTTTTGTTTTCTAGAGGTTCTAATTAAAAATATCCAACATGATAATATGATAAATGTGGAACGAGTGGTGCAAATTATATTCAATCTTAGAAAAACCTTTTTCCATACCTTAATTTCTAGGACAATGATAGAGTATGAATAAGAAAACTCTATATCACCAATAGCTTGGAGGACCATCATGTTGGATGATATCAAATTTGGATACTATTCATGCTATTGATATTCATGTTTTTTCACTGATGTTAACATATGTTTCTATCGAGAGGACATACTGGTTATTTGACTGACAGAAGTGTACATACACTATACGGATGTTTCAGTATGATTGAAGACAAGGATATGAAGAAAGATGTGTGATGACCTTATTCCTAAGGTCTCTTAACTTGAGGTTACATATTGGTTATTTTACAGATGATTTAGTAAAGACTGGTTTCTAGACCGTGATAGTAATGCTTGACAAAGTAGGTCTCTGTATTTTGTGTATATCTTACAGATGAAGATGCTTCAGTGTATGCAAGCTTAAGGGATGAATGAGGACACATTTAAGAATGTTTTTTACTCATAGATTGTTTTGAAAGTAATGATTACATTATCTATGGTGTGTATTCTGGAGGAGACCTATTTTGGTGTCTAACTTCAGACATGTAGCGTGTATTATGAATTGTGATCATGGATTGTGGATCTTAAAGTATAATTGATGGATTGTAATTCATGTTTACTTGTTATAGGTACCATGTGTATCTTAGCAAGGGGTTAAATAATTATTTGTATGTTGGGAAAGCCTAATTGGCCGACCTAATTAATTATTTATGTATTAGGAAAGCTTAATTGGTTGACCTAATGAATTATTGTAATAGGGTATATATGAGTGATCTTTTCTTTTGGAAAGATGTGGTATAGATTGAAAAGAAAGAGAAGTGTAAGCTACAAGGATTGTTTTTCTGTTGGATGTAGAGAAGAGTTTTTGATAAGAATAATTCATTGGAAATGACCAAGAAAAGAAAATTGCTATAAGACAGTTCACTAGATTGTATATTTCCTATATACACTTGTTTAGATTGTGAATCCTTTAGGGTGGATTTAACCTTCTTTGGGAAGTATGCCTAGGTAGTGAGCCTACTACTTTTCTTGACTTCTAACATGGTCTATCTCCTAATAGGGATTGTGTACTATAATGTTGTAATAAGCTCCTAACAGGGATAAATCTTTTAACAAGGATACTATACTCTCAGTAAATCATTTGTGGGTGCTAATTCCTACTAGGGTTTTACCTTTAACATAGTTTCCTCGACAATAAGTATTTTTTTATTGTGTTGGCATTTACTATGTTATCATTTGCATTTTAGTTTTGGTTTATAAAATTTATAATTCAATATTCTATATCACAACTGATTCACCCCCCCTCTCAGTTGTTCTTGTGGATTGTTATTCCTAACAATTATTATCAGACATACTGGTCCTTAGAGAGAAATCTTAACAGATTGAGGTGATCCTAAAGATGAATTACTACAAGAAGGATAGTCCAAAATTTGATCCTAAAAACTTTGATAGTTGGAAGAACAAGATGAGAGCACATTTTCTATAAATGGGAATTGACTACTGGATGATCACAAAGAAGAATGAAAAGATAGAAACTAAGGATGAATTGGAGAAAGCTACTGAAGATGATAAGAAGCCATTTTAATGTAATATGGTCACAAGGGAATCATTGATCAACTCACTTTCTAAAGGTGAATTTACAGAAGTAAAAGACTTGGACTCTACACTTGGGATTTGGATAAGACTGGAGGCACTGTATGAAGGAGATAAGTTTAAAAAAATGCAAAGTTACAAAACTGGAAGATTAAGATGGAATCACTCAAAATGAGAGAAGATGAGAACATTAGGGCATATGGAAAAATAATTACTATGGTGGCTACTGGCATTAGAAACTCTGGAGACACTTACAATGAGTAAGAAGTGATTGTGAAGATTCTTAGATCTTTAACACCTGCATATAGAACTAAAGTACAAGCTATAGAGGAGATTATACCTTTGACACCAAAATTCACTAAAGAGACGTTGATTGGAAAGATAACTACTTTTGAGGCCATAGAATTGGGAGATACTTTACCTAAAGTTGAGTCAACATTCAAGGAAATCGTGCATAAGAATAAAAATACCTTATCTAGAATTGCGAGCACCAACAATAGTAACTTGAGAGAAGAGCTTGGAGACTATGCAGAGCAATGGGAACAGATACATGAGGAAGAAAGAAAGCTAGATGAAGTTGTAGCACTGATCAATATAAGAGAAAAGAGAGGTAAGGGTAAATTTGAAGGAAAATTACCTTTTAAGTTTGTTTTCATGTACCAATATTAGTCACTTTGCATCTCTATATCCTACAAGGGTTCCAAAGCACAAACCTAAGTTTTACAAATCTAAGTATCTTAAAGACAAGGAATGTTTTTATGCTAGTGAGGGTGTTTTTGATGATGATGGTGACTATGATGAAATTGTATTTATTTCTATAAAGGATGATGAACCTATACATGAGGAAAAATCTTTAGTATCTCATGTTGAAAATAAATCTGCTTGTTCACATCATATGACTGGAGATAAAAATAAATTTGTGAGTCTGAAAAGATATGATGGTTGTGTTGTTAGATTTGGTGATAATACTCCTAAACTTATCATTGGTGTTGGATCTATTTCTCTGGATGGAAAGATTAATACTGACAATTTATTACTTGTTGATGGACTTAAACATAATCTGTTGAGTGTTGGGAAGTTAGTGGATGGAGGTTATCAATTGAAATTTATGGATGTGAAATGATTTATCAGAAGTAAATCAAGAGATTTGATCGCATCTGGTACTAAATCTAGAGGTAATGTATTTGAATTGAATACATCTAAAGTGTCATACCCAAAATTAGGGCAAAAACACATAGACAAATGTTTTTTAAATATGGTACAAACAACTATGATGACACTAGTACTGAATACGTTGCAGAAAGGTGATGACATGGTGAAGTTATTTTTTGAGTTGCAAGGTCTAGACATAGATTGAGTTTGGGTCACAACAAAAGTGGATGTAGAGTCAGTATTCCAACTCGTTACATAGATTAGAGACCCTATGGTTGAGTGCTACATGAACACTTGGGTCGGGTTGATTAAACTCTAGTTTTATGTTTAAACAAGTGTAGCATCATGATCGTAAATTATTTGTTAAGAACATAAGTTAAGATAGGTTGATTTGATACTCTTACACTTACTTCAATTTACTAAATGATTCACATGGTTATACTAAACTGCATTATAGGTTGATCTAGAAATACTTAAATCCTTAATCCTAATTATAACATGATCTATTTAGAACTAATACATTTTACACTATCATCATTAAGTTATTTATGATAGCAAACGTATCTTTTAACTTGATCCTATAGCACCACTAAGTTGACTAAATAAAAGCCTTTTCAATAACCTATCAACCTTTAACATTTGCACTCAAATTAATTAACCCCATCTGATATTCTTATAATCCTTAAATAAAACACAAATTTCATTATTCTATCCACATTAGATTTCCTAACACATTTAAAATAAAGTTCTCAAAACACAGTAATCTTATCCAATTATATTACAAAAAGATACATTTAAATTTCTTAAAGAATTAAAATATTTTACAATTAATTGATAACAACAATAATTAAATTTTAATTTACTTTTTTTTAAAAAATTTGGAAGAAAATCTTAAATTGCATTTACACACATTATTTAAATAAATAATAACTAAATTAATTACAAAGGATAAAATATATCATATCTCCTATCTTTTCTTAAAAATACTTAATCCTACATGTAAACATAACCCATTAATATAAAATCTATTTAATTCCTACCCTATTTAAAACACATGAATCATATTTTCCTTAATCAATATTAAAATTAACTAAGCAAACTAACTATACAATTAATTACTAATGAAAAATCTATTAAACAAATTCTAAACTAACCTACCCTACTACCTTACCCTAATACCTACCCTACTTTCTATCCAATTAACCCACCTCATATCCCTTGGCCCATGTGCCAAGTGGGAAGGGATGACAAGACATAAAGTGAGGGCTGCATGAAGAGGAACTCGAATTCCAAGGGGAGGTAAGTGTTTTTTTTTTTTCAAACTCATGTTTTGGGGCCCACAAAAAAGGTAATTTCAAATTAAACAAGCTTGGGGAGACCAACATGGTAAGTATGGTAGGGGAGAAAAAGAATTTCGCATGACAAGGTAAGATGGTAAGGATAGTAATAAGTGTTGTTTTCCCTTTTTTAATTTTATGTAATAATTTTTTCAAAATAAGAAGCATGTCTTATCAAGGTAAAAATAATTATGGTAGTGGGGCCCATGAGATGTCCCTTCATTCCATTAGGGTATTAAAATATCAATGGTGTAGTTAATAATTATGCTTTCTCCATTATTTAAACAAATGGATTTGCATTAACAAGGGTTAATAGGAGGGTTTAGGTTTCTAACCCCATACTTAGTAAGGGGATCATAAAAGGAATATTCTTTGTGTCAAATGGGAATTAAATATTCTTCCCATACATTTATCAGAGAGTTTTTTTGACTCTCTCATAATATGAAAAGTTATATTTTTTTGTTTTCTTTTCCTCTTTAACATTGCATTTTATTTTTAGAGTTAAATGTATGTATCATGCATTTTTGTTTAAGCATTCAATTAAGTGGATTGTTTATAGAGTATAGGTCATAAGTAGTTTATTATTTAGTGTTAAAATTTGATTAATAATCCATTTCTATCATGATTTTCTCAACAAGATTTGAGGTTGTAATATTGAATTCAAGGTATAATATTTTGATCACATTGTTATAAAAACCTAGATTTTGAAGAAGGAATAGAGAGTTTTAAACTTGAAATTATGCAAGAAATACAATTGAAGACAAGTCATGATTTGCAATCCAATAAAATTTGAACACACAAACTTTCTCATTTTCACAATGACAACATTTCCATTTACATTATTGGAGTCTACAACATTTGGTCCTTTCCATTACAAAATCCATCTTCAACACGGAAGCACAATACAATATCTGATACAACAATGGAGAAGTCTCCAACACAATGACATCAAGGACACCTTCTATGCTCCAAATCCAAATTGGCTCAATCATAAGGTCCATCCAAAATCTACAAAAGAAAACATAAAAATAACTGTGGAGATATCACCTCCCATCCTAGGTCTCAAGGAGACCACCCCCAAACTAGGAGAACCGATAACCAACCGGTGACATTGGTGCAGGAGCACCTAGGATACCCTCTAGGCCCTAGTAATTTTTGGCTTGTAACTTTCCTTAGCCAAGTTAGTGTGTGTTTTCTTAAGACCTTAGAAGGTCTTGTTGTTGTGTGTGACTAAATGGATTAGTGGTTAATGCTAATTTCATCTTAGTTTTTGGTTTTTGGTTTTAGTCCTTAGTTTGGTCTAATTTAGGGAAATGATGTCTAAATGTGTCCAAGACCCATGTGTGGGTAGAAATATTATTAAGGAGGAATAAATTATTTTAGTTCATTTAAATAAATGGGTTAGAGGCCCTAAAATGTAGTTTGCATCATAAATGCAAAAGATGCCAAACGTTGTCATGACAACATTTGCAACTTTTTGCAAAGGTTGCATGTAACTCAACAACATTGGATTCCCACCATTCTAGAAGTGGGAAATGAAAGTTAGTGGCCTGAAATGGTGGAGGAAGTATCTTTAGACACTCTATGGATTGTTTCCCAAGGTAGAGTGAATGTATGCAAGTTTTGTGAAGCAATAGAGCAAGTGTTTTTGAAAATAGAGTACATTCGGTGTATTTGCAAGATATTTGTGTTTTAATGGATTGAATTAACTGATATAAGTGTTGATTCATGTGGTAGAGACATATATAATATTTTTTCATTCATATTTCAAGTATATTAGATTTTATTTGATAGGTTTAGGAAATTGTTCACTAACTAGGTAGTCTGCTGGTTCAGTTTAGGTAGTTTTTTGTTTTATGGATCCCCCATGAAATTCAACCATGGGAAATGAAAAATGTTGAATGAATGTGTTAGGGGAGCCTCTGTATAGTTTACATATGTAGGTAGGAGGTCAGGAGAGTCGATTTGAAAATTTTAAAGCCATTCCCTAGGCGAGCTAGGACAGTCCGGTTAGGTGTATGGCAGGTGAAAACAAGGATACAGAGACAAGGGTGTGCATGGGAGTACTAAACAAAGAGTGGTATCAGTGTCTTTAGGGTCTCATAGATCCCTAGAATTGAGTTCATAACCCACCCAATCAATTTGGATTGATATTTCAATAGAGATCAGAGAAGTGCTTTTGAGGAGCCAAAATAGACCTAACATCCCTACATTTCAGGATAGAGGTGTACAGATAGTTTGGGAACCCTAGACCTTATAAATATTTTAGGTTTCCCAAAAGGATATCTAGTTTTTTTATTAGTTTTGGGATTTGTGTGGAAATTTTAAGAGTAAATCCAGAAAAACTCACTGGATAGGGCTAATTGGTGCTTTAGGCCCTAATAGGACAATTTGGGTACAATTTTGGAACATGACTAAGTTGGGATTGAAGACCTATGAAATTTGGATTATATGGATGTAGAATGAACATACAAAGAGTGTACAAGACCCTTGTGGCATGTGTGGAGTTGGTATGAATTATTTGGGAATGGAATTCTTCAAAACCAATGAGGAGCATTGTGAGACAAAACTAATGGTGGATGTCCTTCAAGGTGAAACACAATAGTTGTAACTCTTAGAGAAGAGTTAGGAGGAGTATTAGGCCCAGTTACTTGAGGATAGTGTGGTCCTAAAAGAGGAATTAGGATCCTAAGAAGACCAGGACAAGCTAGGTCCTGTCTTTAAGTATTGTGTAAGCACACCTTGGGGATACTTCTATCAGAGTGGTATCAGAGCATATGTTTTGATCAGGCTTGTGGTTAATGTTACAACCAGAGGAATCCATTATAGAGTCAACAATGGTGGCTAATGCTAAATTAGAAAAGAAGGTAGATGAACAAGAGGAGGAGAATAGATTAATCTGAGATAGGTTAGCTCAATTGGAACAAAAAGTGGATGAAGTTGATGTGAAAGAAGATGAAGTGAAAGAAAAAATGGAAGGGAAAGGTAAAGAAATTGCCATTGAAGATAAAGTCCTTGAAGCTGACCCTGTCCTTGACCAAGAACCATTCCTAAAATACATAAAGGCTATGAGTGGAAAAGTATTGGAAGGAGTTTCCATTTTCAGTAGAAAAATAGAACCAGAGGTAGTCCTTGATTAGATAGAGGGACTAGAAAACCATTTTGAGTGTGATGGCATCATTGAGGATCAAAAGATGATGGTTTCAAAAGCTAAATTGAGAGGGTATGCTCTCACTTGGTGGAAATTCATCCAAGATGAGAGAGAGAAGGAAGTAAAAAGGCCCATTGATTCATGGAAGGATATGGTAGCAAGAGTTAGAGATGGTTATATCCCTGAGGATTAAGAAATCTAGTTGCACAAGAGAAGAAAAGGTCTAAGGCAAAAGTACCTAGATGTCAAATCATACAATGAAGAATTTTAGTGACTTTGTATGAGGTCAAGAGTAGTAGAGGATGAGAAGGTGAAGGTTGAAAGATACCTTAATGGACTTAAATGGACCATTCAAGATGAGATGAGTCTTTTGACTCTAGACATAGTTCATAAGTGCCACCAAATTTATATCAAGGTGGAAGACAAGTTGAAGAAGAAACAAGATTCCAACACCTCAAGAGGAAGGGGTAGAGGAAGAGACACTAGAGGACAAAGAGGTGGTTATGGTGGAAGAAAATCTAAATCTAAAGGTCAAGTAGATACTAAGCTCACTAAGAAACATGAAGGAAACTTCAATAGAGGGAGTTCAAGTAGAGGAAGGAACTCTAACAATAGAGGAAGAAGCAGTAGTCAAGGAAGGGGAAACTATTTTTCCAATATGAATTACTATCACTGTAATCACTTAGGACATCTGGCATATAGGTGTCCAGAGAAGGGAAGTACCTCTCAAGGAGGTGACAAAAGAGTGAACTATGTTCATGAGGAGATAAGTGGAAACAAAAACCCTGAAGTGCCATTAGAATCAAAGGAGGGAGAGAATCTCATGATGAGAAGAACTCTAATCAAAGAGCCAGTGAAAGAAGAACTTAGTCAGAGGAGATCATTGATTAGAGTAAAGTGTAAGATGATAGGAAAAGTGTGTAGAGTCATCATAGACTTAGGTTCAACTAACAACATAGTGTCAGAGGAGGTAGTTAGGAAGTTGAAAATGACAAGGATACCCCACACCAGTCCCTATAAGGTCACTTGGCTAAACAAAGGACAACGTGTCCTAGTTTATGAGCAAGCTTGGGTAGAATTCTCAATTGGGAGATACAAGGATAGAATTTTATGTGATGTCTTACCTATGGATTCATATCACTTGCTCCTAGGTAGACCATGACAATTTGATAGGAGGGCCATGCATGATGCAGTAAAAATTTCATACTATTTCCAGAAAGACAATGTAACATACAAAATCGAGTTACTATTGGAGGATGCTGAATTGAAGACTACTAGTCCTAATGTTGTCATGGTGAGTGAAAAAGAGTTCTTAGAGATTTTAGATGAAGGAGAAGGAGTTGGATTTGCACTAGTGTTAAAGATAAAGGAAGTTGTAGACAAAATAGAGAAGAGGACAGAGCTACCAAAAGAAGTCCAAGAGATGTCAGAGAAGTATGAAGGAATAGTGAGTGATGGAAAACTATCAACCCTACCCCCTAAGAGGTTTTTAAGCCATTAGATAGACCTAATACTAGGAGATACCCTACCCAATAAGGCAGCCTATAAAATGACTCCCCAACAGAATGAAGAAATTGCTAGACAAATCCAAGAGCTCCTAAAACAAGGCCTTATAAGAAAAAGTATTAGCCCATGTGTTGTGCCCACAGTTCTAGCACCTAAAAAGGGAGGAACTTGGAGGTTATGTATAGACTCCAGAGCAATCAATAGGATCATCATTAGGTATAGGTTCCCCATCCCTAGGATAGAAGACCTAATGGACTATCTAGGAGGAGCAAGGTACTTTACAAAGATAGAACTAAAGAGTGGCTATCATAAAATTAGAGTAAATAAAGGGGATGAGTGGAAAACAACCTTAAAGACTATAGAAGGACTGTATGAGTGGCTTGTCATGACATTTGGGTTATCAAATGCACCATCAACATTCATGAGGTTGATGAATGAGGTACTTAAATATTACAATGGAAAGTTTGTAGTGGTCTACTTAGATGATATACTCATCTATAGCTTGACAAGGGAAGAGAACCTCAAACACCTTGAACTAGTTTTTAAGATGCTGTAGGAGAAGAAGTTGATGATGAACTTAGAAAAGTGTGAGTTCATCAAGATAGAGTTAGTGTAACTTTCTTTTGTGCTATCTCAAGGTAACTTAAAAATGGATCCTAGAAAAGTGGAGGCCATCATCAACTGGCCTACTCCAAGAACAAGCACTGAGGTAAGAAGTTTTCATAGACTAGCACAGTACTATAGAAAGTTTATTAAGCAATTTAGTGCAATCTGTGCTCCTATGTTGGACACTATCAAAGGAGGCATGAAGACTAAGTTTATTTGAAATGAACAAGCTAACCATGGTTTTGAGCTACTAAAAAAGAAGATTCCAACCCAACCAATTTTGGTTTTTCCAAGCTTTGAAAAGTTATTTACAATGGAGTGTGATGCTAGCAATGTGGCAATTGGAGCTATCTTAAGCCAAGAGGGAAGACCAGTGGCCTTCCACTCTAAGAAAATAAGTGAAGCTAAGAAGAGATATTCTTATTATGACCTAGAGATGTATGCTTTGGTCCAGTTACTGAGAAAATGGAGGAATTACTTGCTTCCAAAGGAGTTCATAGTCTATTTAGACAATCAAGCCTTGAGCTTCTTGAACTCATAAGACAAATTGAGTCATAAGCATATAAAGTGGGTTGAATACCTGCAAGCGTACACATTCAATATCAAACACAAGAAGAGATTGCAGAACAAGGTTGCAGATGCCTTGAGTAGAAGAGCCCTTACTATCCAAGAGATCCAACTGTAGATTATGGGAATATACAACTTCAAAGATATATATGGTGATGATGAAGACTTTGTAGACATCTATAAGGTATGTCAAGAATATAAGAACCACTTTCATAGTAAATATTCTGAATATACTTTGCAAAGTAATCTCCTATTTAAAGGAAGTCAACTATGTGTCTCTAGAGGGTCTATAAGGAGAATTTGATTCAGGAGAAACATATTGGTGCATTGAGTGGTCATTTTGGGGTAAGTAAGACACAAGAAATTATTCAGAGATTTTAATTTTGGTCAAAGATGAATGTTGATATTAGAAAATATGTGGAAAGTTGTATTGTGTGTTAGAAGGCCAAGGGAACATCTACTAATGATGGCCTATACCAACCACTTCCTATCCCAACTAGACCATGGGAATGCTTGAGCATGGACTTTGTGGTTGGATTGCCTAAGTCAAGATAGGGAATGGATAGTTTCTATGTGATAGTTGACAGATTTAGTAAAATGGCTCTCTTTGTGTCCTGCAAGACAACCAATGATGCCAGCCAAATAGCTTCTCTTTTCTTTAAAGAGGTAGTCAGAATACATGGATTTTCCTTGAGCATTGTGTTGGACAGAGACACCAAGTTTATGAGTCACTTTTGGAAGACTATGTGGAAAAAGTTGGGCACAAACTTATTATTTGGATCTGCGTACCATCCTCAGACTGATGGTCAAATAGAGGTAGTCAATAGAGGTCTTGGTAATCTTCTAAGATGCTTAACAAAGGAGTATGGTCAGACATGAAACCAACTCATAGGTCAAGCTGAATATGCTTACAATAACACTGTGAATAGGACTACTGGTAAGAGGTTTTTTGAAATTGTCTATGGTCTACACCCTAGAGGAATTTATGAGCTTAGAGAACTAAAGGATGGAGTTAAAGGGAGTGGATATGCTGAGGACTTTTCCTATGCTATTCAAGAATTTTATAACACAGTCAGGAAGACACTGATTGAAAACACTAAGAAGATCAAGAGTAAGGTTGATGAAGGAAAAAGGGATGTTCAATTCAAGGTTGGGGATCTAGTGATGGCACATCTCAACAAGGGTATACTATAGAAAGGAATCCCACACAAGTTACAGATGAGAAGAATTGGCCCCTGAACTATACTGGCCAAGTATGGAGAAAATGTTTACAAAGTGGAGTTACCAGAGAATAGTGGCTTGTCACCTATCTTTAACATTGTAGACTTGGTTCTATACAAGGGATCGATCCTTGATCTAGATCAGAGCTTGACTAAAGTCATCCAAGAGGTAGAAGAACTCCATTTTCCATCTACACCAGTCAAGAAGGCAGATTGCATACTAGAATCTAGTATTTACAAGAAAAATAGGAAGAAGGATTACAAAGAGCACTTAGTGAAGTGGCAAGAACAACTAGATGTAGATGCAACATGGATAAAGGATACAAAGTTCAAAAAGTTGGGCATTGATCCTGACTTACTCAATCCAAGGATGGATTGAAATCTTTCACTTGGGGAGGATGGTGCAGGAGAACATAGGCTACCCTCTAGGCCCTAGTCAATTTTGGCTTGTAACTAACCTTATCCAAGTTAGTGTGTGTTTTCTTAAGACCTTATAAGGTCTTATTGTTGTGTGTGACTAGATGGATTGGTGGTTAGTGCGAATTTCATCTTACTTTTTGGTTTTTGCTTTTAGTCCTTAGTTTGGTCTAGTTTAGGGAAATGATGTCTAAATGTGTCCAAGACCCATGTGTGGGTATAAATATTATTAAGGAGGCATAAATGATTTTATTTCACTAAAATAAATGTGTTAAAGGCCCTAAAATATAGTTTGCATCATAAATGCAAAAGATGCCAAGAGTTGTCATGACAACATTTGCAACCTTTTGCAAATGTTGCATGCAACTCGACAACATTGGATTCCAACCATTATAGGAGTGTGAAATGAATTTTAGTGGCCTAAAATGGTGGAGGAAGCATATTTAGACAATCTATGATTCATTTCCCAAGGTAGAGTGAATGTATGTAAGTTTTGTGAAGCAATAGAGCAAGTGTTTTTTAAAATAGAGTACAGTCGGTGTATTTGCAAGATCTTTGTATTTTAATGGATTGAATTAACTGATATATGTGTTGATTCATGTGGTAGAGACATAGCTAAGATTTTTTCATTCAGATTTCAAGTAGATTAGAGTTGATTTGATAGGTGTAGGAAATTTTTCACTAACTATGTAGTCTACTAGTTCAGTTTTGGTAGTTTTTGGTTTTATGACTCCCCCATGAAATTCAACCGTGGGAAATGAAAAAGGTTGAATGAATGTGTTAGGGGAGACTCTGTAAAGTGTATATATGTAGATAGGAGGCTAGGAGAGTCTATTTGCAAATTTTAAAGCCATGCCCTAGGCGAGCTAGGACAGTCTAGTTAGGTGTATGGCAGGTGAAAACAAGGATACAGAGACAAGGGTGTGCATGGGAGTACTGAACCAAGAGTGTTATTAGTGTCTTTAGGGTCTCATAGATCCCTATTATCACTTTTAGAACTCACCTAGTCCATTTGGATTGATTTTTCAATAGAGATTACAGAAGTGCTTGTGAGGAGCCAAAATAGGCCTAATAGCCCCACATTTTAGTACAAAGGTGTACGAATAGTTTGGGGACCCTAGACCTTAGAAATATTTTAGGTTTCCCAAAAGGGTATCTATATCCTTGATTAGTTTTTGGATTTTTGTGGAAGTTTTAAGAGTAAATCTAGAAAAACTCATTGGATATGGCTAATTGGTGCTTTAGGCCTAATAGGACAATTTGGGTGCAATTTTGGAACTCGACTAAGTTGGGATTGAAGACCTATGAAATTTGGATTTTATGGATGTAGAATGAACATAAAAAGAGTGTACAAGAACCTTGTGGCATGTGTGGAGTTGGTATGAAGGATTTGGGAATGAAATTCTTCAAACCAATGAGGAGCATTGTGAGACAAAACTAATGGTGGATGTCCTTCAAGGTGAAACACAATAGTTGTAAATCTTAGAGAATAGTTAGGAGGAGTCTTAGGCTCAGTGCCTCAAGGCTAGTGTGGTCCTAAAAGAGGAATTAGGATCCTAAGTGGACTAGGACAAGCTAGGTCCTATCTTGAAGTATTGTGTAAGCACACCTTGGGGTTACTTCTATCAAACATCCACACCATTCACAAAACAAATAATACAACAACAAAACACCCATCCAAGGATTGTACAATAGAATTTATATTTAACCCATAATAAGGGGTGAAGGTGGATTTCCATGTAGAAGATTTCCAAATGAATACATACAATAACCATGCCTTTCCAAGGCTAGAATCCACATACATTTTTTTATACATTCTCCTCCTTATCTCCCCCAAATCAAGATCAATATCATTGGCATGCAAGGGCCCATACACATTGCATTTTTTTCCCCTCTTCTCTCCATGAGAAGAGACTCTACACATTCATAGAATCCAACTAACCCCTTCCCCCATACTTGGCCACTTCTTCCCTATCCAAGGGTGAGTAATGCCATTACACCTTCACAAAACTCCCTCATTCAAACAAGGATAAACACAATAATCATGGAATAAAACCCAAAATCCCATTCCCTTACATAACAAAAATACAAAAAAAATAGATCACATATGCAAGAAAATGAAATACATAATAATCTATTTGCAACAAAACAAAGAAACTTCCATGGAAATGGTGGAGACCGACCTTCACAAGTTTTATGGTAAAATGATGCTTGAGAAGAGCCCAATCCCTTTTTTATTCTTTCAATCCAAAACCATAATGTATCTAAAATTAAAGAGTGGGTGAACACACTCTAACTCTACTAAGGGCCTCTAAAAATTCCTCCAAATCCTACCCACCCATCAATATTAATTTCAGAATTGACCCCTAAGTCATTTGGCTATCCTTTGTCACCTAACATAAATACAAAATTCAAAAGGAGTGTGGGTTTGGGTAAAATGTCAAGACTCACTCTATTTTCGTAACATGTGAGTAATGGGTTATTAAGAGGGTCACCAAGGCCACTAGTGGGTTCTAGAAGTGTTAGAAATGTTCCTAACCAGCACCCCTATCACTAAGGTACTTGGATTTTGCTAAAATTGGTCCTTACGACCACTTTTTGGCCTCTAGAAGTGACTAGAACAAAATTTAAATTTAAATAATCTAATTGGGTTACATTGCCAACCTTAGTAGACATGTCATTATATAAACACATAATAAGTGTCAAGTGACACTATAAAATAACATAATACAACATTGACATGTCACTAATTGCACAGTGAAAACACCTAAGACATACATATAATTTACGGTCACGAATTAAATCACTTGACAACGAGGTTCAAATATCTTCATTAGATTCAACCTTGGCTTTACAGTTTGGACATATGGTTGGTTGCTGATTCTCTAAAAATTTCCATGGTAATTTTCCTGCACACTAAATTAAACATCAGTAGCTCAATAAAATCACATGCACATATATAAATCAAATTGCATAATCAATTGACTAAACATTCTACATTTTCATTTAATAACCTTTTCCCATTTCTGCACCTAATAACCATAACTGATTGCATAATCAAAATAACATAACATATTTTTCCATTTGAATTTAAAATACTGAAATAATCATCATAATGCATGTGTATACCCAAAACATCATAAACATCGTCAATAAGGTATACCGAAGTAATCATCACATGAAATAAATAATACTAATAATGTCTATTCCATCAAATCTAATCTCCCAAAATTTTGAATCATAATGTATCAAAATAAGTGTATCAGCTGAGCTATGATGGGTCGGGGTGAGGCCTCACATGAAGCTTCTTGTTTTATTGCAAAGGTTGATGAAAGTTGGCTATGGCATAGAAGCTTTTGTCATGTTAAATTTGATAACATTGTAAAGGAAAGTATGACTAATGCTTTGAGAGATCTACCTAAGATTGTAAAGCCATCTAACACCTATGTATAGAGAGTGTGTTATGGGGAAGAAAACCAGAAGTAGTTTTAGAATCAAATCTTATTCAGCAAAAGGGAAGTTGGATGTGGTGCATACAGATTTGCGTGGTCCTACAAGAACAAGATCTTATTATGGTGAAAGGTACTTTATACTTTTTGTTGATGAGTTTTATAGAATAATGTGGGTTACATATTTGAGAGAGAAATCTGAAGCATTTGAAAAATTTAATTTATTTAAAAAAAAATTTGAGAATAAATTTGGTTTGAAGATAAAATTTTTGAGATCAGACGGAGGTGGAGAGTTTACATTAGATTTATTTAATACCTAATATGAAGAACATGTAATATATAGATAGACATCAGATCCTAGAACACCACAACAAAATGGGACATCAGAGTGAAGAAACATAACTATATTAGATGCTGCAAGGACTATGTTGCTGGAAGGAAATGTGGCACATTTTTATTGGAGAGAAGCAGTTGGCATTGCTGTGTACACCTTGAAACAAATTCAGATCAGAGAAGGTATAAGTAAGACTCCTTATGAATTATGGTTTGATCATACAACTACTATAAAATATCTTAGAATATTTGGAAGTAAATGTTATATCAAAAGAGATGTTTAGATAGGGAAGTTTGATGCTAGAATGATGAAGGAATATTCCTTGGTTATTCTACTAAGAGAAAAGAATATAAATATTTTAATCTAAGATTGAGGAATTTGATTGAAAGTGCTAATGTGAGGATAGATGAAAAGTTTTAGATTTAGGAAAGAATATATGACTATGGTCAGATTACAAAGATGAAAGAGGTCACTACTGAACCTGAAGAACCTTTGATGGTTGATAATGAGACTGAAGATGAATTGATTGAGGTTACTGAGACTCCTAAGGATTTGGGGTATGTTAAGAGAACTATCCTAAATATCAAATTATTGGTGATGTAAGTAAAGGTATGATGACTAGATTTAGAACTAGAGAAGAAATTTGTTTGATTTCTCAAGTTGAACCAAAAACTACTGATGAAGCATGTAGAGATGAATCATGGAATAAAGTTATGGAAGAAGAACTTGAACAGATAAAGAAAAAAAATACTTGGGAATTGGTTCCAAGACCTAAGAACAAAAATGTGATAGGAAATAAATGGGTTTTCAAAAATATGATGGATGAAGAAGGAATAGTGGTAAGAAACAAGGTTAGACTGGTGTATAAAGGCTACTCTCAAAAAGAAGGCATAGACTATGAAGAAACATTTTCTCCTATTGCTAGGCTGGAAGCTATAAGATTATCTCTTTCTTATGCTGCACATAAAGACTTTAAAGTATATCAGATGGATGTGAAATTAGAACTCTTGAATGGTGATCTGGAAGAAGAAGTATACATTGAGCATCCTGATGGATTTCCTTTGAGAGAGGATGAAGACTTGGGTTGTAAGTTGAAGAAAGCACTATATGGACTGAAACAAGTATCGAGAGCATGGTATGCAAGACTGGACAAGTATCTACTTTGTCTTGGTTTCAGAAAAGGTATATTTAAGAATTGATGAAGATGGAATCTTAATCATAGAAGTTTTTGTTGATAATACAATTTTTGGAGGCAATGATAAGATGAGTAAGAAGTTCTCTAAAGAAATGGAAAATGAAATTGAGATGTCAATGATTGGTGAAATGGAATTTTTTCTTGGTTTGCAAATCAATCAGAGTAAGAATGGTATTTTTATATCTCAAACTAAGTATCTTAAAGAAATATTGAAGAAGTTTGGAATGGAAGATTGTAAACCTGTTGGAACACCTATGGTGACTGGATACAAACTGACTAGTAATGATGAGACTCAAAGTGTTTTTCAGACAAACTATAGATCTATGATTGGTGGTATACAATATCTAACTCACACTAGACTAGATATTACCAATGCAGTTGGAATTGTGGCAAGATATCAGGAAGATCCTAAAGAGACACACCTTGATAATGTGAAAATAATTTTTAGATAGCTGAAAGGAACAATATAATCTAGATTATGGTATGAAAAATTAGATGACTTTATTTTGCAGGCTTATACTGATGCTGATTGGGCAGGTAATGTGGATGATAGAAAGAGTACAAGTGGAGGTGGATTTTTCCTTGGGAAAATATTGGTTTCTTTGTTAAGTAAGAAGTAGAACTATATTTCTCAATCTATTGATGAATCAGAGTATGTTGACACTGCAATAAATTGCACACAAGTTGTTTGGATGAAACAAATGCTGAAGGACATTGGAATGATTTTTGAAGAGCCAATGGTTATCCATTGTGATAACACTAGCATAATTACTATGTCAAAGAATTTTGTAATGAATTCAAAGACTAAACAAATTGCTATTAAGTATCATTTCTTGAGGGAGAAGGTAGCAGAGAAAGAGATTAAACTGGATTATATTAGCACAAAGGAACACATAGAAGATATATTTACAAAACCTTTACAAAAAGATGCTTTTGAGTATCTCAAAAGCATGATTGGGGTCAGATCCCCTCCTTGTGAGAATGAATTAATGCAAATATGCATCAGTTTAGTGGCTTTTAGAGCTATATCATTTTCTAGACTTGATGTATGTATCTACTCTTTAAGCGGAGTGATAATAGGAACACTATAAAGTATATTTGGGTGATCTTGCACTTGGCTGTTGGACATGAAGATTTGAAAATGCTACACCTTACAAAATATTATAGTTGATTTATGGCACCCTTTTCCATTTATGCCAAAGGGGGAAAGATTCTATGTGAACATATGTAAAAATACCTACTGTTTTGGGGAGATTTGTGTTGAGGATATTGAGAAGATTGAATTGAGAGAGTAATTTTTGGGTTTATGGATTTTTCCATATGTTTCCATCAATGCCAAAGGGGGAGATTATTGGATGATATCATATTTTCATACTATTCATGCTGTTGATATTCATGTTTTGTCACTGATGTCAACATATGTTTTTGTGGAGAGGACAAATTGGTTATTTGACTGACAGAAGTGTACCAACACTATTTAGATATTTTAGTATGATCAAAGATAGGGATATGAAGACATATGTGTGATGACCTTATTCCTAAGGTTGCTTGACTTGAGGTTACATATTGGTGATGTTATAGATGATTTAGTGAAGACTGGTTTTTGGACTATGACAGTAAAACTTGACAGAGCGGGTCTCTGTTTCTTGTGTATATCTTACAAATGAAGATGTTTCAGCGTATGTGAGCTTAAGGGATGAATGTGTTAGAATAACTGGGGGGTGAATCAGTGGCCTCAAAAATTAATCCAATAATTGAACCAAAACTTTATACCAAAAATATAAAACCTCTACTTATCTTCATTCCTACACAATGTATGCCTTGTGTGAATCTAATATATATACTAATCGGAGAATATAATATTTATCCTTTTCTTAAGCTTTACCAAATATCACTTTATCTTTTCTTAACCTTTACCAAATATCAATAAATAACTTAGTGTTTACCGATCAATCCTATTTTAATAATGTGTAAAGAAAAACATCAAAGCAGCGAACCATATACACATTTGAAACATGGATTTTTAATGTGGAAACCTTGTTAAGGGAAAAACCACTTGGGATCGGTAACCCAAAATTTTCACTTTTCTAAAGTGAGCTCGGTGGAGAGCCAACCCTGTTAAAGGTTACAAACACACTGTTAAGTGCGACCTTATTAGAGGATTTAAAATTAATAGTTTATCACTTGACCTAGCATTCACTATGATGTCAACATGAAAACCTTTTGATTATCCTTGGGATGTATCTTAATATATTACGGATGGTTAAATCCCACACTGTTAAGAGATTTTTTGAATCAATGGTTAAACTGAAATAGTAAATGATCTGTTCATTAATACAAATTTGAATTGTAGATTTTTAGATCTATTGTAAGTCCATAATACCTCTTCTGATCAATGGTCTCTTCAATTCCTTTGCTCCACTTCTTTCTGCTCGGTGAATGGTGTTGCTTCTCTGTTGCTCGATGTCTACAAAATTCTTGGCTCTATTCCTCAGCCTATATGATCAGATCTGCATGAAAACTTCTATTTTCACTAGAATTTTCTTCAGCATTCCTCTCTTTTTATAATTAATTACTTGTCTCTTTATATAGACATGATTTCACCATTTCTTGTCCTTCTTATTTTTTTCGTTGATCACTTCTTGATCCGTAAAGCTCGCTATGCTTGCTTTAGTTTTATTTCATAAATATTTCCTTGTTTTTTGGAATAAAACATGATTTAAATCTCCTTATCTTTATCTTTTATCTGATCGATGAAAACAAAGTAATAAATTAGTTAACTCTAAATATAGCTCCTACCAGCTAAGTTGTTTTGTCATTTTCTAACTTCAGTTCTCGTCGATTAATACTTCAGTTGTGCTCAGTGAGTACTACAGATAGCTCGAGCATCAAATTTAGTTCTGGTCGGTGACAACTATAGTTAGCACGGTAATGCTTGCTAGGGTATCACTTTCTTGGGTAACACTGTCCATCAGTGTTTACTGTCACTTAGTGTACATGATTACCGACAAAAAAAACTTTATCTCTTCAGATCTTTTAGTGTGGTGATAATATGTGTATGCGCAATCATACCATATTAATTTGACATCAATGATAATACAATACATTCACTGATTGAATTTTTTGCATTTACTTTCTGCAGCTCGATGATCATCAAATTTTTCATCTTCAAACATTTAATCAGTTATAGTTCATCAATCTCTCCCTTTGGCATTGATGGCAACATACTACTAATACAATATGAAATATATCAGTTGTAGTTCATCAATCTCTCCCAAACTTATTTTTCTATAACCATTACAAATATCTAACTCTTAGTAAGCTCTTCTAGCTTAGATTTGATTCTTGTAGAGTACTATCTTCATTCCCTTCACTAATTAGATGTAGAACCTTCTGATTTTGTCTCTCCCTTTGTTGTAGAATCTCTTCTCCCTTTTCTGGATAGATATGCAGTGTTAACTTTTCAAATTCTCTCCCTTAGATGGATATTTATTTGAATCTTTCTCTGATGTTTTCTCTCCCTTTGGATCTTATCTCCCTTATCTACGGATATTTCATATGGATATATTCATTTAGTTCATCTCTCCATATTCATTAAGTACATCTCTCCCTTTGATAGCAATGCCAAAAATATAATATCTCTCTCCCTAATATATTCATTGAATTTCCTATCGATTAGAAATTTAGCTCTATAGTAGCCATTAACATCTCTAGTGTTCGGTTCTTATAAGTACCTTCTTGTACTAATTTTTCATTTCAGTCCATATCTCTTCTTGCGTCAACATGAATGATCTTCTGATAATGTGTAGGCTGATGTAGCCTTCTATTCAGCTTAGTGACCAATAGACAACAGTCGGACCCCTAGTCTCTTCCTCAGGTACTCAAATGTATCTTTAGGAAATGGCTTTGTGAATATGTCTACTAATTATTACTTGGATTATACATATTCTAGTATCACTTCTTTTTCTTTTACTTTTTCTCTTAAGTAATGATACTTAATAGCAATATGCATTGTCTTAGCATGCATGACAGGGTTATTTGAAATGTTGATAGCACTTGTATTATCACTATAGATAATTACTGGATCAAGGATTTCCATATTCATACCTTTTAGTAATTATTTGATCCATGCAATGTTAGATAAATTCGCAGCAGCAGCCACATATTCTTCTTCTACAGTGGATTGAGAGATTCATCGTTGGTTTTTACTTATCCATGTGACAAGTCTGTCACCCATAAAGAATGCCCCTTCTATTGTTCTCTTTCTATCATCTATGTTTCCAGACCAATCAACATCTGTATAGACTTGAAGATGAAATTTTACTTCTTTATTATACCACAGACCATAGTCTTCAGTATTCTTTAGATATCTTAGAATTATTTTGACAGTATTCATGTGTGATTCCTTGGGATTAGCAGAGAATCTTGCAACTATTCCAACTGCATGTGCTATATCTGGTCTAGTATGAACAACATACATGAGTTTTCCAATAATAGATCTATATAGGGTTTGATTTACCTTGGTTGAATTGTCTTCCTTTGTCAGTTTGCATCCAGTTGCCATCGGTGTCCCAATTGGTTTGGATTCCTCCATCTTGAATATCTTGAGAAATTCTTTGATGTATTTGGATTGTGTGATGTAGATGCTTGCATCCTGTTGAAGAATCTATAGAACAAGAAAAAATTTGATCTCTGAAAACATTGACATCTCAAACTCTTTTCTCATTTCATCAACAAATGATTTGCATAACATATCATTACCTCCAAATATGATATCATCAATAAATATTTCAGCAATCAAAATGTTATCATCAGTATCTTCATTTAAATACAGATTACTGTTATCACTTGTTCTTACAAATCCAATACTTATGAGATAAGAATGAAGTATTTAATACCATTCTCTTTGTTCTTGTTTCAATCCATACAAGGCTTTTTGTAGTCTACAAACCATGTTTCTCCAGTTAGGATCAACAAACCCTTCTGGTTGTTCAATGTATACTTCTTCTTCTAGTATTCCATTTAGGAATGCGGATTTGACATCCATTTGGTACACCTTTAATCCTTTGAATGCAGCATAAGCAAGTATAATTATTACTCCTTCTAGTCTATAAATGGGTTTAAATGTTTCTCCATAGTCAATACCTTCTTCTCGTGCATACCCTTTGCATACTAGTCTTGCTTTAATCCTTGTGACTTCTCCATTCTCATTCAGTTTATTTCTGAATATCCATTTTGTACCAATGACATTTTTTTTCATTTGGTCTAGGTACTAATGTCCATGTTTTGTTCTTTTCAATCTTCTTAATCTCTTCATTCATAGAAGTGAACCATTCTTGATTCTCAAGTGCAGTATTGATAAATTTTCGCTCAAAATCACAAATCAAACATCTAGTGTTGAGTGACTTACTTCTTGTTCTCATTACAGCCTTTTTGTCTCCTATGATTTGGTTTTGTGGATGGTGTCTTCTGACATACTTTGCAAGTACCAGTTTAGATCTTTGTTCATCATTATGATCATCATCTTGACCTTCATTTTGATCTTCATCGCTCGATACATCATTTCCTAATTTTTGGTGTTTGTAGCCTGATGCTCGGGTGCATTGTTCTGTTGCTTGGTAGCGATACACTATTGCTTAGGAAGAGTGTCAGGTTCTTCACTATAGAAAAATATGATGTAGTATTCTGGTTCCTTTATGATTTCCTCATCATTTTTCTCAGAAAATTCATCCACTTTGACATTTTCACTTTCAATGGTTTTGTTAGAGGATTTGTTAAGACATTTATAAGCCTTGCTTTTAGTAGAACAACCTAGAAATATCCCTTTATCACCTTTGGAGTCAAGCTTTCCATTTCTATCATCTTTCAAAATATAACATTGACTTCCAAAAAATCTAAAGTAACTTACATTAGGTGTGTATCCATACCATAGGTCATAAGGTGTCTTATTGGTGTCTTTCTTTAATTGAACTCTGTTTAATGTGTAGAACAATACTGACATCTTCTCTCCAGAATATTTATGTGATGCCTTTATAAATCATCAGTGTTCTGGCACAATCAACAATGGATCTATTTCTCCTTTCAGCAATCCCATTTTGTTGTGGTGTTCTCGGTGCAGAAACCTATCTTTGAATTCCATGCTCATTACAAAAGTTAGTGAATTCATCAGAAATAAGTTCTCCTCCTCTATCTGACCTAAGACATTTCAGTTCATTTCCACTTTTTTTTTTCAACTATAGATTTATAGCATTTAAACATCTTGAATGCTTCTGATTTCTCCTTTAAGAACATAACAATCATCATTCTAGAATTATAATCATTAAAAAAGAGAATGAAGTATCTATCACCATAATAGTTCTTTGTTCTCATTGGTCCACATAAGTCAATATGGACTAGCTCTAGAATAGCATTAGATGTGTAGGTTTTTCTCTTAAACCTAGACTTTGTCATTTTACCTTTTTGAAAATTCTTACACATGACATGGTCAGGTTTTGACATGCTTAGTAAGCCTCTTACTTTCCTTTTATTGCTTATCCTAACCATGTTGTCAAAATTCACATGACGTAGCCTTTTATGCCACAACCATATGTCTTCATTTCTAGCTAATAAAAAAGTGGTATTAATGTCATCGAGATAGAATAGGTTACCTTTTGTTTGTTCACCAATACCGATCAACCTTCCTGATTCATTAAAGATATTTTCCTTTTTGTTCTCAAATGCAACTCGACGTCCTATTCTATTCAGCTGTGAAACACTTAATAGATTATAGTTAAGTCCTTTCACCCTGTATGCATTTTCACATCTGATCAAATTATTCGACATGATTGTTCCTTTTCCTTCAATTGGACAAGGTGATTCATTACCCATTCTTACTAATCCACCATTATAATATTCAAAAGTTTCAAAAATTTTCTTATCTCCAGTCATGTGGTGAGTACAACCACTATCAATAATCTAGACATCATTTTTACTAACCTTAGATATGATTACAACTTCAACTTACTTTTCTTTTTCATTTGAATCATCCTTCATAACAACAAATACCACCTCAATATCTTCATCAGATTCTATGTTAGTACTTTCACCTTTGTTCTCTGCCAGGTAACAATCTTTCTTTCCTTTTTCCTTGTAGTCTCGGTTATCTATTCTATCAAATTTTTAGTTGCTTCGGTAATCTCGATCATCACCTCTGTCAAACTTGTTTTCATAAGATCTGTCAAATTTCTGTCTTTTTTTTTTTTTTTAGGACATCTAGCAGCAAAGTGTCCAATCTCTTTGACATTAAAATATACCAGTGGTAATTTACCTTTGTATCTACCTTTGCCTCTCTGCAATCTTCTAGCTATTAGTGCTTCAATCTCATCAAGTTCTTGTTCATCACTATCACTTTCACTATCATTTCTCATAGTGTGTTTATGACTTGATTTACTTATTTTCAAAGAAGATTTGAATGCAGACTCAATAATTGGTAAGAAACTATTGTCAAAGTTATTCATCTCAAATGAAATAAGTCTACCAATGAAACTATCTAGAGTAACATTGTTATTTTCTACTACTCTCATTTCTTGTATTGCAAATAATATAATAACATAAATAAGTAGTAAGGTTCTTAGAATTTTACTTACCGCTATTTCTTCTTCAAGTACACCTCCTACTCCTCAGATAGCATTAACAACCTCTTTGCTTTTGCAGTTGTACTGAGTGATGTTTTCTCCTTCCTTCATTCTTAGGTCATCAAACTTTCCTCTTAGGATTTCAGCCTTATCTCTCAGCACATCTTTATCTCCTCCATGTACTAGCTTGAGTTTGTCCAAAATTTTATTTGCAGTGGTGCATGATTTGACATCTTCAAATTCCACATCAGAGAGTGAGGAAGAAAGTTATATCATCATAGAATTGTGTTCATGATTCTCTCTCAATTGATCAATTGTGAGAGGTCTAGTAGGTAAAACAAATTTAGTATCCAAGTACTATGTGACATCATTTCCAATACTTGATAGGCAGAGTCTTATCCTACTTTTCCAAGATGCAAAGTTGTCCTTGTTCAACTTAGGCACATCCCTTTTTCTCATCTTGTGATCTTTATCTTGAGTCTTAAAACTCTCTTCCAAGAACAAAATCTCTAATACCAATTGTTAGAATAACTGAGGGGGGGGGGGGGGGGNAATAACTGAGGGGGGGGGGGGGGTGAATTAGTGGCCTAAAAATTTAATCTAATAATTCAACCAAAAATTTATACCACAAATATAAAACCTCTAGTTATCTTTAGTCCTACAAGATGAATTCCTTGTATGAATCTAACATATATATAGTGCTCAGAGAATATACTATTTATCCATTTCTTAAGCTTTCCCGAATAGAAGTTTTCTTTTCTTAACCTTTACCAAATATCAGTAAATAATTTAGTGTTTACTGCTCAATCCTATTTTAGTAATGTGTAAATCAAAACATCAAAGAAATGAACCATATAGACATTTGACACATGGATTTTTAATGTGGAAACCCTGTTAATGGAAAAACCACTTTGGACCGGTAACTCAAAATTTTCACTCTTCTGAAGTGAGCTCGGTGAGGAGCCAACCTTGTTAAAGGTTACAAACACACTATTTAGTGTGACCTTGTTAGAGGATTTAAAAATAATAGTTTATCACTTGACCTAGCATTCATTATATTGTCAACATGAAAACCTTTTGATACTCCTTGGGATGTATCTCAATATATTAAGGATGGTTAAATCCCACTTTGCTAAGGGATTTTTTGAATCAATGGTTAAATTTAAATAGTAAATGATCTGTTCATTAATACAACTTTGAATTGTATATTTTTAGATCTATTGTAAGTCCATAATACCTCTTCTAATCAATGGTCTCTTCAATTCCTTTTCTCCACTTCTTTTTTCTCAGTGAATGCTGTTGCTTCTCTATTGCTCGGTGTCTAAAAAATTCTTGGCTTTGTTCCTCATCCTGTATGGTCAAATTTGCATGAAGACTTCTATCTTAACCAGAATTCTCTTCAACATTCCTTTCTTTTATAATGAATTACATGTCTCTTTATATAGACATGATTTCACCATTTCTTATCCTTCATGTTTTCTTTGTTGATCACTTCTTGATCCGTAAAGCTCACCATGCTTGATTTAGTTTTATTCTATAAATCTCTCCTTTTTTTCTAGAATAAAACATGCTTTAAATCTCCTTCTTATCTTTAGAATTTATCTAAGTGATGAAAACAAAGTAATCAATCAGTTAACTCTAAATATATAGCTCTTTCCAGCTAAGTTGTTTTGTCATTTTCAAACTTTAGTTGTCATCAATCAATACTTCAGTTGTGCTCAGATACTACAACATATAGCTTGGGCATCAACTTTAGTTCTGGTCGGTGAAAACTACAACTAGCTCGGTAATGATTTCTCAGGTATCACTTTCTTGGGTAACACTAGTTGTCAGGGTTTATTATCACTCTGTGTACATGATTACCAGCGACAAAAACTTTATCTCTTCAGGTATTTTAGTGTGGTGACAATATGTGTATGATAAATCATACCATATCAAGTTGACATCAATGATAATACAAAGCATTAATTGATTTAATGTCTTGCATTTACTTTTAGCAGCTCGGTGATCATCAACTTTGTCATTTTCAAACATTCAATTAGTTATAGTTCATCAGACTGAGGACACATTGAAGAATGTTTGTTACTAATTGATTGTTGTGAATGTACTGATGATGTCATCTGTGGCGTGTATTTTGGAGGAGACCTATTTTGGTGGCCGACTTCAGACATGTAGTGTGTATTATGAATTGTGAGCATGTATTTTGGATCTTGGAGTATAACTGATGGATTATAATTGATGTTTACTTGTTATAGGTACCGTGTGTATATTAGAAAGGGGTTAAAAAATTATTTGTATGTTGGGAAAGCCTAATTTTCTGACCTAATTAATTATTTGTGTATTAGGAAACCTTAATTGGCTGACCTAATGAATTATTGAAATAGGGTATATATGAGTGATATTTTCTTTTGGAAATATGTGGGAGACATTTAAAAGGAAGAGAAGTGTAAGATGTGAGGCTTGTTTTGCTGTTGGATGTAGAGAAAAGTTTGTGATAAGAATACTTCATTGGAACTGACCAAGCAAAGATAGTTGCTATTAGACAGTCAACTGGATTGTATATTTCCTATATACACTTGTTCAGATAAAGAATCCTTGAGGGTGACTTTAACCTTCTTTGGGAAGTATGCCAGGGCAGTGAGCCTACTATTTTTCTTGACTCCTAATAGGGTTTGTCTCCTAATAGGGAGTGTGCACTGTAATGTTGTAATAATCTCCTAACAGGGCTAAATATTTTAACAAGGATACTATATTCTCAGTACATCATTTGTTGGTGCTAATTCCCACTGGGGTTTTACCTTTAACATGGTTTTCTCAACAAAAAGTATTGTGTTATTGTTTTGGCATTTACTATGTTATCATTTGCATTGCAGTTTTGGCTTATAAAATTTAAAGTTTAATATTCTATATCACAATGTATTCACCCCCCTCTCAGTTGTTCTTTTGGAATATTATTTGTAACACAACCATGATTTCTATGATTTTGATATTGTTGTCGTTGAGTTGATTCTAGCTATACTTCCATTAGAATTTCAATTTTCTACAGTTTCAAAGTTTTTTGAGTCTCATCATAAATGGATAAGGTTTGAAACATGTTGTTCACTCCTCTTATTGAGAATATTCATTCATGAAGATTCTCTATTGTTCCACATAAAATGCTGCCCCATATCTTCATTACTAATTTGCTTGATCAAGATTGATTCTTTTAATGAATGATGTCACTATTTCTAAAGAGAAATTTAAAGTTTTTCTTTAGTAATAGGTTGTTAAATTTTCAAAACATGAGGTCCTCTTGTTTTTTCTACACCTAAACCAATTTTGAAAATCGTTCCTCTCTAAATTACAATAAAACACAAAGAAAATGTTGCCTATGCCCCCATACTATTATTTCCTATTTCGCCACCATTTTTCCTTCTTCATGATTTTTACAGGTATGTTAGGCTTCTTGCAATCAAACTCAAGTTGAAACCAGGGTTGCCTCACTAGGTTAAGTGAATGAAATATTTTAACTTTGTGTTTTATTTTCCCTCCAATTATCAAAATAAACTTGAATTTGTCTACATGTAGCGTGAGTGGTGCCAGGTGGATCCTTTGAAATATATAAAATCAGTTGGTAGCTTTGACTCAACCTTGTAAGAGGAGGATTTTTTGGCTTTCCTCTAACTTAATAATTAAATAAAAGGCACTTAATTTGAATTTTAACTCACCTAGCCATCAATTCTCCTAAAACAGTTAAACCATGAAGTCTTTAGACCTAGTATTAAGAAAATTTGAACCTGACTGAGAAAACTGGTAATAGGTATTTCTTGTGTAATATGTATACATAATTGTCTTGTTCATCATGTACACACTTGTAAAAGTCATGTCCTTCTTCGTCTTCTCTTAAGAATGCCTTAAAAAATTTCCCTTTTTGTTCTCTATGTTGTTCAATCTCTCAGTTGTTCCCATTCACTCTTTATGCACTTCTCAAAGAAAAAATAATTTATATGTTTGTTTTATATATTTGTGTCCCTTTCATTTAAATCTTGGACATGTTTTGTAAAGTGCATGTATCCAGACTGATAGATGGAACATCAATCATGCTGCCTCAAATATATAAAATGCTTTATAGTCGTTCAATCAAACACACTTGAGAAGACCTATGTTTGAACATTCAAGTCTCCTAACACAAATATTTTTATTTTCAAATATAATCTTCAATCTATTTAATCAAGAACTATCATTACTTTTGGTTCTCACTATCAGATCACTGCCCTCCATAATGATTGTGAATTTTGCATTATATTTTTATACTTGTATCTAGAATATGTTAGGATGAATTCAAAATAACTGAGAGGGGGGGAGGGGGGGGGGTGAATCAGTTATCCTCAGGTCCAGATGTGACCATATAAAACTTTAAACCAACTTCAACAACTCAGATCTGCTCGACATCAATAAATAACAAAAGTGTGTAGTTTACTATACTAATGAAATAAGCTTGCAGAAACTTAACAGTAAAACACAACAATAACATTCACACATTTTGACACCATGATTTAACATGGAAACCCAATATGCAAAAAACCACCAGTAACATGCTACCAAAATTTCACTGTTATGAAGTGATGCCCTATTAGGAGCCTACCCTATTAAAGGTTACAAAACACACAATCAAATGTAACCTGGTTAAAGGATTTAATCACCCTGTCAGGAGTGGCCTTGTTAGAGGACTTAAAACATTCCAATCTGAATGTCACCTTGTTCAAAGGATTTATACAATGACTGTTAGGTCAACCTGGTTAAAGGATTTGAACTGATACAATGGTTAGCAAGTAATCAGCAGGTGTGATCTAATACATACAACTTACTTTGCAAATCTAGATCCAATTTTAGCTCTAATGCTAATTCACTGAGTGACCTTCATTTTCATCTAAAACTTTAGATCTTCTTGGAAATTCATCAAGCAATCACTTCGCTTCTTTTCTCAGCCTTCTTTGCTAGGTCTTCACCAATTAGTCAATGAACCATGCAATACTTTGCATTCCACTTCTCCTTTCATAGGTTACAATAACAATAACCACAGTAGGTTATAATATACCTCTTCATCTAGGTCAGATAGATCTTTTCCACTTAATCAAGATTGTAGATCTTAGGTTAGGTTAGATCCAATGGATCTTTCCATCATTACATTTAATTTACTTCTCCAATATAGTAATTAATTAAACATTGAATCCATGCACTAATAACAATTTCCCATGCATTAAATGAATGTGGACCAATCTTAATTAACAATGCATATCCCAATAAAATCAACTATGTCAGCCATAGATCTCAAATCTCATTAATAAACAAAATACCGATGCTTGACTTACTCTGTCTCTCTTGACATTTCACTAGCGCTCGACATCATCTTTTCTTTTCTTGGCATCACCTTTCACTTTGCTTGACATTGAATTTTCTTTTCTCGGCATCAAACTTCTAGTGAACCGTCAGTGATAGATAAATAATGTATCACTTTGCCAAAGTGCCAGATGATCAAGTACCCTGGTGTATACTCATAACTCAACCATTCCTTGATCTTCTTGTTATCCCATTCTTTCAAATCTTCATCAATCAATGGATAAGTTACTCAAACATACATCAATAGTCTCACCAACAAAATAACAAAATAATAATTGTCTACATTGTAGCAATCTTTCCAACAATCTCCCTCTTTGGCATTGATGGAAACACTAAACTGTAAAACAATGATTTCCAACCAAAGTTACCATAAAATCCAAAAAGTGCCTGTGTTCCTGATATGAACAAATTTTTCATTAATGTCTTTAGCTTCATTCTGACTCCCTCTGTGTCTATAATCACACTGAAATGTTTTCTGTTACTGTTCAGCTCCCTTATATCTGTTGTTTATCTCACTTGTATCTGTTGTTTTAGCAATAATCTCCCTCTTTAACAACAATGCCAAAGATGTTGGCATCTTCATTATGCTAATTCTTCTTATCTAATATTTGTATCATGCTGTTCCTATCATCTTTGTGTATGACTGATCTTCTTTGTCTGTTCTTGTCTTCTTCTTCACAGTTTTTAGGAAACATCCTAAAAATGTGACTAACTGTGCATCAATGTGTCAAGTGTTCTGATTAAAGAATTTGATGCAATAGTACCATTCAACACTAGTTAGCCTCAACTAGGGGAATTACCCCCAATTTACCTCTTAGATACTCATGAGGATCCTTGGGTAACGCTTTTGTAAATATGTCTGCCAACTGTTCCTTAATGTTCACATATTCTAGTCTCACTTCCTTCTTCTGAACTGGCTCCCTCAAGTAATGATACTTGATAGCTATATGTTTTGTCTTAGAGTGCATTACAGGATTTTTATAAATATTAATGGCACTTGTGTTATCACAATATATGAAAACAATTTTTGTGATCTCCTCCTTCATACCTTTTAGTAGTATCTTCAACCACACAATGTTTGAAAAATTAACTGCTGCTGCCACATACTCGGCTTCAGCTGTAGATAGTGAGGTGCAATTCTGTTTCTTGCTTGTCTAGGAAACTAATATTTTCCCCAAAAGAAATGCTCCTCCTATGGTGCTTTTTCTATCATCAACATTACCAGCCCAGTCAAAATTAGTATAGACTCTGAGTTTCAACTTGTCATTCCTTTTGTAATATAGGCCATAGTCTTCTGTACCTTTAAAGTATCTCAAAATTCTTTTTACTACCATTATATGCGTCTCTTTTGGATTAGCAGAAAATCTAGCAACAATTCCAACGGCTAATGCAATATTAGGTCTACTACGTACAACATATTGCAGCTTACCAATCATTGATCTGTACAGTGTTTGATTTACCCCTTTTGTATCATCAATCTTTGTCAACTTTTCTCTAGTAGCCATGGGTGTACTCACTAGTTTTGAATCTTCCATACCAAAAGTTTTCAGTACCTCCTTGATATATTTTGATTGAGTAATATAGATACCATTCTTCATTTGAAGTATTTGTAATTCGACAAAGAATTTTATCTCACCAAACATAGACATTTCAAATTTAGTTTGAATCTCTTTTGAAAATGCTTTACATATCATATCTTGTCCACTGAATATGATATCATCAACAAATATTTCAGCCAATAAAATTCCTTTACCTTGTTCTATTTTCAAATAAAGATTGTTGTTGTCATTTGTTCTTGCAAATCCAATCTTCATTAGATAATTGTGCAATCTTTCATACCATGCTCTGGGTGCTTGTTTCAGTCCATATAATGCCTTGTGTAGTCTGAAAACCATGTTTCTCTTACTTGGGTCAAAAAATCCATCAACTTGTTCAATATATACTTCTTCTTCTAATATCCCATTTAGAAATGCTAACTTCACATCCATTTGATATACTTTAAATCTTTTGTAGGTTGTATATGCAAGTAGAGTTCTCACACCCTCCAATCTTGCAACTGGGGTGAATGTCTCTCCATAGTCAATTCCTTCCTCTTGTGCATAACCTTTGCATACCAGTCTTGCTTTATTCCTTGTTACCTCTCCATGTTCATTCAACTTGTTTCTAAATACCCACTTTGTACCAATTACATTTTTGTTGTCAGGTCTTGGTACAAGTGTCCATGTCTTATTCTTTTCAATCTTGTCTATCTCTTCATTCATGGCTTGAATCCAGTCTTCATTGTGCAAAGCATCTTTTACTGTCTTAGGCTCAAAATCACATAGAAAACATGTGTCTTCTCTCAATTTGCCTCTTGTCATAACTAAAGAATCCTTTGCTCCTATGATTTGATCAGGTTTATGGTGCCTTCTTACATATTTTTCCAAAGTAGGCTCTTTTTTAGCTTCAGTTTGATCATTCAAGTTTAGTTCAGGGTGAAACTATGACCTGACATCTCCATTAGATATGTTGGTTGTGTTTCGTGTTTTTTCTATTTTACCCTGTTCCTTGCCTTGTTCTCTGAAAATTTTTAGGTTTTCATGCTTATCCCTTGCCAAAATTGTCAAAACCCTGCTAAAACCCTAAGGCATAATGTTAAACGATGCATTTTGAAACCCTTTGGCCATGTCTTCTTTTCCTTCGTTACCTTTTTTAAGTTACTTAAGGCATGTGCTTTTAAGACA
>MU225105.1:3577235-3593546 GCA_018584345.1 Thuja plicata | reverse complement strand
TCTCCAAGAGATAAAAAATAATAATATCACTCTACACACATCCTTACAATTATAATCATCTCCTTTATATAGACCGTTATTACTAATATAATAGACAAGTAATACTAATGAAGGCTTAATCATTACCGGTTATAGTTAATTACACAAATTATCTATATAACTTGGTATAATTAGTTCTTAAAGGACATGTGTGTCCCTTGTTGGTATTTCCATCCACTTACAATATTATAATATCATATCCCTAGGTACCTTAAATGCATTTCAAATACCATTGGTATTCTAATAACAGTTGCATTTCAAATTTTTGAATTTGCAACATTACAAATTTGGAGTTTTTGAAACTTTTAAAGATAATGAAGCCTTAGGACTTTGAAATGTGACCCAAATGAACTTATTAAGCATTATTAAAATCAAATCTAAACTATTATAAACTTGTAACACCAAGTACCATCCTAGGCTCTTATTTTGGTCCTAAGGCCTATTAGGCCTTTTAAGACTTTTTACATATTTGCCATTTGCATTGCATGAAATGACCTTATAGGCCATTATAGGTGCCAATACATTCCAATTGATGTCTTTATAATATTGCATGTCTTTCTACAATTGTAACCCAATAAAAAATCAATAGAGAATAATGATAGCCTTCTATGTTTTCAAACAATGGTTTGTAAAGAGGAAGTCAAAGAGGCTTAAGGATACAATAAAGCAGCATTCACTAAATGTTAAACAAAGGAGGAGCCATCGAATGACATAATATACAAGTGTCTTAAGAGAAATATTATAGAATTAACATGCATATGAGGGCTTGAATAGAACATAGACCTTGAAATAGCTATCTTTATAAAATAAACCTTCAAAATGATCGTAAAAGACTAAGAACATAGATATATTTCCATCAAAATGAGGATTCAAGATCACTATTTTTTTTGTTAACATTGAAGGAATCTATTATTCCTTTTTGTTTTTACAAAGCCTTCAAATAATATTTTTTCATAATAATTTACTTTTCATAGAAGGAAAGAATGGATAACAATAACTAAAATTCTCTATACCATTTATATGCCAAGATCACACTTCAAACTATCATTTCAATTCACTATTCAGATTGTACCCATGGACAGAGAAAGAATTTGCAGAAAATAGTTTTAGTTCTATTGATTGAAAACTTCTACATTGCTTGATCTCCCATCACCAAATCGACCTACCTTCTTCATATGCTCACCCATCCTTCATTAATCCTTACAAGGCCAGTTACTTCCCTGCCCAACCGTAACAGTCAGTTATGTTACTATTACAGGTTAGTTACATTTTCAAATTTGTGAGGATTTGTTGTCTAGTTGACACTAAAGTGTCAACTTTGACAACTTATAACCATTTAGGCCTTCTTAGAAATACATTAAACTTTCTAAAGGTTTATAACCCCATTAAAATCCTAAAAACCCCTTAAATCTCCTACAAGCCTTACTAGGCCTAAATTGCCAACATGGGAAAACTACAAATTTGGGCACTCTTAGTGATTTTACAATATTTTATTGGCTCTAGTGGCCACATTAAATTTATTATAGACCCTATAGACCTTTAGATTCCCTTACTAGACTAGGATCAACAAGATGACCCTTAATGACCCCCCTAGGTGCATTTTGACCTTAACATGCCATTCACATCTATTACATGCCTTCATATGTTTAGGCTTTTGACATTCAAATGTATTAAATACAAAATGGACAATTCAAATTTATCAAGTACCAAATGAACCATTCAAATGTATCAAATACCTAAAAATCCACCATGCTATTGTGTTGTTATCCTAGGTTCAATATTGATCATTTTAAGAGACATGATCGTCCAACATCAAGAATGAGATGAAGTCCTAGGAGACTAAAAACATTATCAAATGTCATAGAATAATTTTTCATATAAGTATGTTTCAACACTTTTTGCATAAGGGATCATGTATTCAGATGATAATGATTACCAATTATCTTATTGTCATGATGCTCTATGATCCATTCCATTTGGCTTCTAGGGAAATCAATAGAAAGATAGATTATAACTAATAGGGTGGTATTATATTTTTAAGGAGTTAGTTCAAAAAATATATTTTAAAAGATGGACTTGACATTAGTTAGATCATGAACACTATGAAAACCAAGAGGAAAGTGACATGTTATGTCTCTGCATCAAAAAATTATATGAGCTTTCTTATATTGTCTTACTAATGTTTTTTAGACAGCCAACTCTCCTCTAGTTAGATTTAAAGATAACTTATGGTATTTCTTTAGTACTTGGAACTACCTAAAAATCAACCCATCCATCATATCTGAATGTTGGAACAAGATTTCCAAATGAATATCTTTCTAGTATCTTCTTCTAGCAATTATTTGATCTTTCTGACTACAGTAATGGTTGGACCTTCAAGAACATTTTTATCTTAGTTAAATACATGAACAATATTTTTAGACTCTTTCTTGAGGAATATAAGAGAAATGTATTTCCTTATGATTGGCTAAGACATTACTAATATTATCGGATAAAAATAATTTAAATTATTTAAGGAAATCCCATCCAAGAAATATATCAGTTTCTATATGCTTATTCATCAAAAATGAACATAGAGAACTGAACTCTCCTAGATTGACAAGGATATTATGGGCTCTTTGTCTTAAAGTACCCAATCATTTTATAGTGCCTTATTCAATTACTCTAATAATTTTTAATTCTAATTCATTATTAATTAAAATTATATCAACAAATTAAAAAATTTTCTTTATCATATAACTTAATTTAGAATTTGAAATTGAGTTGTGAAAATTTATGACAACTAACTTTAACCCATAAGAACCTTATCCCTACTGAAACTCACAAATTTCCCACTACATCATATACTTAATACTTTAAAGTCAACTATATCTAACATGCTATATATGTCAACATATACTATAAAGCTTAAAATTATTATGACCTTTATCATGTGGAAAAACAAAGGCATATTCTCAATTATCTTTGTCCCTAAAGGCTAGGACAAAATTGGAGAAATTCAAAAAAGATGTAGCCTAGCCTATCCTAAAAATTTAGTGATCCCCATCTACATAATGTTTTGGTATCAAAGGAGGAATCTGCCCCAGCATTTGGGGTAGAGATTAACATGAATCTGAATTATTCTGTGTCAAAAGTTATGCACATGTTACCACTTACAAATATGCCTTTCCTCAATAATGTATTGTCAAGCCAAATACTAATTCAGTCCACTGAACTTATTCCATTCCCATGCATAAATTATGCTACTATAGAAATATATATACATTTCCTTCTCTAAGTCTTCTCCTCACATTTCTCATTTGCATCTTCTCTTCTCTTATCATTCATGAGACTTGCATGCAGAAGTAGAGCTTGCTGCCCAGCCAAGGATGACTTGCCCACTTAAAAAACAATAAAATTATTTATTGTTTTAATGTTAGTGAGCAGGTCATTCTTGGTAATGCAGCTTCATCTCCTCCTCATGCCAGACTCTCTATGAATGTTTTCATCTTGAAAAATTTCAATGTTTTCATTACTCTTATCAGATATATATGTTCTTCAATGTTTTTCAGATATATTTTAATGCTGTGGGTAGTCATTGATAAGTTTCTTTATGTGGATATATTATGCCATTGAAAGTTGGGCTGTAATGTGTTTTGCAATGCATTCTACTTACTTTGGTCTTCTATTTCAATTCTTGGTATCTTAATGACTTGGGTTTGGATTGTATTTTATATGGGTCTTTTCAGCTTTTAGAGAGGAGTTGGTATCACACTTTTTTGAAGATCAGTATAGATTTCATAGCAAGGAGAGAATAATCATGTTAAGATATAGTAATGAATTATTTGAAAAGAAGTAGGAAAAACCAGAAAATGGAAAAACCATGAAATCAAATAGTTTGGGATAAAAAATGTTGTTGTCACCCAAAAATGGTGATGATATGATTGATAATGTTTGCCAATAGTGAGAGGGAAATGCTTGTTCAAGCATCAACCTTACACTTTGTCCGACTGTTCTGTCTGTAGAAATCTTGGCTGAGAGCATGGATCTAAAGAAAATTGACTGGATATCACCATCATCATCAAGTGATTTTTTTATTTTTTTCTATTTAAGCACTTGTTTTTATTGAGTATTGAGTATTGGACTGTCATATTTGAGATACAATAATTTTTTAAGTGGTTTAATATTATATTAAATTTTTATTTCAATTAATTATTGATCGTTATATTTTTTTGATGAATAGAGGTATTTTATATTAATTAAAATATAAGAAATACAATATTCACAAAAAGGAGCCAGGGGATTATGGATTATTTGTATTTTTTAATATAATGGCAGCAATGAATGAACTTATTTGTCACACTTTCCTTATACATTATCATGCTAATTTTTGGATCTAGTTGCATTTTGAACAACTATTTCATTGGAAGATTCAAAATCATTATCGACATTAGTGTCCAACCCTAGTTTTAGGTGTTCAATTTTTGATGTCATCTAGAAGTGCAAATGTCCACAAAAGGAGCCACTATCCCTATAAACTTTTCTCTAAAAGCTGATTTCTTAGATTTGTTATTTAGGATTTCCCATACCTTTTAGTTGAAATTTAGAAATAGAATTCACTTACATATAAAATCTAAGAAATAGAAGAAAAAAGTTTACATATGTGACACAAATCATAATTCTTTATGTACAAACATAATCGAAACATACATAGATCTTATAATAGTCCTATTAAACATTGGAAAAAACTGTCCAATCATAGTAACAAGTCTCACACCTGGTAATTTTACAAGACATTAAATCAACTACAACTCCATATGGACATTATTCCTGAGACACATCATTGAAATAATTGTAGAAGGTGTAAATAAACACACATAGCACTCAACAAACAAATTCCACGATTTAGGCATAATTTAATTGTTATCAAGTGATATTTAACAATCATTTCCTTTAGATTTCATATTACAATTTGTGGTTTGCTTTTAGATTATTCAACTATAGTGTTTCATACATGACTCCTTTAGTTTGACTAATTCAAATCAAGTCTATCAATATTTACAATTGTCTACACAACATGGAAAATGTAGTTTCCTTGTTCTTTTACATGAATCTAGTTGCCTAGTTTTATTTTATTTTATCTTTCTACAGGCTATTTTACATCTCTTAATTCCTTATAAGTCATGTAGATTTTAGCTTCACCAACACCTATTCATGAATAGTGCGAGTTAATCTTCTCCAAATTCTATCAGACTGGATACAATCTAACAACATGACATCTTCTTTTAAAACTTTTGGAGCACAAATTCACTCATAAATCCATAGTCATGACAAAATTCTCCTCTTTGTCCCAAATTTTTTAGACATGTCTTCCTCTAGATCAACTTCACCTACGATGCTCTCATTCTGAACACATAACTCTATTTTTCCATACTTTTGGTTTTTAGTGGGTTTTACTTGACCACTCATCATCTACACCATTGAAATTCCTAGTACAAAAAATTCATTATGCACAATGTGATGGTCCCCTACTAAAAATATCACTTATAACTTCACCTCTGTGAGTGGAGATAGTGGAGAAGTGCCAGATATATAAACAAAGCATATCCACATCTAGTGAATGTGCTGAGTTATGCGATGGGTATACTCATATAGTGAGCTAGAAAACATAACTGAGACCTCATTTTGTGAAGTGCTAGCTATACCATCCACTTCATTAGCCATGGAAACCCTAGAAATTTCTTCTTTTTTGTAATGAACAAGCCAACCCTTGTTTACCTAAATATTTTGTCTCCTTTAAAAACATCTTTTAGAAGCATTTATCTTTGATAGATCAATATCTCCTTCAAAAATGACATCAATTTGATCGATTATTTCTGCGTACTAGATCATCTCCTCTTCTACACCAAGAAAATTATATAGTAAACTAGTATTTCCATGATGAAATTCTATCATATATCCCATTCTCTTCATCTGTACCACAATTTCCCCATAGAGACTCACTACCTTAGCAGGCTGCAAGTTGATTGCAAAATTTGGGGCTGACTCACTGTGCAACATACACATTATCCTCACCCTCTTCCTTTGGAAATTTTACCTCTACATAAATCCTCTTATGCAAGTCTTTGGGGTCTTTTTCCTCTCCAACAATGATGTAGTCAAGAGACATGCTAACTTGGGAATATTTAGAACATAATCTAACCAGACGTTCGTACCATGCTTGACACTTTTGGTATTCTTGCAGTCCCTTAAATAGATTTCCTCTCCTAAGGCCTCATGGAGCCAATCCTCACCATGACCATCAAACAACCCAAGGAAATGGTACATATCATCAACTCTAGGAATGAAGGATGGAAAAACCTTCACGAAATCCTCCTAACAGGGACAAACATCCCACTATCATAAGGTGATACGATGCCAAAGATCTTGGTAAAGGCTAGGCCCACATTTGCACCAATCTTAGACTTCTAATCATTGGCAATGGCCTTTTCCTACTCCTTAATCGCTTTATATTTGTTTTGATTTAAATTATCTACTCCATCAATTTTCATTTCATCTACTTCAGTAGTGGAGTATTTATCAGAATTTTCATCTATTTTCATCATTGTAATTTTAGATTTGACGTCAACAATAGCTCTTTTTTCACCTAATACTACATCTCCTTTTAATTTCTTAGATGTGAAATTATAATTACAATTTTTAGAATTAATGGTTATTTCCCAATTTCTCACCTTTTGTTTGAGCTGCTCCTCTTTTATTGCATAGTTGAGCTCCTTTGAATAGGAGTCCATTCTGAATCAGGTATTCAGAAAAATTAGTATGGTATCTTCCAACCATGTTTGTGCAAACTTGAAAAATATCTGCAAAATCAGGATCATCAGGGTATAGGTGTTTGAGGGAATCAATTTCCACACTTTGAAGTTGTATCTCTTCAACCAGACCAACACTCTAGCTAAGGTCATCAACAAACTTGTTTGCTACACCCTTCTTATGGTTGATGTTGAAGTTGTAGGCTTGCAACTGTTCCACCCATTTAAGATGTTTGACAGAGAGCTTTTCCTATGAATTAAGAAAAATTAATGCATGGTTGTCAGTATATACCACAAATTCTTTAGGAATTAGATAGTGCCTCCATTTCTTAAGGGCCATGACCATGGAATAGAGTTCCATGTAACATATTTGAAGAAAGTAGAAGAAAATATAGTAGCACAAAATGAAATCCTATTCATAAATGAGTGCAACAAGTTGATCTTGGAGACAAAAGGGATAGTTGAGGAAGATGTGAAATAACAGAACTGAATAGTTCAATATTGGAAGAGCGACCGAACAAATTTTCATGGAAGATGCCATGCTTGAAAAGAAGATTTTATGGAAACACATCCAAACTTGCCACTTCAAAAAACATACACAAAAATGTAAGGGGAATAAATAAAGGAAATGAATAAAAAACATCCTCATTCTGGAATTGTTATATTTATCCTTTAGTCCTTGTTAATATCAATTCCATTATATATGTCATGTTTTGTTTACCTAGAATCAATCAAAGGATAAAAGGGATAAAATCTAAAAATACAAAAAGATGTTCCTTCTAGCTTGATTATTAAAGGTAGGAAAACCTTTTTAGCTTCTAGTTTCTTATGCTTCCTAATATCTAAATGAGTTAGAATTAATTACCTTGGGTTGTTTTTTAGTGTCTTCTATCTCAATCTCTAGATTGATCATCATCTTGTTTCTTTCTTCCAATTTCCTTCTTTGATATACATAGTCTGAGATAGTAATATCCTTTCAGCAAACTGAGATAATTTCATAATAATTGTAGTTGTCTCTATTTTGCCACTAATTATTATTGTACTATGAAACTTTCTCCTTATTATTGTACTATGAAAATTTATCTGTGAATTGCTAATGATGTAGGTTGTTACTAACCTAAAAAGAAAATAATTTGGCAATATGAACCAAGAACAAAATAATGAGACAATTTCTAGATTTTGGTCTCAGTTTTGAAGAAAACCTGATAAATGTAATTGTCCTTGTAAAAAGTGTAAGGGCTTAAAGAATTGAAGAATTCTAATCACAACAGCAGAGAGTCATTGTAGGAAACATGGTCACATTGAAGGGGGGAATTATTATCATCAATTGGTGAATGTGGATTTCCAATTGGAGGAACATGGAGGTGTGAATATCCAAGGTGAGGATAATGCTCCCATGGAAGAAGATGATCCTATGGCAGAGAACACAATTGAAGATGATGGTATTGGCATAGCTGATAATGTGCCAGAGGACATGATTGAAGAAGATGGTATTGGTGCAGCTGATCAAGACGATCATGGTGATGGTACTAGCGCATCTGATAGTTATGATGAAGATGGTCTAGATGTACCTATACTTGAGAAGGCATACGAGCCCCTATACCAAGGCTCTCAAACAACTCTTCTCTCCGCTATAGTGTTGTTGGTGAACTTGAATTTTATGAATGGTTTATCCAATGTAGCAATGTCACGTATGCTAAGGTATGCCATTTTTTTCATCTTCAATATTAGCATACCATTACTATTCATTATATTAACAATTCATATTTGTTGTTGTAGTTTGATAGGTGAGTTTTTTTTACCACCATCAAACATTTTGCCTCGTTCGTATTGAGAATTATCTACCATTATGAATCAAATTGGAATTAAGTATTAGAAAATACATGCATGTCCCAATGATCACATTCTATATCATAAACAACATGAATTTGCAACAGAATTCCCTAATTATTATATTAGTAGATATCGGTTAGATCAAATAACAAAAAAGGTGCCTCAAAAGGTTCTTCGGTACATTCCCATTATTCCACGTCTTCAACAATTATTTAGGTGCACTAGCTTGGCACAATTTATGGATTACCATGCATGAAATAGAAGTCAAGATGACATTATGTGAATGCCTATAGACGGTTCTATATTTAAAGATATATAAAATACATGGCCACACTTTAAAGAATAACCTCGTAATCTCAAGCTTTCATTAGCAGCAGACGGTGTCAATCCATTTGGAGATATGAGATCTATTTACTCAATATGGCATATTTTTGTTATTAACAATAACATTCCTCCTTGGATGTCCATAAAGAGAGAGCACATAATGTTGTCAATGATTGTACTAGGTATTTTCTCATTTAATAGTTATCTAAATTAAATTATAAACATCGCATCAAAATGGTCATAATAATTATGTAATGTTTTTGTTCATTCAACTAGGTAAGTGCCAAGTTAAAGATTTGAACATGTATATTGAGCCTCTTATTGAAAAGTTGTTAAAGTTATGAAATGGGGTCACTATGTATGACATCTCTAGACCAATAGGAAAAAGACAATTTCAATTCCATGCAATGCTTGTATGGACAATACATGATGCCCCTGGGCTAACTCATTTTTGCAGTATGTTATATATTGTTAAGGTCACATATTTTTGGTATGTTATAGTGGTTACACATTATTGCTGCATGTTTAAGTTGCACATGATAATTGTAAATGATCCAATTGTACATGATCTTTTAGGTCTTCAGACAAAGGGTAAATTCGCATGTCTAGTTTGTGGTTCGAAGATGAAATCTCATCATTCAAGAGGTTTAGGAAAGCAGGTGTTCGTTGAGTTTAGGCACTTTCTCCACAATAATCATAAGTATCGAATTATTGAAAAACATCTTTTTAATGGGAAAGAAGAGACAACATCAAGGCCATGAAGAATGACACCTCATCTATGGAAGTTGGAATACAATAGACTAAATCACCGAGGTAAAGTCATTCCATTTGATGATTTTTTTTTGAAATTTATATTTTGATATTGTCTTTTATTTACTAATTAATGATGTAACTGACGCTCGTGAAGGTCATCAAGGCATCAATGACCAACTTCCTAGAGGAATAAAAAGTTATCCTAGTCAATTTAGTAGGTTGTCATACTACAAGGATCTCCCAATCGTGCATTTTTTTGATGCTATGCATATTGGAAAGAATGTAACAGAGACACTATGGAAAATATTGGATGGAAGGTGTGACAAAGAAAAAATTGCCAAAATTTGTAATGACATTCATGAATCCAATCATGCGCTAAAAAATTTCATTGAATCAAATAGCATTGGAGACCGCATAAATACGAGTGCCATTCCTTGGTTATTAATTGAGCAGGAAAGTGATGCATTAAAAGAAGTCATAAAAAAGACAAAATTTTCAACAGGATTTGTTGCAAATATAAGAAGTCTTTTATCAAAGAAAGGTGATTTTGGGCCAGGGTTAAAAACACATGATTGGCATACCTTCGTCAAGGTAAGTCACGTTCTCTATTTACAATATATTTATAAAATTGCATGTACTTTTTATTGTATTATTTTATAATATATTGAAAAGATCATTTTTAATTATTGCAGTACGTCCTACCTCTATCCCTCCCACAATAGTTTGACAATAGTGTTAAACAAGTTATATACGATCTTGGAAAATACATGAGGTGGTTATCATCTAAATAAATTGATAAAAAAGATATAAAATATTGGAAGAGAAAAATTCCCCTCCTTATGTGTGAAATGTAAAAGTGTCTACCTCCAACTTTTTTCAATGCTCAAGAACACTACCTCATACACCAAGTTGAGGAGATTGAATTGTGTGGACCTGTACAAACTAGGTCAATGCGAATGGTTGAGAGAAACTTGAAATTTATGAAGGTCTTGGTTCAAAAAAGAGCACATCCTGAGGGTTCTATGGTGGAGGGTATATGGTATACCAGACCATGGTGTACATTAGTGAATATCTTCCCAAGTTTGCAGCAAATATCCATGTAGATCATATTTGGGATCCCAACTCTATTAACAAATTTGAAGGGGAGTACTTGATGGGGAGAGGTAGATTGAGGAAAGTGAGAGGTATTAATTATACGATATTATTGCAGTTTATTAATTCTTATAAATCTTTAATATAAGTTGTTTCTAAGCGGTCAATTTATTTTCTTTGCAGTTGGTCATGAGTGGGATACACTACATTTGTATATTGTAAATAATCTTGATTTGATGATAGTATGGATTCAATAATCTCAAGAAAATGGTCACTCATTAACATGGGATGGTGTTGCATCATTGCTTAAAGAAGCTCGTCGTAATGGAGATCCCAATGTTATGCCAATGGTACTTGATCTAGCATATGGTTTAAGAGGTAGAAAGGTATGTATAAGTTTACTAACCATGAACCATAAGTTTAATATCAACTCACAGATCGATGCAAATAATCTTGACATGTTTGAATAATTTCAGATCAAACACCACAAAGCTATGTACTACCATGGCCGTAAATTTTGCATAAAAAAGTTAGATGACACGAAGAAAACTTGTGACTCTGGGATAAGTGTAGTCTTCGAGGTCACTAATATTTCATCTAGAAATGACATACATCCTCAACAATCTAAAAATCGATACTATGGAATTTTGGATGATATACTTGAGTGCAAATTTAATTCATTCAAATTATTTCTATTTGTCGTCAAATAGTATAGGCTACGAATGAATCAAAATGATCCTGATAGGACTATTATTGAACATGATAGTGGATTTACAATGATTAATACAAGGTCATTTGAGCCAGTTGGAGATGAGCCTTATGTTCTTCCAAGCCAATGTGAGCAAGTGTTTTACTTTGGCATTCCAGATAAACTAGTTTGGTCATTTGTTGTTAGACATGATCCATGAGGAAGGCCGGTAAAGTATAATGTGATGGAAGAAGATACTAAAGAATCAGAAGACATAGTAAATGATGATCACGAATGACTGTTACACAATGAATAAGAAGAAGAAGAAGAAAAGGATGATTATTCTGGTCCTATTGATGATGATGACGATCATGATCATGGTGATGAAGATGGAGTTGATCAAGGCGATGATGGTCGTGATGAGGATGGACATGATAATGGTGATGAAGATGACGATGATGGTGATGGAGATGGTGGTGGTGTTGGTCATGATGATGATGATGACGATGATGATGATCAAGGTGACAAGTATGATGATGGTGATGATGATGATGAAAGTCATGATGATGACATGGACAAAGAGGATGATCAATAACACGATCAATGAAATGTACATGCAGTCAAGGTATGATCAATGTCACATATGAGGTATTGATTTATTCATAGAAATTTGTTTGACTGGTATGTTTTTATAATTAAGTTATTATGTCTTGAACTCTAATGTCATGGAGTATATTTTGCATCATGTAAATTTTGTCTTCTATGTAATTTTTAAACTTACATATCATTTAATTTTTGGCAAACTTAAGATAAATGATTTACATATGCATAAAATTAAACGCCTTTGACATGGATCGACAGGCATAATTTAATATTTGGTTTCCTTATCTTTAGTCAAAAAAATATATAGATCCTACTACGTCTCTCATTTGATGGATTATAGGCATGACCAAATAGGTATTTGTCTGATCTATCTTCCTCAAGTGAGGAAAATGCGGGAATAGAATACAAAAGTGAGACATCTAGTAGGTCTAAAATAGGGAGATCAACTAGAGGTCAAAAGATTAGAAGAAATTTCAATAAATGAATGCAATTTTTCCTTGTTGAGGGGGGGTCATGTTCTTATGATAATGAGACCAATGGAAACAGGAAGGTTCCCTTAAGGTACACACATCTTAAGAAAGAATGGGTACCCAAGGAACTACCTCCAGTTAACACTGATTTTTCTGTTAACGAAAGGATATATCGCATAGCTCCATCTTCATTACATGGTTTGGGATTATTTTCCATGGATGGAATAAAGGTCAATTATAATCAAGTTGTTGAATTGATGGAGTATGTAGGACCTTCTTACAATTATCATAACTAGATGCAGATTGTGCAATATAAAAAAAATATGTGTAGGTATGCATTGTCAGCAAATTATATACAATGCAAATAAAATGATCAAACTAAAAGGCTCGCTATGTATATTGATGGAAGGCCAAAAGCAACAGGGAATATTGCAGGTTTTATAAATAGTTCTTGACCTGTGTCAACTAATAAGCGACCGAATTGTATATTCGAGGCACGTGAGGGAAATTGTGTAATTGTATGTGCGATAAATTCAATAAGTGTAGGGGAAGAGCTTCTAATAGATTACAATTTGAACCCTGTAGATACAGAAAAAATCCCTATCATGGGACTGGTAAGTATAACATTTAAACCAATTGCTTTTGATTAATATTGTTTTATTAATAAATTTTGTTGGTAAGTTTATTACTTTCATTTCACTGTTGTTTTCTAAGAATTACTGATCTTTGTCACAGGATGACATGGATCCACCACAAGAAATAGGTGGGGACATTCCTCACTCAGCTTCTTCATCATAGGTAAACCTTAATTAGTGTAATTCTACAAATTATATAGAAATAAATGTTAAATTATTATGTTCTTTTATTTATGGCTTTGGAGTTATTTTGATATAATTTTACTGATATTGTTGTCACAACTTGATACTTATTGATAGGGAAAATCACAAATGACAGCATATCAATTGCGATTTGGAATTGAGGCTACATTTGTAGATGACATCACACATAGCACTAACCCTGTATTCATGGCTATTGAGATTATAAAAAAATATAATAAAGAAATTCTTAACCTTGTCATGACACCAAACAAAACTAAGGAGATAGAGGCACTCAAAGATGAATTGATATGTTGAGTCAATTGTATGAATATAAGAAGTAATTAATCTTAAGCAATAATTAAAGTTCAATAGATATTTATATTGTATACTATCTTATGGATCATGATCTAAAATATGATGTGTTCTTCTTACAAGATTTTTTGACACTTGTGAGATGTGCTCAATTTGGTGAGGGTTGTAGCACATATCCTTCATGTAAATAATCCTTAAACCTTTAACAATTCATTTAACCTTTGCGTGCATTATTGACTCAACTTATGTTTGGGATGCTTCTAGTACCCCATTAAATCTTTATCCATTGTAAATTTATTTTCTAACAATGTATTCTTCAGCTCATGATGAAGTGCAGACGCCTCCTTTGATCAACAATCTAATATTGTAGGTTGCATTGTCCACAATAAGGAGCTTGATGACATCTTCCTCTGTACAAGCTACATTTGGTAAAATCTTGTTTTTCTATATTTTTTTATGTGCTAATCATGCATTGATTATTTTATTTTTGTGCATTTTATACTCGTGGACCTATTTTGTGCACACTAATAAATACACCTACACCTGGTACAAGAACAGACACCAGTACTACTAAAGCTCAACCATTTCCTGGATCAGCTCGTGTTACTAGTACTGGTTCATTTGCGGGGTCATTGTTGTTGAGCAAGCAAAACCATTAAAAGTACCAAATCTTCTAGGTTCTTTAAAATTGTTATTATTTACAGTATAATTGTATTTTACTTATACATAACTTGTTTTGGACTGATAATCCCATGATGTTTTTGTAGGAAATGATGTTTTTTATGATACTCTTTTTGAAATGACATTGAAGTTATTTGGGCCCACCATACGTAAGAGGTACGTAGCTTCATAATATTGGTACAATATTTTTCTTATATTAAATTTATTATACTATATTGAAGTTATGATATCTAACAATTTTGTTTTTTCAAAAAAGGTGGAATGAACAGAATGCTGACTTAAAAAATCAGCTCATTAAATCTTTAGAGAAGCTGTTTGGAAATAAAACTTTTGACAGTTCCCTAATTATTAAAAAAACATCCAAACATATAAAGACTGTGAGGGACCAATTTAGAAGGGCTCTAAAGGATAACCCAAAGTATGAGCAGCCTCCTATGATTCCATAGATGGAGTGGAATAAAATAACGGAAGATGCAAAAGAGAAAAGGGTAAAGGGTAGAGGAATTCAACCAGAAGATGACAAAATAAGGTATGTCATGATAGTATTAAGTAGAATGTAATCATGCACTAATTAGTGATCTTTGTAAATATAGTATCTAACATGTTTCAAATGTTTCATAGCCTACAAGACACATCAAAAGCTACAGAAGCTAGATTATCAAAGGTTGGCCAAAACAAACTTGGCTCTGGTGGCTATATGAAACTTCATTCTCGACTTGTAAGTACCAAAATTAGAATTTAATATCCAATTTTTATATATAAGGTTAGTAACAATTTTGTTTAATCAATTCATACATGCAAAATTGACAATATTAAGCCAAAAATACAGGGCACAAAATTCAATGTAGAGCCCACGGATGAAGTCAAAAGAATAGCCTTGAAGGAAGGCTATACAGTCATGGCTGCGTGCCTACGCCAAGAATCCGAAAGCCATAAAAAAGAATATGCTGCACCAGATGAGACACAGTTAAATTGGTCAAATGAAAAGTAAATCAAATTGAATATTTGAGAAATTTCATGTTTGGTGTTAATTTCAAACATAAATTGACTCTTTCATGATAACAATTCGCATGACATTTCATTGCAGCCTTCAAATCCTATCACAGAACCTGGGCACGATGAAGGCCATGATGTGCAACACAGTGGTGGAGGTATTAATTTTCTCTTGGAAATAAATTACGTAATTATTAATAGAATTTAACATCTTTAATTGGAATTGGCTGTGTAACCTTTTTTTGAATATTTTAGAGCATGTTGAGCATGTTGAGGTGGCGACAGATCAAAATGTTATTGTAAATGATGTGGCATTTTTAGGTAAAGAAAAATGTATTTTATGTTCAATTGGTTAATGAAATACTTGTAACAGTAAAAAATAGTATGTGAATTTAACCCATTTACTTGTTATTGCAGCAGACCCCCCTTTAGTGCAGCAACCTCATGCTCCTGAAAACATGAGGAAGCGTCATAATTTGAGATCACATACACAAGAGGAGGGAGATATTGATGCTCTTGGAAGACTTTTCCAGCTTAAGAATGCTAAGAGAAACCCAAAAAAGAAATGATCTCTTAAAAATGCTCTTTGATAAAACTTGTTTGATTAAATTTGTTGGATGATGAAAGAACATTGTTTTAAGTAATTATCTATGAATGTTGCGTACTAATATTGAATTTTATGTCATGTTAATGAATATTGTTGTGTTAATGAATTATTGATTAGTGTTGCGTATTAATGATTAATGTTATATCATATAAGTGAATGTTATTCGATTGTATTGATTGGATGTTATCGTTCATAAATGGATGAATGAATGAATGAAGTGTGTAATTAGATTTTAATGGGGAATTTAGATTGATGTTGGGGGGGGGGGTGAGGCCAGATGAGCTTCCACCTTCACATGGTTGGCCTTGTT
>MU225105.1:3555723-3570245 GCA_018584345.1 Thuja plicata | reverse complement strand
AACCCATTTACAGCTACAAGAAGACATAGGCACAACAAATTCTAAGGCTACAAGAGTGCAAGTCTAGGCTACACATCATGGACCGGGTCTCGTGACATGACCCTATTTAAAAAGATAATGCATGGTGAAGCCTTAGCCACACCATCAATAATATCTAATTATCTCTATCACATTCTTTTGTATTATTGTTTGAGATCCATATCTAGATACTGATTATGTATTGCAGCAAACCAACAATGTTAGCAAAAAAATTCATTAGTGAAACCTCATTGTAAATGATCTAAGTGCTCTTATCTTTTTCTATTTATCATTTTCAACTCTTTTGATCAGGTTTGGTTTTATATTAATTGATTGAAAAATTATATTAAATTTAAATTAAATTGTGTAGGAGATAATGCATCCCAGGGTTTAGGGTTAGTCCTTTATTCATCCATATTTTTGTTAAATCGTGATATTTGTACCCAACTTAAATCTCAGCCCTTGGTCATCCTTTTAATTTAATATTCTAGATATATTTAATCGTGCTTTCATTGGTACATCTTGGGATCTTCTAGCCTATAATTCATATATTCTTTATTTCACTTGATTTCATTTATCATGGACTATCACAAGCTATTGTCCATGAGCAATGTGCATGCTTATCTTGTTAGTATGAATGAGGCTATTTCCTATCTACTTATTAGTGGGAACTTATTAACATGTTAACTTTACTTAAGATCATGTGTTAATTATCCTTTTATCCTAGGTGTCATATTTACAAGTTAGTTATAATGGAACCATGTCTTATTATTTACTTTTAGTTATTTAGGTATTTTAGATTTGCATCATGCATTTAATATTTGTATCAAAGGTAGTTATCTCATTGCATAGGATTAATACATATGCCAACATATTGTATGCTCCTACCTCATACCTTGCTCATGAATACTATGCAACTTATTTAAAATATATTATAACAAATGAATTTATTCCTTACAAGTGTTTACTGATCACAGAACAAGCTTACATCCAATAGAAGTTCCTAGAAATTGGATTTGGAATTGGATTACAGGGTTACATCCTATTTCATATCTCAGACTCTTTCTTCTGGGTTGGTATTTTCCAATGTTGGATAAACAAATCATAGATCAATAAAATGATACTTTTTATGCATGCTTTCAGTAAGGACTGTAGAATTAATTTGACAAGCTTAGTGAATTCAAAAGTGACAGTATTTGTTCTATTTTGTAGACTTGAAGTTGAAATGGTGTGTACCTTGTGGACCAAATAGTGTTATCACTTTTCCTAGTACACCTTGGTTGAAGCCATGGTATTAGTGGTCATGGCATGTTCTACCTCTAGGGATCTCTTGGCATGAGCAGAGGTTTCAAACAATAGGGTAAGGAAAGCTTGGCTGCCTGGCATAGTCAATTATCTCTGATCGAATGTGCATTTATCTAATATGAGATCTTTGCAGGTATGGTGCAGAGATGCCTTTGATTCTCTTGGAGTCACTCTTTTATATGGTTTCCATAATTTCTTTTAAGGGTTTCCATCCCACTTTGTCAAAGCTTTGCCTCATGAAACCTGAGCAGGGTTTTCTACTCTACCCAAATTTTATTAACATACTGGTTCTCACTTGTATGGTGGGAAGTTATCTACTACAAATTTTCCTTGTTCCTAGAAAATCTCACCCTGTAATGGGCTGGGGGCTTTACTTATTAGGCTCCATGTCTTTTGGGGTTGTTCTTAAAATGCATTCTTACTCCCAGCTTTGCCAATTTTTACCCCTTGGTTGGGTATATTAGGGTCACTCGTTGCAATGGATTTTCCATTCTACTCTAATGGTATAGTAAGAGAATTGTCTGTAGGAGCATATGCATTTTTTACAGGTCCATTTGTGTGCTGGGCTCTTACAAAAGTAATGTAGCCAATATTCGAATATTGTAACCAAAATTTAAGGATAAAGGGTAATCTTTTTTAAGTTCAGTGAATATCTTGTTAATTAATTTAGGGAGTGCCTGTGGAATGTTCTTAGAATTCTAATGTAACAAGTTGACTGTATTGTTAATGATTCAAGTTTTAGACACTAAGAGATTTGGTGCCACACAGTGATCAAAAGAGAGACAAAGCATCATTTCTTCTTGAGGTAATCCTATGTAGATTTATTGGGTTTTCTTTCTAATTTATGAAATGAACTATAGAGGCCCATCAAAAATGCAGTATTGCAGAGCATGGTATTGGCATTAATTCCATATCTTCATTTGCATGTCTTGGCCAGGTTATTGAATACATTCAATCTTTACAAGAAAAGGTCTGAAAGTATGAGGCAACAGAGCAAAGGTGGAACCAGGAAAGAATGAAAACTATGGTATGGGATTTATGCAAGGTGGATATTTTTGTTTCTAACTATTATTGAAACATGGATTTTTCATTCTTGGCACTTTATTTTAGGCCCTAATGTACAATTTTTTGTGTTCATTTTTAGGCTTCCATTCTTAAAGTCCTCAATTCCAAATTGTCTAGTTGTAGCAAAAAATTAACTCGTTCTGTGTATTTTGAAATAATATATGTACTGAAGATGCTGATGTCAAAATATATTTGAAATGTGCAGTGTATAAATTTGCACTGATAAAATTTTGTTTATTCAAGAAAGAAAAGCCCAGTCCATGGAGAATTTCCTGTGGATGGCTGTCAAATGATTGTTAGTGCTGTTTTAGATTCAAAACAAAATAGTCAAGTTGCTAAATCAAACAAGCCCAAAACGTCAAATGCAACAATGCCTGATGACATTAAAACTATGGCTACAACTATGCACTCAAATTCATAGAATCGAATGCAGATGAACAAGTCAACTCCACTTATTCCTGGTTGTCAACCATATAGAGAAAAATAAAATACTAGGGTTTTGAACACATCAATTCCCCTTACTCTTTCCAAGAAAAAATCTATGTACTTTCCATTCGGAAGGAATAGGGGTAAATGAGATTTGAGTAGCACATTGATTGTCTCAAAATATGATTGATGGTTGTTTAGATTGAATACCAAACTCAATGAGAAAATTTTGAAACCAAATAGCCTCAGCTTTAGTACCAAGGCTATTTGGTTTCAGAATTTGTTTTTTTTTAAAAGTCAATATTGGTCAAAATTTTGACATCCCTTGGTCAAAACATCAACTTAGGTCGGTTTACATTTTGACCATTCTGTGTCAAAAGTTTGCGTCATGGCTTTGGCATCCTGGTCAGATGGGTCAAACCATTTGACCAAACTTGGTCAAAACATTAATTTGTTCCGGTTTATATTTTGACCATTGCATGTCGAATATATGCATCAATTTGAGTCAAAATTTTGGCATCCGTAGGTCAAAACACAAACTTATGCCGGTATATGTTTCAACCATTTTGTGTCAAAAGTTTGTGTCATGGGTTTGGCATCCTGGTCGGATGGGTCAAACATTTTGACCAATAATATGGACATTTCAATAAATAATATGGACATTTCAAGATGCCAATTTTGACCAAGGTTGCATCAAAATTTTGACGTTAACAAGGATGTGTCGATCTTTCGACTAGAAAAATGCTGACAAAGCAATTTGTGGGTATTTCGACCAATCCGAGTAGATAGTTCGACCAATTTTTGTTGAAAATAGGGGCCAATTCTACTAGTGTAGGAGTGAAGTTTAGACCTAAGAGAGGAGTAGGTTCTTTATTTCCTATTGATCTAGGGCATTACCGTTTCATATTAACACATGCTATGTCTTCCCTGGATGCAAAACTAAAGGCAATTAATTTTCCTTCTTATCAAAGCTGAACCTACTTTGATAGAAATAAATTCGTGGCAGATCATTTCAAAGTGGACGCCACTTTTCTACATCAACCATAATTAGAATATTTTAGGGCGGACTATATATATGAGTTCAAGGTTGAAAAGAGAATACACTCTAGGTTTACATTGAGCCAGATTGTCACCTTACGAATACCTTTTAAGATTAAAGGATTTGATACTGATTATGAGGAAAATGTGACATAACCTGGATACATGGAGTAGAATAATGATGCAGTGGCTAGAAAAGTAGAATGAAGAAGAGAAGAAGTGGAGGATTTGAATGCTCTTTCTCAAGAAGTGTTCAAAGGGAAAGATAAATGGTTGAAAGAAATGAGAAAGAAGAAGAAGAAGAGGCTTCTGGTTTAGTAACCAGGAAAAGTCCAAGAATTTCAAAATTCACAACTTCCCCTACCCTTACTAAAGAAAATGAGAAATTGCTTCCTGTAGGTGAACCTAAAACTAGAATAAAAGCCCACCTTGAAGAGGAAAAGTCAATTCTTGCACAATCCATAAGGATCACGAGAGATAGGATAAAAAGGAAAGAAAAGACATATAAAGTCCCCTACATTGTGATTGACTTGGAGATAGAAGGAAGCGATTCATAGCCTCAGAAGAAACCTAAAATGGAAAAAACCCAGCCAGTCCTTCAAAGAATCATTCAGTAGAAGAAGGTCAACAAGACCTATCAGTATTAGGCACTCCTACAAATGCTTCTACTCCAAAGACCCGAAACTAGCTGGAGTTATCATTCAACAAGAAGAGGAACATTGTTCCTATCTTGGCCCTTGTTGGAGACTTAGTCAGCAAATATCTTGAAAAAACTCCACGAGAAAAGAAACTGAAGGTGGAAGCAATGGTTGATGTATATGCTAAAATAGGTCATTGGATGACAGAAATCTTCAAACCAATTTCTGATAAAGCTAGTGATGAGGTCACAAAGAAGGACTTTCATGTGGAAAAGATATATTTGGGAATGTCTACCAGGGCCACTGACCTGAAGATTTTGAACTTAGCGAATAAGAAAATCAACCATCATGTACAAAAGGATGCAGAAGACAAGATGAGATTGAAGTAGGCCCTTTGTGAAATGGCCAAATATGTTCAACAACTTCACAATCCTATACCTCAACCATTTTTGATAGTTCCATTTGACCTAGATGTCAAGTCTCCAGAGAATCAAAAATTCCTCGATCAAGTTCACAAAGATAGGTCCATATCAAAGCCCTTCTTCATCTGGATGGATAAGGTAACCAAAGAAATTACCAAGTTCACTTATGATTTTAATAGCTTGACGGAAAAATATGAAAAGTGGTTAAAGGTATTAGAGGAGGATGTGGAACTGTGGGAAAAAGAGAAGGGTCAATTAGAGATTGAAGTACACAACATGGAAGATGTTTATACTTATGGTATAAACAAGTTCCTCTCTGAAAAAGCACTACCAGGGGTTGATGAGAATTCACTGTTTGTTGTTAAAGTGAATGTGGAATGGGAAGGCACACTATATGAGCAAGCCATCAAAGAGCCTACCCAGATAATTGAAGCCCAGATCAGTACGCAAAAAATTATTGGATTGGAGAATGAGACTAGTAGTGAAATGGCCAAAATAAATGCCTATTAAAATCAAAAGGTAGAAAACCTAAAAGCTGCTAAGGAAATTGGGATGTAAGATCATTCAATTTTATCTCATGTGGAGTCAACAGTTGCCTATAGTTATGAAAAAATGAAAATCTGAAGACAAATCCCAGCAAATACAGAACTTCAAGAATATTTGGAAGTAGAGGTTTGGGCTGGTTGCTAAACCAAATCAAGAATTGAGGAAGAACTTCTCAGCTACATTTGAGGAGTGGAAAATAACAAAATATGCCACCAACACTAATGATGGAGCTGGAATTGGCCTATCAGCCAATTAGTTTTCTGGATATTTTTTTTTTCTATTTTGTCTATTTCTGAAAGTTTTTGCTATCTTTAGGGTAGTTAGTTATTGAAAACTGAAATGGCCCTGCATGGCTATATATGCTATTTTTAATGACCAAGAAAAGGTCGATTCTCTAAAAGAAAACTTTGCAATACTATCTATTTTGTTTAAGTTATTTATATGGTGGTTAATATTGTGAATTCTGGATATATGAATATATTATCAGTTGGTTATATAAGAAGATCCTGGTATTTTCAGTGATCAGTTGGTCTATTGGAGTGTATGATTTTAATTTTAGTTAGAATTAAATGAGTATGTTACTATAATCTGCAAGTATATCTTAGAGTTTAGTCAGTAATATTTTTCAAGATTTGATATCCCTACGAATCGGCCATTCTTAATTTATTTTTTTGTTTAAGATTTGAGTCAGTGGTCTCAGATATCTTAAATCTCTTAAAATCTCAAAATAGTTATCCATTTATCTATGATGAATGTGAATTGGAACCTTTCATACTTTTTCGTCAAAAGTGTATCTTGAAGTAAATTCTTTCTTAATAAAAGGTTATTAAAGATTAATCTTTGTATAAGGTAGCTACTCCTTTAAAGGAGAGAATGCGGTTGTGAGTAACTCACTCAACTTTTAGTGCATTTTTCCTTCTGCATTTGGGTTATAAGAGTCATTTATTTGTTATTCTTCAAAAGGGAAAATCTATTCACTAACAATATTCATTTCTACCAAGTGAATTAGTGAGCTAAGTTTTAATTAATTAAGTCTGATTTTGTCTGATTTATCCACCCCTCTCAGTGGACCAACAAGACCACCTTCAGAATCATTCTTTTTCCCTCTCCATCAAATATATCTTGTTCTTTAAATTTTAGTCTTTTTCAACCATTATAAGATTATCCTTTTTATCCATACTTTTTCAAATTCTTGCAATGTACCATGTGATGTTATAGTTATAGGAAACTTGACCATCCTTTTTCATTCTTATAGTTTCATTATTCCTAACATTGATGTTTATTCTGTATTCAACCTTTATGTGTCCATATCCATTACAACTATAGAAATATCCATTCAAGTCCTTAATTTTTCTATTCATATTCATTCTAGTTTTTCACTAAATTTCCTTATGTCTAAACTTATTACAACAATAACATCTTCCATTAAAACATATCTCCTTTTTGAAATTCTACATTCATTAGCTTTGTGCTCTACTTTATTGCAAAAAAAATAAGTTTGATTAATAGATGAATGCCTAGAATGAATAGGAGGAAGTCTCCAACTTATCAGCCCCTTTTTGTCTATTTCTTGCATTTGATCTACCAAAATATTTTTCTCTTCCACTTGCTTTCAGTCTACCAAATCATTATTTTCTTCCGGTCTACCATATCCTTTTTGTCTTCCACTAGTTTTTTATAATTCATTCTTCCTTTCCTCAATGCTCTTTAGTAATTCAGAATGTACCTTGTCTTGTTTGAGTTCCATCTCAAATTCATCTCCCAAACTTATATTGCATTGAGTTAGAAAACTCAAATTCTCACATTTATTCAATTTAATACATGTTCCTAGCAATCCTAAAACCTTTTGTAACCCTTTTACCATTATTTTTCCTTTTAATAAAACAACCATCACTTTTGAACAAAATTTCATAACCTTTATTACACATTTGACTAACACTCCACAAATTATGTTTCAAACCTTCAACATAATAAAAATTGCTAGTTATATGCTTCCCATCAATTAAAATGATTCTAATGCCTTTGATTTGCATGCTTCCTTCTCCTGTAAATCTGATTGCTCCTCCATCACACTCTTCAAACTTAATAAATCTTTTCTTGTCTCATGGAATATGATTTGCACATGAAGAATCTATAATCTATGCATCTGCAAAAAATTTAGTATGTAAATGCAATCTCCTCTTTCTTTACCTCTTTGTCTTGTGAAACAACTAGAAACAAAGATTCATCGATAGTTTCACCAATATCTTCAATTTTAGAGAAGTGTTCCTCGTGGAACATAAAATATTTTTACTCTTTCCTTTGAAATTTTTTCTTTTCATAAAATTTCCTTTATTTTGATTCTATTTTCTATCATGATCTTTGAATTTACTATAATATTCATCATACTTGCAGCCATTAAAAAAATTCCCTATTCTTCCATAATTAAATCACTTAAGAAGTATCTTACCTTTATATTTACCAGTGCCTCTCTTGAATCTTCTTGAAAGAAAGTATTCAACTTCCTCTAACATCTTCTGTGTCTCAAGTTCAAATTCTTCAACAAATTTGAAGAAGTCCCTCTCTTTCCCCTTTCAACTTATGCAATCTCAAATGCAGAAAGTAAACCAATAAGTTGATCAGTAGAATACTAACTTAGATCATTGCTTTCCCTTATTTAACATGCCATTGGTATGAACTCCTTCGATAGAGTTAATAACATTTTAAGTATAAAATATTTATCTTCTAGTTGTACATCAACAACATCTATGACTTTGTATATGTATCTTTCAACATTCTCATCTTCTTCCTTTCTTAAGAGATCATACTTCTATTTTAGGTCCATCAACCTTGCTTGTTTTGTCTTTGAATCTCCTACATATACAAAAACCAACTTATTATTGAATAACCTTAGATAAATAAAAGGTTGGGGGGGGGGAGGGGCGGGGGGTAAATCAATTATCTTAGGATAAGTACACCAAGATGGTGTGCAAAATAGGGTTTATAAGTGGCCACATTTTTTTGAAATAAGCTAAACCTAAACTTGGAAGAGCAATTTGAGAGCCATGAACTCAGAATTAGAAGATGTGAAAAGAACAAGAATTGTAGTACTCTGAATGTAGTTTCTAAAATACTATTTAAAAAAAATGATTAGATTATGAGGGTTGAATCCTATGCACATAGAAAATTGTTCCTAATTTGTTTAGAAAAAATATAACATAGTGTCTGGTGTGTGCATCCAAAAGTCATAGTTAGATTTATTATTTTAAAACATACTTTGGTAGAAAGATAGTTAAGAGTGAGAGATATAATTTGGCTACTTTTTTTAATTTTTTGAGTATTTTTTTAATAATTTTTTGAGGTGGGGACATCCTAAAAATTAGATACTTGTTTATGCACAGAACATAACTTGCATCAAAATAATAAAAAATGAAAATTTCTTTTTTTAAAGTGTAAAGAACCAAGTGTAAAATAATAATATATAATTTTTTTTTAAAATTCGGTCAAGTAGATCAAAAGGTATTAAAGAACTAGTAAACACATGCCTCTGAGAACTATAGAGACACTAGTAAAATAAATTAAACTATAACATTTTAATGTTGTCCAAAAATATTAGAAATTATATGTTTAGAAAGCTCAGAAGAAATGTGAAATTATGGTGGTACTTTTACAAATACCCAATTGATGATGTGTAAACCTAATGATTAGGAAATTGAGAAACCTATTTTGAAGAACTGAACACATGATAAAGGAGAGAAATAGTGGGAAACTAAGCTCGTAAGCCTCAACCCTTTTATCCAAGCTTATTAACTAGCCTTGTTCTTAGATTAGAAGTTTTCCAAACCTAAGTGTGACCAAGTTATTTGAATTTTACATAAGGTGATCATGTTAGGGATGTTTTTCTATTTTTTGGGTAACTGGCCACTTTTTTGCATAGCATCTTGGTGAACTTACCCCCTAATACATATTTAAAACTTTAACTCTATTGGTAACAATGTTTAACTCAAACTGATATTCAAAACAATGATAAACATGAAAGCACATAAGAAACACCATGCATAATGAGCACCAAATTTACATGGAAACTAAATGTGGTAAAAACCATAGAGAAGCTAATTCTAATGAATAGGAACACTGGTTCTGGTGACACTAGTTAAGATGATTTTTCCAATGCTCACTAAAAATAAGGCTCATTGTTAGTAGGCTCACTGTTAGTTGGGCTAACTTCCCTTAATACAAAAGTAGCTATAATAAATAATAAAAAAAGTGATATTGCAGAAAAAAATTAAACTAATGAAATTGCATCTGCACATGCATGGATTCAATTCCATTGAATAAAACTATCACTCTCAGCAGAAAAACCAAACCAATATGTTATTCCAATCTTCAACACACTTTTTCAAAGCCTTTCTAACATCACCTTTACTCTGTCATCAATATTATCCTTCACCCTTCTTATTCGGTTCGTACACATTGCAACATAGTCATGCTTCACATCATACCATCTTCAACATTTTCACATCATTTCTCATACTCAGATCCAAAAGATGTTCTCTCTATATATACATATCTAATGAACTTACAAACATATTTTGACCTTTAAAAATATATCGAATTGAATTTTAAATAAAGTGTTTTGTGGTATACAATGAAGATCAACATGCTAGCACTAGACCTAAAAGATGGGTCACACATATGGGAAACTCATACCACGCTACCATAGGACCCAAGGATAGGTCTTACATGAGAAAACCACGTTACATAGATTAAGTACCAAAAGATAAATATATTTTTGGGCCAATGGGAATGCCACAACCGAGACCATGTCTTGATCACCATAAAATTTAGTACCAACCTAAGAGTATAACTGAGAAGCAATGGTCCAAAAATACAACTATTATACCAAAATTCCTAACATATTGTATGAATGACCAAATACTAAAGGATACTTAGAAATAACTTTGAACATAGTGTCCATCCAAAATTTATCCATAGGATAACCAAAAGTATGTACCTTCATTACCGAACCAAGGATAAATATCCACAATATGTATTACCATATAATACTACATATTATAGATTAATTTTGTTCACCACCTTGAGCACAACCAATCGATACATTAGTTTTGACATCAATGACAACAATTCCAACAACATTATCTCAACAATCTCCCTCTTTGACATTGATGAAAAAATAACAAAAATAGAAAAACAACAAAAATGTTCAAAACATCCAAAAACCAAAAAAACTCCATTTGAGTTAAGCAACCCCATTTCTATCTTGCTTCTTCATTTTATCCCCATTTTTTCCAACAATGGAAAAGGGCCAAATCATCTAATTAGATCAAATTAAAATAGCAAATTTTACAAGAGAATTTCTCTTGTACCTTTCCTTTATAATTGGAAACTTTGCTTCCAATCCGCTACAATAGAGCCCATCTAAGCATACAAAATATCATATAGAACCAATGGATCAAATAATGATGACTTGTCAGGGGACCAATATTGACATTAATATTCCTCTACATCAAAAAGAATTCTAGAAAGATGTTCTAACCAGACCTCAACCAAATTCTTCATCTATCTCTAAACACACACATATTTAGCTTTAACCTCCCCAACTTTGATTATTTATTTAGCATATTTATGAACTTAAAAAAATCATAATTCTTACCAATGTAGTTCAATTTAGATTCAATACTTTCAATTTTTCTTCTAAGCTCAATAGTTGCATGCCATTGGAGACAACACTGGTACATATTAGATATCTCTTTCAAGCATTCTTTTGTCTAATGAATACATTTGGAAAAACTTTATTCAACATTAGTACATTTTCTTTGATATGAGCTCACTTCTCTTGTAGGGCCTCCCCCATTTCCTTTTCTTTTGGACACCCCGATGGGTGTAGATTAGTTTTTGTGCTTGTATTTCATGATCATGTTAGACCCTTGAGAGTTCACACCTCCATGATAGACCTGGTAGGTGAGTTCCTTATGTTGGTGCTTATGTATTATGTATGGTATAGGACGGAGATGGGACCACAAGGTTCCATGATGTTCACCATTTCATGTTGTTTCTATACTCATGTAGATAAGGCTAGGATGCACTACATTTTTACTAAGGTTAATTAATCCAACTGATTAGTATGAGAATTCAAGTGAGTGCATGTTTTATGTAGAGCTATTTGGTGCAAGGAGAATGAAGATTTTGCAATAAGGGTAGTTGTGTTTAATGCTAGGTACTTAAAGGGTTTTTGGATGTGAACATATATTGATCAATTGAGTTGAGTCAAGATGAAGTATGTAGTGAGGTTCATTCAATAGTTAAAAAGATAATACAAGTAAGATTTGGATTGAATAAATCAATATATATTTTTATTACATGTAGTAAGGTTAGTATAATTAGACTTGTTTCACATGTACTTCCTATCTATAACTGATGGATCCGATCCTATGAATGATTCAGTATTTTTTTCGTATACATATACTAATGATTCCTACATGATGAAGATTTTAGGATGCATTTTTAATGATACTTAATAACAGATTAGATTAGAAGACTATTATGATGTAGTTAATAAAGGATTTCATGAAATTTCATAATAATGATTAGAGGAAGCCCTAAATTGGATTCAATATGTTATGACATGGTGTTAAACTATTTTGATATGTTATACTTATTTAGACAAAGACTCCATATCATTAGACCTTATATGATGATTTCTTCTATATGATGATGATGATGTTAGGATATACTTTATATGTTCAAAATTACTGATCTTGATGTTATGGTTAGGAGAGTTAATTTGGATTTTTCTTATTTCATTTAATTTGAAATAAAATTCATGAAATGAGATTTGAAGTGAATATGATGTCGATTCAAAATTATTTATGATGTCTTGACTATGCAAATACTTAAGGATTCTTACGATAGATGAATTGTAGGAAGTTATATAATGATGAGATTCAATAATAGCTGATGAGTTATACAATTTTTCTTGTGGAAATCTAATTGTAAATGTTATCCTAATTTATGATGAATGTTGTAAAATACAAATTACTAATAGATGTGTCTTATGTTATCATTAATGTTGCATTTTTATATACATATGGTTTCTTTCATGAGCTATTGATATTTTGATCTAGTGTACATGAAATTGACCATGGAATTCAAATGCGGGGAATCAAGGATGGATTAGTTTGAATATCGTGTTAAGCCAAGGTTAACTCAAAGGGGAGAAACAAACTCATTTTTATGTGTTTATTTAGTAAACATAATGTTTAAATATTTTATTAATTTATAAATTTTGTATTTATGATTTATCCATTTGGCATGCCATGTGTATAGTAATGTGATGTGTTTTCTTTTTTGGTGTCAATTGACACATGTGCATGTGAGTTGGCATGACCAAGTGAGATGGAACTGGCTAGATGCTTACCTTAGAGTCACCTTGTAGAGTCCCTAGGTTAGGTATCTTGATTGTTGTGCCATTGGAAAGAATCCCATTTTCACAAGTCAACTCATATTAGACTTTTGGGGTGTTAAATAGATCCCTAGGGGTTGGTTAGGGTTGGATTTAGATAGCCCAATAGGTGTAATGTGGGTTAGGGGTTAAATTCTGACCAATACAAATGATCAAACCCCAATTTTGACCTTTGAAAAAGTGCCTTGTTTGAGAGTGACGAATTTGAAAGGTTTTCCCAATCATCTTGAAGGTTAGGTAGGATTTTTCCTTTTAGTGGAATTTTGGAGGTGGATTTCCCACTCTCCAAACTCGGAGACTTCTAGGTCAAGTTGTTGATTTTGGTGAAGGAATGAAAAGCCAAGGGAGGGAAAATCTCAACTCAACTTTCATTTTTCCATTTTCTTGGAGAAAGGTTAGTGCTCCTTTCATGGAAGAATATTGTTCTTGTTTTGTGTATTGGGTCTATGCAAATGTATAAATGTTGTTTTTGTGAATCTTTAAGCTTGTTCATAGATTTCTATGTGTTTTTCTCTTTTTTGTTCTTGCTTTGTTTTGTTATGGGTGTGCAAGGCCATACTCACCCTTGGGAAGGATGAGAGCCTTGAGAGTGAAGGGTTTTGGGAATGCCCAAATAGTGTAGAGTCTCTCCTCATGGAGGAGAGGGATATGGCATGAGTATGGGCTTCATGTTACCATTTGATGTACTACAAATTTGAGGGTGATAAGGGAATTATTTATATGCGGAAGGGGACAATGTTGTTGTGATATTTCCCATGTGAGTCATTTCTCTTGAAGCTATTAAGCCTTGTTGAAGGCATGGTTATTATGTATTGGCATTCTCCTATTTGGGTACGTTCATGTTCCACCTTCACCCCTCTTCATGGGTCCAAGGTGATCCATTATGCAAGCCAAGAGAAATGAGTGTTTTTGTTATAGATGTGTTTGTGAATATCACGTGTTGGAATGTTTGGATCCATCCATTTTTGGCTCAAAAATCTCTGGGGTGTCCTTGTAAAGGCCTAGGTTGGGATGCGAGCCTCCATGGTCATCCTTTTTATTTCTTGCAGGTTTTTGCTCTTGTGGGAAAAAAAGCTTGAAAACATGAAAGACTAGAAGGAAAGAATGAATTTTTGATGTAGTTTTTGTTACAGATTTTTATGTGAAAATAGACTTGTAGTCCTTGTAGTTACTTGTGACTTTTGTAGAAGAGAAGCCTTCGTTCTTATACAATTTTGTAAAGGTTTTCTTTGTGTGCCGAGTTGTACTGATTGAAAGTAAATCTCATTGCTAGAAAAGAAAAGAAATGTTTGTACATTTATGTTGTTGGAAAATAATCTTTTTGTATTTCTAATATTACATTCTCTTTAAATTAGGTGTACTTTAAAGTTATAAAAAAATTGATGTGTAATTTCCTATGTTAGAGCATTTTGTATAAATCATGATTCTACTTTCCTATTATAGGTGAATGCTTGTTTCAAGAAAAATTCATTCTTATAGGGTTAGATGAAAACCTCATTTTCCTATGCTTTGATCATTCAAAAAGATTAATAATGCATTCCATAGTTGTATACTTTCTTAGATGACTATGTATATATACATATATATCTATATAGCTATGTG
>MU225105.1:3542739-3555623 GCA_018584345.1 Thuja plicata | reverse complement strand
TCCAGGACTCTAAGCGGTTACTAGGTAAACCCATTGGCAAGTTACTTAATAAGTGAAAATATGTTACATTAAAGGGGTTTAAAATGAACTAATAAGATGTCTGAGTCTCTACCCATGCCTTGAGTGCTTTCGTATGATAGGATGGGAGTTGGGATCCTTGTCTTCGCAAAAGGATCACTGAGCCACATAGTGTCACTTGGAGGCCAGGGTCAAGAGGTACTACTAGGGTTACCTTCAAGGTTAGGCTTATGTGATGATAGTTCTTTATATACAACTTAGGTTATCCTATGTATGTCAGTTACCTCTGGTGTTGTTTAGTATTCTTTGTTATGGTTTAGATTGCTTCTAGGATCTTCCTTTGCATGGAGTATGAGGTCATGTATACCTTGTTTGCATTCTTGTTGTTTACCCCATGTGATGGGCCTGTTACTATCTCCTCAGCATGGTGGAAGTGGACCTTTGGTTCCACGTGGTCGGGTGGTAGTGATTCTTATTACCATTGAGATTCTGACGGATTCTTCTTCATGCTTGGATGTTCCTTGTTGCAGTTTCATCTTCCTAGTCTTTTGGAGACTTGATCAGTTACCTGAGATGTGTATTGTACCATATGTATATATTTTTTATCATCCCTTGGAGGATGCATTGTATCATTCATCATGTATCATTACATACCTTGCAATTTGTGCAATGGATGTTAATTAGGTAGTATACCTTATGGTATTGAATGTATTTTTAATCTTTATTATGAGATGTATATTATTGGTTTCAGATTATGTAACCTTTATGTTAGTTCTTTATTATTGTAATCATGGATTAGTTGTTTAAGTAATTCTACATCAAGGAACCCTCAAGGAATGTTATCTATGTATGAGTTGTATTTCATGTATGTCATGTACTTCATTGTGTTGCTTCCACATTGTTATTAATATTGTTTGTAAACTTTAAAAAAAAAAATATTTCGTGAACTTAGTGTCGTGTTTAGGTTAAGTTCTCTTGGGTTCCCTGGCGAGGCATTATAGTTAGAGAGATAAGATGAACTTGTTGATTGATACAATCAAAAGTATTATAGTGGTGCATGTATGGGGTATGATTGTATCTTAGGTTGATAAGTGAGTGATGGGTATGCGTCCTATGTCTCTTCAGATTCCTGTGGTGGATACTGTCTCTAAGTGTTTGTTTTTCACCATGTTGTTTGTGCACGACTCTCTTGAACTCTTTATTTATTTTCTCGGTGGAATTTTCCACGTGTTGTGTGGGCTAGCACCTTTTGGTTATCTCTTTCAAATGGGATTATTCACCAAAAATTTTGTATCTATTTTTTTATGACAATTTTCATACATGGTTTATTGTTAAAATTAGATCATTTTAGGTTTTATTATTGAAATTGATAATTTTTTCCCAATTGAGTTTTAATTTCCTTTCATGGTGACTAATCTGAATGTTTTCATCTGCTACCCAATCCTATGTTTTGTGACTCTACCTTATCCAATGTGGGCCACTAATAGTGTGTATAAAAGGGAACACCTAGGAAAGCATGTTATCTTACGTGACACTATAGTTGAGGCGTAAGATATCTTCTTTAATATTTGATGTAGTGAGACTCATATTTCATTGGTTCAAGCATGGAATCATAAGCTATTTCCTAATATACAATTTATAAATCTCCCTTGTGTGGGTTCTTGTACCTAAACCATGCAAATTCTTTTGATATAGGAGCATCTTGGGTTCATTTGAAATCCTGATCAACCAAAAATATGTTTACTTTAGTTCGGTAGATTTTTGGAGGCTGCTCGGGAAAGTTCTCGGTAACTACTATTGCTCGGTTACTTGTTTTGTCTTGCTTTATCGAAAAGTCTTGGTAGTTGTTGGCTGCTCAGTGGGTTTTCACCAAGTTATCTCTATTGCTTGGTTGGTCTTCACCGAGTTGTTCCTGTTGTTTGGTCGGCTTCTTACCGAGTTGTTTATTTTAATATTGGATATTCTTTCTGACTTCTTCATTTAATTTTCATAGCATAATTAATGTGGGATCTCTCATTTGGATGTGTGTGGACCTAAATATGAGTCTTTTTTATTTCCTATGTTGGATCTTTATCATATAAGTGATGACCTCTTTGGTGGACTCTTGTATATATTTGGTTTTATATTCTTAGATTAGGTATCAATTTGGAGAATAGAGATAGTATTAGCTGATTCAGATCGCAGGTTTGGGACCTCACATGTATGAATATTATTATGTGAACATATGAATGTATGTGGCTGAAACTAGTAAGGCCTTATAGCTTGACATGTACTAATTTTGATGAATTAATATATGATATGTTGTTCCTTCTCTTCCTTTATGTGTTGTTGGTTCTGTGTTGTTCTGCAAGCTAGTTTGGATAGCTGAGAGTGCCTTGGGCCCTAGTTTTCCTCACCCATCCTTGTGTCAGGTAGTATCAAAGTGAAGGTTAGATCTAGGTTCCTTCTTGTAATCCCTAACCTGAGTTGGTTGATATTTTTTTGGGGTATTAGATTGCGATCTGACCTACAATTGTAGAGAGTTTCAAGATGGTTTGTGGGAGAGGAAATACAAATCCAGGTCTAGCTAATATGCTAAGACAAATGGCTGTAAGATTGGAAGTTTTTGAGACAGCCCAGTGGAGAGGAAGACATTTTGAAGATGTTAGTGATGATGAATTTGAATAAGTAAAAGGAGAAGCTGCACCTGCACCTGTGATGGATCAGGAAGAAGAGGAATTCCTGTGAGCATTGACAAGCTTGAAGTCCACACCTTATTTTAATCCTCTCAAGTATAATGGAAAGATTTATTTTGATGAGTTGATAGACTGGATAACCAAGGTGGAAATATAATTTGGGTATGAGAATGTATCAGAGGAGAAAAAGGTAAAGATTGCAAGTACAAAGTTGAAAGGTCATGCATCCTTATGGTGGGAACATCTGCAATTGGATCAAAAGAAGAAAGGTAAAGACAAGATCAAGGTATGGGATAAGATGATAAACAAATTGAAAGGCAATTTTCTACTTTGTGATTACTAGATTAACCTAGTAAGGATAATGCAAAGTTTGAAGCGGAAAGATAGCTTGGTAAAATATTACACCGAAGAATTTTACAGATTGGACATCAGATCTGGACATATTGAAGATAAAGTGGAAAGAATAGAAAGATATTTGAATGGATTAAGAATCTCTATACAAGATGAGATCAATTTGGTAAAGATGGAGAGTATTGAAGAGGCATACCATTTTTCCCTAAAAGATGAGGATAAATTGAACAAAAGATATGAACAAAGGCAAAGAGGAAGAGGTGGTGGATTCCCTAGAGGAAGAGGTAGATATCATGGTGAAAATAGTATATCTGAACCAGACAAGAAAAATCTAGACACATATCAAGACAAAGGAAAGACCGAATGGAAAGGTGGAAGTTCATCCCGAGGAAGAGGAAACTACTCCCGAGGTGGTTATAGCAGAAGAGGGTTCCAAGGAACTTGTTACAATTGTGGTGAAGAAGGACATAGATATTTTGAGTGTACACATGTAAGCAAGAAAGTTGGGAGTAGAAAAAATGCTTTGGTGCAAGAAGAGTCACTTAATGAACTTGAGAAGGAAGTAAATCTAATGATCAGAAGGATAATTTGGAGTGAGAAAGATAAGAAAGATCTTGTTAGGAAAATTTTGTTCAAGACCAGATGCAGAGTTGCAGACAAAGTTTGGAAAGTAATTGTTGATAGTGGAAGCTCAAAGAATGTGGCATCTGAGGAAATGGTCAAAAAATTGTAGTTGGAAAGAATGAAGCATCTAAAGCCCTGTCAGATTTCAGGGATCAAGGATGAGCATACATTAATGGTGAGTAAACAATATTTTGTAAATATGAAAATTGGAAAGTATTATGATAAGGTGTTGTATGATATTATGCCAATGGACTGTTGTCATATTTTATTGGGTAGACCTTGGAAATATGATAGACATGCTATACATGATGGAAGAATGAATAGATATACTATTTGGGTTGATGGTAAGAAGAAAATCTTGTTACCTTTGGTTGAAGAATATATTGCTGAGATATGTACATCTGTGAAAATTTGTTTGATGTAAGGTAGACAATTTGTTAAGGATTTGAAAAGAAATAATATTTGTTATGCTTTAATTCCTAACAAACCAAGTAATAAAAAAGAAGATAAAGTTCCTACAGAAGTTGAGAAATTGATTATTGAGTATAAGGAGTTCATTTCAGATAATATACCTGATGGTTTTCCACTGGTGAGGGATTTTAGTCATTGTATGGATCTGATTCTTGGAGCTAGTTTACCGAACAAGGCACCACATCAGTTGACATCGACTGAGAATGAATAACTCAACCGACAAGTTCATGAGTTCTTGAACAAGGGTTTGATTAGAGAATGTTTGAGTCCATATGCAGTACTAGTTGTTTTGGCACCTAAGAAGAATGGAGAATGTGCACTGATTCAAGAGAAATCAATAAGATCATAGTTAATTATAGGTTTCCTACACCGAGGATGGATGATATATATAAGAGATTGTTTGAGTAGAGAAAAATATTTTACAAAAATTTATTTGAATAGTGGATATCATCATATTAGAATTAGGGAAGGTGACGAGTGGAAGAATGCTTTCAAGAAAAAATAAGGTTTGTATGAGTGGTTGGTTATGCCCTTTGGTTTAACGAATGCACTGAGCACATTTATGAGGTTAATGAATGAAGTTTTGAATAAATTATTGAATAAATGTGTGATTGTATACTTGGATGATATTCTGAGAAGAGCATTTGATGCATATAAGACAAGTGTTGTAGATATTGAAAGAGGAAAAGTTACAAAAAAATTTGAAAAAGTGTTCCTTCGTGAAAGAAGAACTTGTGTATTTAGGTTTTGTGATTTCAGCTGATGTTCTAAAGATGGATCCCGAGAAGGTTGAAGCTATACTTAGTTGGCCTACACCTGAGAATGTCAGTTAGGTAAGATCATTTCATGGATTGGAAAGTATTTATAGGAAGTTTATCTGAGATTTCAATTCTATTTGTAATGCTATGACTGAGACAATGGGAGGAGACAAAAGAGAATTCAAATGGACACATGGACCCAATAAGAGTTTTGAGACTTTGAAGCAGAATGTTGCTAAATTTCCTATATTAGCCTTACCTAATTTCAATAAGGTATTTCAAGTCAAATGTAATGCATGTGGAAGTGCAATAGGAGATGTGTTAACTCAAGAAGGTAAACCTGTTGCTTTCTTTAGTGAAAAGTTGAATGATACCAAAAGGAAATATTATTTCTATGATCAAGAATTCTATGCTATTGTTCAAGATCTGAAGAAATGGAGATATTATTTGATGCTGAGCGAATTTGTGTTGTATAGTGATCATAATACTTTACAATATTTGGGTAGTCAGAATAAGTTAAATTAGAGACATATGAAATGGGTAGAGTATTTACAGAGTTTCACATCTATGATCAAGCATAAGAGTGGAGTTTCTTACCCAGTTGCTGATGCATTGAGTAGAAGAAAATCTTTGTTGACTGAAATAAGAATTGAGATTCTTGGTTTTGATGAGATGAAGCATTTGTAAAAAAATGATCTTGATTTTTCTGAGTAGTGGAGAGTGTGTAGAGCACCTATTCCAAATCAACCAAGTAAGTATAAAGACTATTTCATTCAAGAAGATATGGTGTTCAAAGGTATTCAGTTATGCATACCGAGAGGATCAACGTGAACTAATTTGATAGAGGAAAAACATAGTAGTGGGTCACTAGCTATTTTGGTATTTGTAAGACATTGAGTTTTCTTAAGGAAAGGTATTTTTGGCCTTAGTTGTATAAGGATGTTCAGAAATTTGTGAAAAGTTGTGGAGTTTGTCAAGTTGTAAAAGGAGTAAGTCAAAATATTGGATTGTATACACTTATTTCTATTCTTGAGAAACCTTGGAGTGATATTAGCATGGATTTTGTTCTTGTCTTACCAAGGAACGCAAGAGGTAATGATCCCATATTTGTTGTTGTTGATAGATTTATTAAGATGAAACATTTCATACCATGTAGAAAAACAATAGATGTAGTACATATAGTAGATCTTTTTTTTAAGGATATTGTCAGATTGTATGGATTACCGAGGAGTATCATCTATGACCAAGACAATAAGTTTATTAGCTATTTTTGGAAAACACTTTGGAAGAAGTTGGACACCAAGTTAAAGTATAGTTCTAGATTTCATCCATAGACTGATGGAAAAATAGAGGTTGTAAACCAAAGTTTGGGTAACTTGTTAAGATGCTTAGTTGGAGACACATCGAGTAATTGGGATTTGATGTTAGCACAAGAAGAGTTTGCATATAATAGTTCAATGAACAGAAGCACTAGAAAAACACCTTTTAAGATTGTTAATGGCACACAACCAAGAGGTATATCAGACTTGAGAAATATTGCTGGAAAAGAGAAGAGGAGTGATGAAGGAGAGTAGTTTGATGAGTTCATGAAGACTTTGCATGAGGATGTAAAACATAAGATGAAGACAAGTAATCAGAAATACAAGGATAATGTAGATAAATCAGGAAGACATAAATCTTTTGAAGTTGGTGATGCAGTTATGGTTCATTTGAAGAAAGGAAGATTTCTTATTGGAACATATGGAAAATTGAAGATGAAGAAATTTGGTCCTTGCAAAATATTGAGAAGATTTGATAGTGGAAATGCTTATGAAGTAGAATTACCTGATGACATGGATATATCACCTATTTCAATATTTTAGATTTGTATGAGTATCATGAACCTGATGAAGAAGTGACAGTACCAAGTGATTATCCTAAGAAATAGAAAAGGAAGTTAAGCAAATTTTGAAATAGAGAGTTGGAAAAAGTACAAGAGGAAAGGAATACATGGAATATTTGATAAAATGGAAGAACAAACCGTTGGAGGACTCATCTTAGATTTCTCAATCCAAGTTGAATTCCATTCAAGTTTTACCTGACACATGATTTAGAGAATCAGTTATTTCAACCCTAGGTGTCTGATGCAGAAGCATCTTGGGTTCATTGGAAATCTTGATCAACCAAAAATATGTTTACTTTAGTTCGGTAGATTGTTGGAGGTTGCTCGGTAAAGTGCTTTGTAACTACTATTGCTCAGTTACTTGTTCTATCTTTCTTTATTAACAAGTCTTAGTAGATGTTGGCTACTCGGTGGGTTTTCACTGAGTTGTCTTTGTTGCTCGGGAAAATTCTTACCGAGTCATTTTTTTTTGAATGGTTGGTCTTCACCAAGTTGTTCATGTTGCTTGGTCAGTGGTGCAGGGGCACCTTAAGGTCTTGTAAAGATCTTTATAGTATTTTGGATTTTATGTTGGTTTGGCCAACCACAAAGGTAATAAGGAATAAAAATAAAGTCCCAAGTTTATTTTTGTGTGTTTCTAGAGGTAGGAGTGTTTAGGGTTTAGTGTTTGGTGTGATCAATTAGGATCTAAGGGTTTAAGTCCTAGAAAGTCAACCAAAGGGTCAAAGGTTGACCAAAAATCCAAAATGGAGTGGCACCTATGATTATGATGTTTTTTAGTGTTTTAAGGTCTTACGAAGTGGTTTAGGATCAAATTGGACCATTGGAAGTAGCGGTTTGTCATTTGAGCAAAAGTTGTACAAGTTGCTCATGACAACATTTTCCTAAAAACTAGGAAAGGGCTTTATTGGTGCCCAAATCCTTACATAAGGGTCCAAACATGTGGGTATAGGATATATAACATCAAAGAAACCCTAATCTAATAGTTGGAAGTGACATTGTATGTATTGTGAACTAAGAAGCAAGTTTTTGACTGCATTTTTGTAACAGAGCCTTGATCTAGTCAGTTAATGGATTAAATGGCATGAATGAATGCATTGAGACTTTGAATTTTCTCATATAGAAGTTCTTTGTGGAGTTAGTTTTGTAGATTGTTACTTCCATTGTATATTTTATAAATTATTTGAATTTCACTATTTTGTTGGTCTATTCAGGGCCAGTCTTGTAATTATGTGTCCCTCTTGTGTTCCTAAGGTTGGAAAATGATGGCCACTTGGAATCAAGTAGGAGACAATGTAGATATTATAAATATGTGTTTTGGGGTATGTGGATGTAGGTGATCTATTTTTTCCAACAAGCTCTAGGCAAGTGTAGTGGAATTTTGGTTAGTGGCTTGTGCAGAACAGTAGCATGGAAAGATGCTAAATGGATTGTATTGAACCAATAAATGGTGGGAGAATGTAGAAGAGTGTGTCCTTGATAACTGAATGCAAGGAGAGGATTTCTAGAGTTTTTTAGAAAAACTATTGAAGACAAAGAACCCAGATTGGTGAACATGCTCTTAAAACCCTTAAAAATAGGGGTTTGGTGAAAGTCCCATGTACGGATCGGGTGGGGGTCTAAAACCTAGAAAATCCTAGAGCCTAGGTTGGTCCTAAAGTGAATCCATAGTTGATTCAGAGGGTTGTTAAGGGAATTTATGAAGAAATTCAAGATAACTAGTTTTTAGGAGGCCTAATTGACCAAAAAGGCTACAAGGTCTCAAAACAAGAAAACTAGGAACTCGATTAAAATCTAATGAAAGGATCCATCAAAGTGGGTGAGAATTAGTTGATAGTGACCTAGGGATGGTCATGAATCCTATTCCTATTTCTAAGGAAATATTGAGGTCAAATTGGCTAAGATAGGCCAATGAGTGCATAGTTGAAAGGACAAGGGCTTGAATGGAGTTTGAAGTTGGTGGAGAGGTTTAAGAGGAGAAGGGGATCACAGAGAGTCCTCTAATTAGGGTAGTGATAGAAACCCTAGGAAGACCAAAGAAAGGGTCTTAGAAAAGGAAATAAATCTCTTAGAAGTTAGAGCTCCCCATCAAATTGGTATTAGAGCCATTGAAAGGCTTGGGAAGTGGTTAGTGTATGACAGAGAGAAGTGAATCCATTAGAGAAAGAACCATGGTGACCAATGCAGAATTGGAAAGGGAATTTTTAGAGAAGCAAGTCAAGAATAGAATTCTTGAAGAAGCTATGGAGAAGATGACGTTGAAGTTAGAAGAAGTTGTAGAAGCAACAAGCAAGATGAAAGAACAGATAGGGATAGATAAGGACAAGGGAAAAGGTCCAATTGAAGAGGAGAATTAGAACCTGACCCTCCACTACCCCAGCAACCATTCCTCAAAGCCCTCAAGGCCTTAAGTGGAAAAGCATTAGAAGGCATTCCAGGGTTCTTTGGAAGAATGGATACAGAGATGGTTATGGAGTGGATTGAGAGAATGGAAAACCATTTTGAATGTGATGGTATCAAAGAGGCACAAAAGGTGAAGATAGAAAAATCAAGGCTAAGAGGAAAAGCATTAACTTGGTGGAAGTTTTTTCAAGAAGAAAGAGAAAGAGAAGTAAAGAAGCCAATAACAAATTGGAAAGCTATGGTGACTAAGGTGAAAGAGAACTACCTACCAAAGGATTATGATATCCAATTACACAAAAGGAGGTAGAATCTCAGACAAAAGGATCTAGATGTGGCATCCTATACTGAAGAGTTCCAAAAAAAATTTCTTAGGTCAAGAGTGCAAGAGGTAGAGAGAATCAAAGTTTGTAGGTATCTCAATGGCCTTAGATGGAACATACAAGAAGAGTTGAGCCTCTTTACCTTAACTTCCATCCATGGGTGTTTTCAAATGGCCCTTAAGGTGGAAGAAAAACTCAAAAAGAAACAAGATTCCAACTCTAGGGGAAGAGGAAGAGGTAGAGACTCTAGAGGTGGACATAGAGGTGGTTCTAGTGGAAGGAACAATGAAACCAAAAGCCAAGGAGATTCTACGTTTGTTGAAAAAAACCATGAGTCCAGTAACAGAGGAGGATATAACAAAGGTAGAGGATTTAATAGTGGTGGAAGAGGCAGATTAGGTGGATTTGGAAGAAGATCACATTTTTCTTCAATGAAGTGCTATAACTATGGCCAAATGGGTCACCCTGCCTATAGGTGTCCAGATAAGACAACATCTTCACAAGGAGAAAAGAAGATTGCATATGTGCAAGAGGAAGACATGACCAAACAATCAGAGGTAAGTTTGGATTTAGAGAAGGGAGAAAGCTTAATGCTTAAGAGGATTCTAATTAAAGAACCTACAAAGGATGAACAAAAGAAGAGAAGGGCTCTTTTAGGGTCAAATGCAAGATTATTGGTAAAGTATGCAGAGTCATAACATACTCTAGATCTACTGATAATGTGATCTCAAAGGAAGTAGTACAAAGGCTTAAATTGGTCAAGATACCTCATGTGTGCCCTTACAAGGTAACTTGGTTGAATAAGGGAAAAAATATATTGGTTAATGAACAAGTGTGGGTTGAGTTTGCTATTGGAAAGTATCAAGATAAGATACTATAAGATGTAATACTAATGAATGCATGCCATCTATTTCTTGGAAGACCATGGAAGCATGACAAGGAAGCAGTTCACCATGGAAAATAGAATAAGTACTCATTCAAGAAGAATGGAGTAACTTATAAGATACAATCTTTGATAGAGGATAAAACAATGGACAAGATGGAATCCAATACCCTACTAATGAGTGGGAAAGAGTTCCTTAAGGACATGAAGGAGGAAGAAGGAATAAGCTATGCAATCTTGGTGAATCCAAAAGAGGAAGAGACACCTAAACAATCACCTATGCATGTAGAAGTGAAGAAGTTCTTGGATCAGTTCCAAGACATAATATGTGAAGGGACTCTAGCTACCCTACCACCAAAAAGGGAAATAAGTCATCAAATTTACTTCATGCTAGGGGCATCATTGCCTAACAAGGATGCATACAAAATGACACCAGAACATAATAAAGAGATAGCAAGGCAAGTTCAAGAAATATTGGACCAAGAAATGATTAGGAAGAGCATCAGCCCATGTGGTGTCCCAGTGGTGTTGGCTCCTAAAAAGGGAGGTAAGTGGAGAATGTGTACTGAATCTAGGGAAATAAATAGGATAACTATTAGATATAGGTTTCCGATTCCTAGAATAGAATATTTAATAGATTGCTTGGGGGTGCTAAGTAATTTTCAAAGATTTATTTAAAAAGTGGAAACTATCAAATTAGGATGAAAGAGGGTGATGAGTGGAAGTCACCCTCTAAAACCACAGAGGGGTTATATGAGTGGTTAGTAATGCCATTTGGTCTTACAAATGCACCTAGTACTTTTATGAGGGTCATGAATGAAGTCTTGAAGGATTATATAGGGGTATATGTAGTAATATACCTAGATGACATCCTCATCTTTAGTAAGACAATGGAAGATCATATGAAACACCTAGAACTAGTGTTGAAAAGGTTATAGCGGGAGAAGGTCACCATAAATCTGGAAAAGAATAAGTTTATGAAATAAGAACTAGTCTACCTAGGATTTGTAGTATCCCAAGGTGACTTGAAGATGGACAACAGCAAAGTGGAAGCCATATTAAGTTGGCCTATTCCTAAGACAGGGACTAAAGTGATAAAATTCCATGGGTTATCCTAATTCTATAGGAAGTTTGTGAGGAGATTCAGTGAAATTTGTGCACCTGTCCTAGATACCATTAAGGGTGGAGTCAAGACAAAGTTTATGTGGACCAAGGAAGCCAATGAAGGATTTGAGAGATTGAATAAAGAAGTAGCCACCCAACCAATACTAGTTTTACCAATTTTTGATAAGTTATTTATAGTGGAATGGGATGCTAGTAACATAGCAGTCATGCAGTCCTAAGTTAGGAAGGAAGACCAATAGACTTCTTTAGTGAGAGGCTTAGTGAAGCAAAGTCTAGATACTCATCCTATGATCTAGAGATTTATCCATTGGTGCAATCCCTTAAGAAGTGGAAGAACTACTTGTTACCAAAGGAATTTGTGGTATACTCTGATAACTAGGCCCTAAGCTACATAAACACACAGGAGAAGCTTAGCTTGAGGCACATAAAATGGATGGAGTTTTTACAACCATACACCTTTACTATTAAGCTAAAAAGGGGGTAAATAACAAGGTAGAAGATGCCCTTAGTAGGAGATTTCTTACCATCTAGGAGATATAGTTGCAGAGTACATGGGTTGAAGGGTTGAAGGACCTCTATGAAGGAGATTGAGATTTCTCAGAGATTTATAAGGTGTGTACTGATTTTGAAAATCACTTTCATAGTGAATATGCACACTATACCTTACAAAATGGGTTTTTTATTTAAAGGGAAGAAAATATGTGTTCCAAGGGGCTCCATGAGGGAGAACCTCATCCAAGAGAAGCACAATGGAAGTTTGAGTGGACACTTTGGGTTAAACAAGACCCTAGACTTAGTGGAGAGATACTATTGGTGGCCTAAAATGCAGAAAGATGTAAGAAGGTATGTGGAGTAGTGTGGAGTATGTCAGAAGGCAAAGGAGACATCATCAAATAAAGGTATTTACTAGCCATTTCCCATCTCAAATAGACCATGGGAGTGCATAAGTATGGATTTCATAGTGGGACTACCTAGGACACCAACTGGTTTGGACAATGTCTTTATGGTAGTGGATAGATTCAATAAGATGAGTCATTTCATCCCATGTAAGATAACACATGATGCCAGTCACATTTCCCACCTTTTCATCAAGGAGATAGAGAGGATACATGGCTTGCCAATGATCATAGTTGCAGACAGAGATGTGAAGTTTATGGGGAAATTTTGGAAGACCCGATGGAAAAGAATAGGAACTAATTTGTCTCATATTTCTGCATATCATCCTCAAACAGATGGTCAGATAGAGGTGTAACCACCTGAATTTGGTCTGTCGCAACTATAGACCCTATTTTCCCTAAGTGTGATCATGCCCTCGATTTATGTCCAAACGACCCTGTTACTGTTTGGCATATTTCTTTTAATCAATTTAATGTC
>MU225105.1:3499197-3534436 GCA_018584345.1 Thuja plicata | reverse complement strand
ATATATACACACACACACACACACACACACACGTAAATGTATATATCTATACTAGGGTATATATATGTATATATACATTTACATACGTATATATAATCCTCCAACATTCATACTTCTTCCTTGATTGCCTAACCTGTAGACTTGCAGAGACACAAAAAAAACACAAAGAACCTCTAATCTCGGGATAAGGGTTTGTAGGATCTCTTTTATAATGAAAAATATTATTAGGGTTGAAATTTTGAAATTTGAATATGGGGCCTAACCCTAACTCGAATTAGTTTAAACTTTAAATTATATTAATGGGTGACATTTAATCCCATTTTAAATTATTATAATCTTTCAAATGTTAGATTTTAAAAATTTATACTCTAATAATGTTTATAAAATCCTATAAATGAGCAAGCTATTAAATAAATGGTTAGTTGAAAATTCTATTTAATATGAACTTAATCATGTTTTTAGTTCTGTTTTATTATTTTCTTTTAAAATGAACGTGAACTCCATATTTTGATTAATGAATGAAATATAGTTAAAATTTAAATTAGAAGATAGGGCAAATCTAAATAATAATTTTAAAATAATAGTTTGGTGTAGTCATCATTTAATTTGATTTGGTGGTAGTTCTAGTTAAATATAAGTTTATGCATATTTTAATTCATTCAAAAATAACTATGGCTTTTTAATAGTAAGGGAAAATTTTCCTAAGAGGGTATGATGTGAAATATAATAATTAATTAGTGAATTAGTCTTGAGGTGAATTTTTAATGGAGAATTATATATTGAATTAAATTAATGCAAAGATATTTTATAGGTTTATTATTATTTAATTAATGGCTAGGATTTAGTCAAGACCTAAAGTTGCCTTTGAGATTTAAATTAACTAGCCTTATTATAATGTAATAAAAAGGGGGTAAATTTATGATATAATTGTAAAGTACTTTTAAATTAGGTAAACTCTAATTGAACCTTAGGAAACTTTATTAAATTTAAATAAAGGGTTATCAGCACAACACTAGTTGTATTATCCTATTAAGCCTAATGTACCCTCGTAAACCTTTAATGATTTTTTAGAGATATAAAGGACTTCTTTAGCAGCTAATGTGTACTATAATAAATCAAGTTAATATGAAACTTTGTGGATTAGACATCATTACTAAGTTAGAGATAAATCTCATGTCTTCAAAACATGCACGTTTAAAAACTAAAACCTAGTTAATCAAGTGTGAAATCCTAATCAGGTTTGAACCACCAAGGGATGTTGACATGCCAATGCTTGTCATGATCCCCCTTGAGGGTCAAATTATTTTAACATGTGGTTAGCTAACCTAGTAAACACAGGTGTTTATCATGGTATCAAATTGCAGCTATTAGGATCTTTGGTTTTAAAAAAATTGTTGGTGTGTTTTTCCCTAGATTTTTGGCATGACAAATCCAAAATTTCAAATTGAGGTTCATTACCAAAGTATAAAGATATAGATAAGAATTTGTGCATCCAAGGCTCATTTTCCTAGGGACAAGGTACATACAACTCTTCACAATAGATGAAGATATATTCTCCTAATAATTTAGTTGTCCTGTACACAACTCTGTCAACCTTAACAACACACTATTTTTCCCTTTACTTCTCTATCATCATTACAAAATAACAACCTCATAAATTGTACTCTACTCTTCTGAAACTCTACTTATAAACCTTCAATTTCTTGCGCACAAATGTCTTACTTTTTCCAAACCACATCATGTATTTATATACAAGATAGGTCATTGGAGTTGTAATAAGGTTGGCCATGCCAAAAGTAAATTAAAATCAAATTATAAGTTGGCCATATCAACAAAAAAATATAATAAGGTTACTTCCAAGAGCATCCAGACCAAAACATAGGTCACACATAACATGAACCCATATGGATAAGAGATAAACATTAAATACAATATAGGTCACACATTACATGAACCCATTTGGATAAGATAAGCATTAAATGCAATACTTAGATCAAAAATACGAAGCACGATCCACTCTAGGAGAGAGAAGGGACCATGAACATGTTACCCATATCTCAATACCAGATATGCAATTACCAAAAAAAATTCCATATTTATCTCAAACATGTATCTTACTGTCCAAAGAGCCACATCAATTTCCAATTGTTCACGCCAGAAGCCATCACAACACATTTCTTGACCTAAACACAAACTGATCATAACTGCATCACTTGGTAACATTGTTTATGGGTCACTAGGAAAGACCAGAACTAAGATAAGAACCTAAATACAATACAAATAACATATGCACATCTTCAAGCTTCATTTCAGAGTGAAAACCTTTTGGAAATCATAGTTGAATAACTTTCACCTTCAATTATATATTTATGTTACCGAACTACTGATTTTTGGACCAAATAATATAACACTAAAGTACTGAAAAACATGATTATCACTTGATCTCTAGAATACATACCTATCTTCCGTTGTTCTATAGCAAGTTATCATATCCAACACACAACCTTACTTCTTCCAGACCAACATCCTTCTTCCAGACTTATCTGAACCACCATATATACCTAAACATGCCTTCAACAAATACCTTTAGACCACCTCCAGACCACGATATTTTACATCAATGAGAACGAGACAACCAAACATATATTTCCAACAAATAACTCTCATTATAAAAACAATCTTCAATCTTCCTTCTTGTAGATTAAACACCAAACTTAGATATGACCATAGAAGTCAAATTAATAAAGTGATTATCACTTGATATTAATATCTTTTAATGTGTTTCTTAGAGTTCTTATTTTTGTGAAGATAGGACTAAGAACTTACATTGTGAACCTTTACCCACCAAAATTCAATTGTCTTCCCTACATCAGATCTTCTACACCAACAAAAAAATGTTTACTTTATTAAAAAAAGTGAATTATCTCTTATTTTTTTTAAATGAGAAAAGTAAATTTTATTTATATACCCAACCATTGAATTAAAAAAAACATTTTCGGTCGACCTAGTGTATAATAATAAAGCTCCATTGAAGCTTCCTCTGAATAGAAAGCCCTCTATTAAGAAAAATAAGTCCCTTATAGCTTTAATGACCGTCTCTTTCAATAAGATATGTTTCCTAGGGGCATCCTAACTTTCATAATTCAAATTCCTTTCTCAATTTAATTATCTATATGTTTTCGTTTAATAATCATTAACTTTCCAATTTCTATAAGTTCGAACCAATATGAATTTTTTCTCACAAACCATATGCTAACATAGGGTCCTCCCCTAACTCATTTTTTGGATTTAAAGTCAATTTCAGGTTCCACTATCTTAGTTATCTAATTTTCCCTTGTATCACTTATTCATACATATTTTTCACAAACCAAAAAAGCATGAAATGTAGAATAAAAAATTACATAATAAACATTTTTTTGACTCTTTTTCTTCCTGCATTATAAACATGTTTGTAGGGGCTTCTAGAATTAAACAATTTGCATACATTTGTATATTTAAAAAAAAAAAAAAAATTCTTAGGTCTTGAAAAGCTTCAAGTTGCATGTTTAATGCAAGTATATAAGGGAATCATCTCCAAATTGTTTAATATCATGAAATCATTGATTCAAAGAAAAAATAAACAAATTCACACACACACACACACACACACACACACACACTTGTAAGTGTAGTGTAGTGACCACAATGCCTACATCAACAATAACATCCAACTCCAAAATCATCTCTAATTTTATTGTTGGCTTAGTCTTAAGGCTTCATTAAAATACAAGGAAATTCTCAAGTCCACTCTTGCATAATGAATTTCATCATACTTCTTAATAGTCACTCACATTTTTTCCCATCACATATCATCTAGACAAAACTTTTTTAAAACATAATAAAGTATTACTCCTTATATGAGGAAATTATGGTACATGAACACAATTACACCATTTGGACCAAATCACAACTACAATCCTCCATAAAATTCTAAAACAACCTAACTCACATTTTGTCATTCTTCCATATACTAAGGCTTTTATTAAAATTAATTTATTATTATTTTAGATTACCAAGAGAAATTGGTAAGTTAGTCCAAAACAACTCAAATCCTGACTATTTAGAGACGATGAGCCCCCAGCCCGAACTAACTAATGGTGAGATAAGTCCACCAACTACATCACCCATTCGAACTATTAAAATTAATTTATTAATGCTATATGAAAAGATGTGTTTCATTTCAATTTCAAAGTCATACAAAGGGCAAAGAATTGTATGCTTTTTGGATGAGGTTTATTTGATTTCTTTAATATCTAAGTTAGTCCAATAACTTGTCACCAACACGAAGTCCCCAATCCAAACCAACTAACTCTGAGGTAAGTACACCTACTACATCACTTATTCAAACTACTAAAATTAATTTAGTAATGCTATATGAAAAGATGTGTTTCATTTCACTTTGAAATTGGTACCAAAGACTAAGAATTATGTACTTTTTAAATAATTTTTTTAAATTTATTTAATAGCTAAATTATTCTAACCCTCCAAATCTTGACTCTTAAAAGACAGCCCAACTCAAACCAACTTACTTGAGATAAGTCCACCAACTTCATCACCCACTCAAACTATTAAAATTAAATTATTAATACTATATTAAAAAATTATGTTATTAATACTATATAAAAATGTGTTTTCATTTAACTTTTAAAGTCATACAAAGAACTACTTAATTGTATTGTTTGATTTGTTTAATAGCCAGTCAGTTGACCAAAATAATAATAGAAACCGGCTGCGGAAACATTATTACCAAGGTGCCAGCCCCTGGTTTGGGAGTCGCTTCCAGCAAGCAACGGCCATAACGGGCAAACTCTGAAACTGTGAAATCTGAATTTTGGTATAAATAAATAGGTCGCCTAAACAGCGGAAAGAAGAGATGTCTGTGGTAAGTTTCCTGAAAATTAGTATTTGGTAATCAGCAGCAGCGGCCCTTTTCTCTCCTATTTCTTCAAGCTTGACTATCATAGACAATTGCAGCCTTCTCCTGTGAGTCGTAAGTTCCCAGCCAAACTCTGATTCCCTTGACGTGGTCTCTGATCTCTCTGCAGCCCATTTCCCAAAGGGATGTTATCTCAGACCTCGCTAATCATAAGTATGCTGCAAGTTCCTTTATCACCCATTACGTCGTTAATCATAAGATTTGCAGTACCAGATCGCAAGGAAAATGCAATGTTACTCTGTAAGTTTATGAAAGTTTATTCATAAATTGCTTGTAGAAATAGTCTCTAGGAGAATAGTTTTGGCAAATAGAAATTAGGGTCCTTCCATTTATTTTCTCTGTGCAAACAAAATTGGAAAATAAAGGATTGTTTGCATAATTTCTGACTCGTACAAAAGACTTTGTAAAGCCCTTCTTCAGCCATCTCTGAAAAAGAAAGAGGAAATTGTTGTAGGCAGAGGAAGGGCAATGGAAAGGAACGCATCATATCTATTGAGGTATGAGACAATATCCCTCTGACAAATGGGTTGCAGACAGATTGGAGACCCTGTCAAGGAAATCAGAGTTTGGCTGGGAAATTACAACTCGCTGGAGAAAGCTGCAATTGTCTGTGATAGTCAAGCTGAAAAAAACAGGAGAAAAAAGGCGAGTTCAATTTTCCTGCACATGATATTTTATGAACAAAAATGTTTCTCTTCAATCCATGCGAACTACAAGCTAATGTTACAGTTATGGCCCTCATAATTTCTGTTTCAAACAGACTTGTTCATCCCTGAAAATTACTGTATATATCATTTGAAGGTAGGTATTAAAAATGAACCCTCAAACAAGCACCCCAGACAGCTTCGCCAAGGGTATTGAGTACAATAAAGGTGGGTTATGGTCTGATAAGTTACTAGTAATGAATTTGGTTGTGTGGATCACCAAGTATCTTTGGATAGTCTATTGAAGAGTTGTATGAAGACATAACTCAATTTGGATCTGAGAAATATCAAAGCAAAGATGGGTTAGGTGACTAGGAGATGGGTTTGTATGAGCCTGATGACAAGTGGATTCAAACTGAGGAAAGCCTCTAAATGAATTAATAACCCAAGGTGTATATATATGTCTGAGTCTCTGTTAATAAATTGTTGAATATGTTCCAAATTCATTGTCAGTCTGCTTTTGACTCAGTAGTTTGGTATCCAAAAGCTGACCAATATAAGGATGATTGCTCCTCATAGAATATTATAACACCCAATTGTTGTTTCGGATGATTGTTTGTAAATCACAAGGTTCTTAAGATAACTCACTATTTGTAGAATTTACTTAGTTTGGTTTTGTTTATTGTTTGTGAAAATATTTCATATTTTGAAATTAAAAATTTAATTTTGAGTTTAGGAAGTTCTTTCTATTTAATCATCATAATTTCTTTTTAATGGATTCAAGATAGTCTAGTGGGTTCTATTGAGCTTACCAAGGTCTATTTATCAAAATAAGCTACATAACACTCATATAAATAAAATGGTGTTCTTATATAAAACACCCTCATAAATAATTTTTGTATGATGTGTTAATGTCCATGGAAGTTAATATAAAAGTGACTTATGTGATGGAAAATGATCAAGAATCTTTTCCCAAGCCATTTAGATGCTATGAAGAAGATATCTTGTCATATTTTGATTATTTAGATAATCAACCATTCTACACCAAATAAAAATTATCAACATTATTACGAGCCTAGTATTCAAACAATCAAATTTGAGGGGAAAAAACCTTGCAATTCTTAGAGATCGAAGGATGAAAACCATTTATTTTCCAATATTAGAAGATAAAACCACTTTGATTCTATATGACAATCTCATCTATAGGATGTGAATGCGCATCATGAGTTGCAGGTTCTAACTATTACAAGTCTATGTATTTTGTAGTTTTTTTGTCATGATTTATAATAGTAATTTTTGTTTTTGGTTGTTATAGTTGTTGTTTTTGTTTATATTTATGTCACTCTTGTAACACATTTTAATGTATTTTAGACTTTATTATAAATAATTTTTAAAAAAAATTAATATTCCATATGTGTCATTATTTTTCAAATCTAGGTTATCATTTATTAGGGTAAAGCGGGTTTTGAAGGGACCCAAACCCCTTTACAAATATATTTTGACAAGGACCTGGAACCCCAAAAAAAAATTGCAAAAAAAAGAACACTACCAAACAGTAGCTCAGAAACAACTAAGAATCAACAACCTAAATGAGAATAAATATATAAAGCTCAAGTTGTTTCAACAACATGTTGAAGCCTCTCAAATTAATACATCAAGTTTTTACAAGCTCCCTCAACCTCAAACATGATCCAATGGTTTTCTAGGCTCACTTAACCTGACAAATGGGTTTTAAAAAGGCTCCCCTAACCTTAACTTCTAGAAGAAATAAGATAATTTTTTTTATCCTAACTATAAAATATAGCCCCTTTTGAACAAAAAAGAGGAACACAAGATTTTGAAAGGCTCCCTAAACCTTCACATTGAGTTTTGAAATGGATTCCAAAACCAATATGTAGTCATTAAGAAAGGTTCCCCACCAATAAGTCCAAAACACTCATGCAAAGCCCCTCTCCACCTCAATAGGAGAGGTACCCACCTCAATAGAAAGAAGAACCATACACAAACCATCTCTATGTACAAGTAGCCAAAGATAGGAAGAACCACATAAATCAGCCTCTAACCTCTCCCACTAGGAAAATCTCCACCTCTATAGAAGATGATCCCACCTCAATAGAAACAAAAATAGAGGAAGAAAGGAGTAGAGAGAGACACACCGAGTCCTTAGCTACAAGAAACATCCCCACCTCAATAGGAGAGGGCTCTGCCTCCATAGGAGTCACACGGGGATGAAAAAAAGGATGACCAAAACAAATGGTTAAACATAAGATGAGAAATTATCAAGATTCAACAAGGGTGAGAAAAACCCTATAACTATAAAAGGCTCAACGAAACTGATAAAGACCTTGAAATAATGTAGAGTAGAGTCACTGCAAAAACCTACAAACTAGGAAAGAGCTCTAGTAGAAGAAAGGAAGGGTCATAGAGAAGAAAAACCCCAACCAAGAAGCCCACTAGGACTCCACGTCAATAAGAGTCCAAATAAGGTAACCCAACTTCTACCTAGGCTGCTCTAGAACTACAGAGGGAGACATAAGGAAACTTAACAGACCCAACTATAAAGGTACTCCAATAAATAGAAATAGGCATGAAAACTCCAACCATAGAAGAAGTCCCAACATTGCCTTTGAAAATACAAAGCCCCTTAAATCAACACTCCTACACACAAGAAATAGGATCCACACTCCCAAGAAAGCAATTTGCAGAGAGAGGGACCCAAACCCCCAAAAGAGCCAATGCCACTAACAACCTCCTCTTCCATGGGAGAAGTAGACCATCCACAACAAAAAAATATAGCCTACCAATAAAGAAGAGGCTCCACAAACAAAAGAGGCACTAACAAGGTCAATAGAGGATACCTAGAAATGACTGCAATGAGAAAATAAGGCATACAAAAGAAAATGAGCCAAGAGCTTCTGTAGGAATAAGAGACCACCAAAAAAACAAACCCAAACAACTCCATCCACTTCATAAAACCCACTTCTCTAAGGCTCCAACTAAATAGAAAAGAAGAACAATCTTGGCAAAGAAAGGCTAACTAGTCATCATCCTCATTTGTACCCTCTCCATCAGAGGCATCTTCCCATCACTCCTGCTCTATCTTACCTCTCATTTCAAAGCGGGTTATCATTAATGTTGGTATAAAAACTATGAATAAATATGAATTTTATAATATCTAATTTAAATTAATGTATCTAAAACTTACTTACTAATAATTTGCTTAGGAGCATTAGAATAGAATTATATTCAATATCTTTTTAACATCTAGGTTAGGAAGTTAAGATTTGATAAGAGATGTCTTGGTAAAAATGCCTTATATATACTCAAGTTCTTATGTAAAAAATATATAGATCATCCTCAAGAGGTGATTATGAAATTATATAAAAGGAAATAGAATGGTACAAAATTGAAGCCACTAGACTCTTTTATGAGTATTATAGGATGTATTTAATAAAATTAAATCTATATTTTCTTGTGACGGTTACTTGAATTTACTCAAAGATAAGTATCTAAATAAAAGAGGCCTTCGTAACTACATAAGTATGTAAGAAAAGGAAAATAAAAAATAGAATTTTTAAAGGGGACAAATCAAAGTAAATGTTCTTGAATGATAAAATTTCCCATCATACAAGAAAATAGGGTAATAGGTTAGAATTGATCTTAGAAGAAACAAACTAGTTTTATATATTAAAAAACATGGGACATAAAACAAAAATGCTAAGATAGAGATTTAATGACGTGAAAATAGATATTAATTGATGTGAGAAGTAGAATTAGAATTAGAGTCTAAAGGTAAAAATATCCTTCTATTGGTTGTTAGTGAACTCTCAAAATGATAAAATATTATTTTTGATTAAGTTAAGAAGAAATCAACTATACATGTTAAAGATAAATAATTGAAGATAATTTTATATTGGCTCTTAATTATGTCCAAAATACACCTATTGAAACTTCAAGTATAGAAAATAATGAGCCTTTAGTATATGAAGTACTCTGATGTAAAGTAACATGGATATGTGGTAATCAATGTTTGACTAATGTTCACTCATGTGTCATTAATCTTCATTTTGAAATCACAAGTCATAAGAGTGGTAGTGTTGTCCCAAATATTTTAGAAATTTCTATTATTATTATAAAGTAAATACTTTGATGATATTTTTCATAACAAGAATGTTGGAAATATATATATATATATATATATATATATATATATATATATATATATATATTCCATTAATGTAAAAAATTATGATCTGGAGGTGTTTGTGTTTGCTCAAACACTGTGGTTCAGAAGTCTACTATATTTGGAGAAGTAAGATTGTATGTTGGGAATGTCGGTGCTATTGAAACTATAGAATAATGGAAGATAGGTATGTATTTAGTGCTACAAAATAGTGGAAGATAGGGATTCATTATTGATATTATTTTCAGTTCTTTAGATTTATTTTCTTAGGTATAGAAGTTATTAGTTATGTCTAGATGTTAGTGGTTCAGTAAAAAAGTTATGCCGTTAAAGATAACAGTTATTCAGTTGTGTTTTCCAGAAGGTTTCTATTCCAGGAATCAAGATTGAAGACATCCAAATGTGTTTTATATGGTATTTAGGCTTGGGTATTGATTGTGGTGTTTTCTATTGTTCTCAAACTTGTTTCTAGTATTCCAAAAATAATATTTTCAATTTTAGTACTTATCACCTATTTGTGGTCTGGGCCAAAAATGTGTTGATTGCTTCTGATGTAGATTGTTGGCTTGTGATATTGTTCCTGGCATAGTGTGTGGATCTCACCATAGAATTTGGAGGTCTGGATTCAGTTGGAAAGTTAACTAGTTCTTCAGCTAGTGTGTTTCTACATGTTTGATATAATTATGGAAGTTGTTCCAGTAATTGTGGATTTCACATCAAGTTATATGTAGCATGTTCATGGTCCCTCTCTCTCCTAGAGTGGATCATGCTTCTTGATTTAGGTTAGGGTTTTAGATTTAATGATTATCTCTTATTCGGATGAGTTTCTGCTATATGTGACCTATGCATTTAATGTTTATCTCTTATCTAGGTGGGTCCTTTCTATATTTTGGTCCAGATGCTTTTGGCATGGGACCTTATAGTATTTTATTGTTTTCATGGCTGAATTGTAGCTTAAATTATAATATCCTTTTGGCATGGTGAGCCTTTTTTAATCTCCAATTATCTATCTTGCATATAAGTACAATCTGTGCTTTAGAAAAATGAAGTGTGAAGAAAGTGGATTGTGAGCGAACCAGTGAAGATCTACAATTAGAAGAGATGAGTTTATTGATAAATGGAAGAGAAGAAAATGCAGTAACAGTGTGCTGCTGAGGTTGACAGTTCTGTGTAGATCAACTAAATTATCAAGAGAATATCTCTTTATCTATTGTAAAGAGTTGTATGTACCTTGTCTCTGGGAATGTGAGTCTTGGATGCACAAGTTTTCTATTGTATCTTGCTACTTTGGAAGTGAGCCTCTGTTTGCAAGGTGATAGAAAGCCTTTAGTTGTGATTCCAAAGTAGTGAAATCCTACAATCTTTTGTAATCATAATATATACATTAGTGAATTATCTTCATGGGTAAGTGCTCATCATGGTTTTTTCCAATTTGGATTTTCAACATCTAAAACCTTTGTGTTCATGTGTTTATGGTTTTGTTCATTACTTTCTTATTGTTCATACAGTAAATATTGAAGTTAGTGCAATATTGGTTTATTTTGATTCACCTTCTCCCTCTAAACATTTAGAGTGTATTCAAAAATTGGTATCAGACTTTGGTTCCTCTTGAAGAAGCTTTATCGCTTGAGGAATATTTAGGATGGCACAAAAATGACACTTTTAGGATTTTGTATTTGATGATACTAAATTTCCTTATTGAATAGACAAGATGGAAGCATATTTGGAAACATTGCATAATGGTATTTGAGAGGTTTTCATACTGATTTTTTATCATCTCTATAGATATTTTGTTGTCATTAGTTAAGGAAAAGTCATATGAGTCAGAAGATTCAATTGGTGAAAAGGGAGAAAGTAAATATTTGACCACTCGGTAATGTACACCAAGAAAGCTAGTGAAGTAGATAAAGCACACAATAGAGCTAAAGACACTACATTGAGAGTCTATAGTTACCAAAAACTGAGCACATATGAAGTACATCAAGTTGACAGTTACCAAGTACTAAAGATCAGTTAACCGAGAAAAGAGAAGTTACTCTACCGAGTTACTTAATTTATTCTAAACATGATAAGGATGTATTTAATGAATTGACAACATTTATTGTGATTCTACAATGCACAAAGATCATTTTGTTACAAGATCAATGATCGAATTAATTCAAAGAGAAGATCTCAGGAGTAGATTAAGGAGTTAATGAAAGTTTGTTATTTCCAAGAAAAAAACCAAGTACCAAGGTAAAAGTGACATAGTCACCGAGCAAAAAAGAAGATCTAATGGTTAAAATAAATTCATAATGACCCAACACATAATATTAAGAGGCAATAAATCTTATATTTAATTGATGATTTACATAGCAGGAACAAAGTGATGATACACAGAAGAGGCTGATATTTTTAGTGAAAGTAAAAGGAGTTATTTGAAGAACAAAGATAAGAGCATAGATCACCGAGAAGATATTTAGCTACAACAGAGAAAATCCAAGCTATGTTACAGTTTGATATTGAGGTAACACAAAATTCTAGAGCACATCGAGTCGGATCAGCATTTGTTTTTGATGCAATATAGAAGACATTATTAAGTTGTTAATACTATTGTATTGAGAGATAGAAATCCCAATACTGGGTAGATCTTCACCGATCTGATAATTGTAAAACCTTTAACAGGGTACATCTCTAAGTGTAGAGATTGTAAAATCCTCTAACCAGGTAGACCTAACAAGTCTTTGTATACTCTTAACAAGGTAAGATATCAAAATAGCTAAACATTGTAAGCTCTAACCGAGCACCCTTTATACTGCACTTAGTGAAGGTTGTGGGTATCACCCCCATCGCAGTTTTTTTTGCTAACCAAGGATTTCAGTGTAAAACAAATCATGGAGTTATGAGTTATTTTAATTTAATGTTTTAATGATATGTTTTATAAGATTTATATTAGTTTCATTTCAATTTATTGAATTTGGTAAACAACACCAGCAACAGTATATGGTTATAGGCAGTTTCATTTATAAAAGTTTTTATGTTACTGATCCACCCCTGCCCTCTTAGTCCCAACTTTCCATAGTTATTCCAACATTTTAATCCTCTTTTGGGGAGACCTTTGACTACTAACATGAAGAAATACAAAATGAAGCTAATGTGAAAGCAAGAGAAATTAATTTTAGAAGTTTATTTGATATAGCATTTGGGAAGGTGAAAGGTTTAAAAGGTGATAAAAAGATATGGGATAATTTGGTATTAGTATATGAAGGATATTTAAAGATAAAAAAAACAATAATAATGAATCTTAAACATAAGTATGAGGTCTTAAGAAAGGAAAAAGATGAGAGTATTGAAAGCTACATTTACAGAGTTATTGGCGCTAGTAGAATTATAGTTGTCGATGGATATCTTGAAGACACATATATTATACTTAAGATATTATTAACCCTAATCAAGGAGTTCATACTAATGGCATATTCAATAACAGAGAGAAATGATCTAAGTCAATATTCAATCGACCAACTTATTGGTTCACTTTTTACATTTAAGATTACAAAAGTTGAAAGAGAAAAGAGGGAGACTTTATTAAGAGATGTTAAAGATGTTTAACTTGAGACATGAAAGATGTCCTAGGAAGCTAAAAAATATATTTCAAGAAGATTCAAATGATGAACTAGTAGATATAAAAGTAAGTTACCTCTTAAATGCTTTAATTGTTGAAGGATATGACATTTTTCTAGTGATTGCAAGTATAAGGAATGTCATAGTAAATGAGAAAATGGTGATATAAAAGGAAATCAAAAGAAATTTTATTTCAAGAAGATAATAAATTTTAAAGGAAAGGATAAAAATAGCTTATGTTCCATGGAGGATTACTTGTCTGAAGTTAAGGATACTAATAAAATTATTTAGGATTCTCTAGTTTTGGTTATCTCTTAGAAGGAAGAGGTAAAAGTTGAGGCGACTGTATTACATACTAAAGTTGTTGCAGTGGCATATATTATAGATTCGGGATGCTTAAATCATATGATAGGTGACAAGAAAAGATTCATTAATTTGAAAATTTATGATGGCGGAGAAATTACAATTGCAAGAGAAGAATGTGCTCAAATCAGAGGCATTAGAACCATTTCAATTGATGACAAGCGTAACACCAATGATTTTTACTATGTTGAAGGGTTGAAACATAATCTGCTAAGTTTTAGTCAAATGTGTAAGAATGGTTATACATTGTTATTAAATAATTATTGGTGTGTCATTAAAATAAAAATGGCTGGGAAAATGGTTGCACAAGGTTTTATGACAGCTACGAACATATACTAGATTGAATAAAAGCATGAGAACCTATGTTTTCTAACTCAATGTAATGAATGTTGGTTATGACATAAAACATTAGAACATGTAACTTCAAAAACATGGTAAAAATTAGCAAGACTAAAGTTGTTAGAGATTTTCCAAAAACTATAAAACCTACTAGTTCACTGTTTGTAGATAATGTCAAATCAGAAAGAAGACAAGGAGGAATTTCAAAAACAAGGAATACTTATCTAGAAAACCTTTGGATTTGATCTAGACTGATCTATGTGGAACGAAAAGAACAAAAGGAATCAATGAAGAAGATTATTTTATGTTGTTGACTGATTATTATTCTAGAATGAGTTGGGTCACTTTTTAAGAGAGAAGTCTGAAGCATTTACAAAGTTCATTTTTTTTAAATCAATGGTAGAAAATCAAATAGACTATAAGATTAAATGCTTAAGATATGAGAGAGGTGAAGAATCCATCTCAAAGTAATTTAGTGATTTTTGTGAAAATAATGGAATAAGAAGACACTTTTCTACTCCAAGGACTCCTCAACAAAATGGAGTGGTTGAAAGGAAAACTATAACTGTTGTTGAAATGTCTAGGGCTATGTTAAAGATTCTTAATCTAACCAAAGTACATTGGAAGTATGTTGTTTATACTGCAATATATCTTCTTAATAGGGTTCAAAAAATCATTCAAAGATACCTTATGATTATTGGTATGGGAGATCACCTATTGTAAGATAATTCCAGATCTTTGGAAGCAAGTGCTACATTAGAAGATATAAAGATGGATAGGGAAAATTTGATACAAGATTAGATGAGGGAATTTTCTTGGGCTATGCAATAGACAAAAAATATTACCAATGTTTCAATAAGAGGCTTAAAAAGGTTTTTGAAAGTGAAAATGTAAAGGTATGTAAGGAATGGACTCATCTTATTCTAGTGGCAGAAGGTGATGTTCAGTTTATTCCTTCGATCTCATAAAAAAAGAATGATTCAGAAGAAGACAAAGACAAAAAAATATATCAAAGAAATAGAACTAGAAGACACTATGAAGACATGTATACTAAATATGTTCAAAGGAAAGGGTGTACAAATAAGTCGATGAATTTTTGGATCACAAGAAAATATATATTGTTATTTTCTATCAATAATTGAACGCAAGAATAATGGAGAAGCAAGCAAGGAGGAGAGTTGGATGAAAAAAATGGAAGAGGAGTTAAATCAAATCAAGAAGAATGAAACTTGGGAACTTGTATTAAGACTGGTGGACACAAATGTGATAGGAACCAAATGGGTATTTAGGAACAAGATAACTGAACAAGGACTAGTTACAAGAAAAAATGATAGACCGGTATGTAAAGGCTATTCACAATTTAAAGGAATTAATTTTGAAGAAACATTTTCTCCATTTTCTAAGATAGAAGCTATAAGTGATGCAGTAAAATCTCAGAGGATCCAATAAAGGAGTGTCCAAACTTGCATCCAACAACAAGAACACACAGCAAAAAAAACAAAGCACAAGATACATCAATATCAACTTATATTATCTCAGAATTCCAATTACATGCAACATGCCAGACTGTAAGGCCTTCCTAGCTAGGGCCAATTACATAAAAAAATTCAAAAAGATCTTGCAGGATCCAACCTTGTCCATCTACCCTATAGCTAAGTGGAAGAAACCAGATCTGAACTTGTGCTCACAATCCACCAAGCAATCTGCAATATCTGTCTACCCACTTACAACTATTTGCAGAAACTAATAATCTTTTAGATTATTAGCTTACTCTGCTATCCTCTATCTATGTTCCTATCATTTTCTGTCTGTCTCCTCTAAACATATGTTGGAGATTTGATTTTGAACAGTTGATTGATTGTATGTTTGTCATTGATGACAACATATAATACACAATAGTACTTCTGTATGTACTTATCCATATGATGACATGAAGACTTGCATGGATAGATACATGTTTTTGACATGTTTATTATGCTATGTTCATACATTCAGACTCAGATATGATTTTTCAATAAAGATATGTAATTCTGTTATTAACGGTTACATTTCTGGAGGAATAACAGTTTAAGGCCGACGTATGTAACATGTTTTTTGAGTTGCACCTATCTTCAGGATATGTGTGTGTATATTCATGATGAGTTATGAGTTGTTGATATTAATCTAAAGATTCCAAACATATTTCAAGAAGATTGCAAAGTTATGGTTAAATTGTTGAAGCTGACTTAGTGAAGCGACATGTCTATTTATTTTGTACTTACACGGTTGTAATTATGCTTGCGCACTTAGTAGAGCTAACAAGGATGTTATGAAGAGTTGTATTATAGGTCCCATGATCTCATACTTGGAGTATATACTTATAGAAGGTCATTTGTGATAAGAAGAGTTGCAAAAGCCAGAGATAAGAAAAGCAGAGCAGAGTGTTAAAGCAGTAGAGCTATATTTATCATATGTTGATAATATAGATATTGAAGCTGAAGCTTTTAGAATATAGATAAGATTATTGTAGTGATTTACAAGAGGTTAAAGCATCGGTGCACAAAAGGAACTGATCAGACAAGCAGTGTCACAAGCAAAATTTCACCTTGTTGATACAATGTGTATCAAATAACCAGAAGGTTGTAGCCTTCACCACTTGGACAGTGAGTCCTTGGATAGTGAGTCCACCACCCTTAACAGGGTTATTGTAAAAGACTCTTAACAGGGTTAGATCCTTAACTAGGTCACTATACTACTGCATTGTAATGAACAAATCCTAACCGGGTTGAAAGATCTTTTAATAGGGATTACTATAAATAGTATAGTTCTTTGTGGGTACTAATTCCCATTGGGGTTTTTACCATTTGCTTTCTCCGTAACCAAATTGATGTGTTGTGTAATGTGTTAATCAGAATGTGCATTTACTTTGTATCAATCTGGATTAATAAGTATAAGAAAAAGATAAAGTTGTTGATAACTGATTCACCCCCCCTCTCAGTTATCCCTGAAGTATTCTAACAACATCAACCTAGAACCTATTTTATACAAAATTGCCACAACTCAGCTTGTAAACAATGATTAAATGACCTATTCGTCCATACACTCTATAATGAATAGATATTAAATGCACTAGTCGGCTGCAAATAATAACAAAATACATAGGAGAATACATCAACCCAAATTTAGGTCCACACAAGATCCAATAAATCAAATCCACATGCCTCAAAACTCAAAACAATCCCATTGACCCCTCAAATCATGGATGCAATCTCTAATGTCTACCCAATCCATAAACACAAGTTGGTGAACCCCAACAACCAGTTGGTAATCAAGCACATCAAGAGCTATACTACTCGGTGAAAGATACAACGAAGCAGAACTCCATCGAATAGACACCACCAAGTAATATGCTACTAAGAAAGACACCACCAAGCTATACACACCAAGAAACTACCACTGGGAAATGTACCCCCAGTATAATATCATAGCAACACCGAGCACAACCAATTTTAGTCACCGTGTCCAACAGTGAAGCAAAACATCTTCCCACTGGTAACTGCCACCAAAGTGACCAAGAACCTTAGGTATCCAATCAAGTTAAATACTAAAATAGAAATCAAACCAAAACATGGTTTTGGTGACACAGGATTACCAACTACCCCGGGATGCTCCTGCATCAGACACCCCAGGTAAAAAAAAGTTCTCAGAAGATGGATGAAAATCTATTAGGATTCAACACATAGATCCCAAATTGGTTTATGTCTTCCAATTCCTCAATCGATATACTCTTCCCTTGGTTCTTCTTCTACTTCCTTTTACCACTAGTACTTGATGATTTATCTTCATATCTTTGCACACTCATGTTTGTGTCAACCAATGTAACCATTTCAGATCTTCTACCAATGCTCAAGTTCCTCTTACCGAGCTCTGCATCCTTCAAAGGAATCAAAATAGACTTCTTCCCATATTTCAGTATAGTAAATGAATTTCTTTTACAGTCATGAATAGCCTCTCTATCATACTGCCAAGGTCTACCGAGTAAAACATGGAAATAACTCATCTCCACAATGTCACATAATACTTCATCTCTATAGGTACCAATGTAAAATTTCACCATGCATTGCTCCTTCACCTCTACTGCATGACCATCTTTTAACGAACTTATCCTATAATAACAAGGATGCCTTAACCTTTTCAAAAAAGGTTTCTGAACCATCTCCTCAACAACTAGGTTGTCAGTACTCCCTCCATCAACAATCACTTTACAACATTTACCACTAGACTTGCACACACTCCTGAAAAAATTATTCCTCTTACAAGAATCAGATTGCTTTGAGGCAAGAAAAGTTATCCTAAGAAAATGATTCATACCCTCCACCTCAGGTTCGTTCTCAGCAACTCCATTCACCACAACATTTCGGTGACTACTAACCTTCTTATCTGCATGGGGACATTCAAATGAACGATGTCCTTCTTCTCCAGAGTTGTAACAAGTACCTCTGAATACACCTCTAGCTGTATTTCTCCTTGGTTCAATAGGTTTCAGTTTATCTTCAAATTTTGGTTTATCTTCTCTTTAACCTATGTTCTTCCTTCAGTGCATACTAATAAGCATCATCCACAAAGACAATATTCAACATACCAATCTCATCCTGGATATTGAATTTCAGACCATTAACATACCTTGCCACCATTTCCTTAGAAAGTTCCCTATGCCTAGACTGAATAGTCAACTTTTAGAACTCCCCAATATAATCTTCTAGAGTCATCTCCTTCTATTTCAGATTCTGCAATTTCTTAAAATAACTCAAAAACATAGTCAGTAGGAGTGAACTTAGCTTTTAGCTTTGTCACCATCAACCTTCACCAATTTATCTTCATCTCACCTTCTTCTTCTCGGTCCCTCTACAATTCTTTCCACTATAAAGTAGTATGCCCCTTCAACTTAGTCTGTGAAAACCTTACTTTAAGCGGATCTTCAATGTCTTCTAGCTCAAAGTAGTCTTCTAACTTACCAATCCATTCAATCAGATCCTCAGGTCTTAATGTACCTAAAAATTTGGAAACCTCCATTTGGTAGTTTGTACTCAACCAAGCTCCAGATCTTTGCAACCGATCATATCTGTCTCCTCCAAGTCACTCTATCTAATCGACTCTATCATCTCCACTAGATCTAGCAACTTCAAAGTCTTCACTAGCTTCTTCATAACCATCATCCATTCTCAGACCACTATGATTTCCAACACTTCTGATACCTTCTATGATTTCATTCTTCATCGCCACCATCTCATATCTTAATCTATGTGTTATCCTTTCTTCCACCTCCTCAAAGAGATTTGTCATCTCCCTAGGGTCCAATCTTCTCAAAGGCATTTCTCCAGATCTTCAAAAACCCTAAGCTCCATAAGAAATGGGACAACATCTCTGATACCACTTGATGTAGTCCAAGTTCAGAGGATCCAATAAAGGACTATCCAAACTTGAAACCAACAACAAGAACACACAACGGAAACAACACAACACAAGATACATCAATATGACCTTATATTATCTCAAAATTCTAATTACATGCAACATGTCGGGCTATAAGGCCTTCTCTATTAGGGCCAATTACATCAATAGATTCAACAAGAACTCATAGGATCCAACCTTGTCCATCTACCCTATTGCTAAGTGGAAGAAACCAGATATGAACTTGTGCTTGCAATCCACAAAGAAATTTGCAATCCATGTCTACCCACTTACAACTATCTGCAGAAACTAACAATCTTTCATCTTATTAGCTTAATCTTCTATCCTCTATCTATCTTCCTATCATTTTTTTTCTATCTCCTCTAAAAATCAACCTAGACCCTCTTTTATAAAAAATTGCCACAAGTCAGCTAGCAAACAATAATTAAATGACCCAGTTAACCATACACTCTACAATGAATATATATTATATGCACTATTCGACTGCAAATAATAAAAAATATATAGGAGAACACATCAACCTAGATTTAGGTCCACACAAGATCCAATGCATCAAATATGCATGCCTCAGAACTCAACACGGTCCCAATGACCCCCTCAAATCATGGATGCAATTTCCAACATTTGCCCAATCCATAAACACAAGTCAGTGAACCCCAACCAGTCAGTAATCAAGCACACTAAGAGCCAGAACACTTGGTGAAAGACACAACTAAGAAAAACTCCACCGAATAGACACCACCGAGTAATATGCTACTGAGAAAGACACCACCAATCTCCACACACCGCGCAACTATCATCATGCAGTGTACCCCGAGTAGAATATCATAGAAACACTGAGCACCATCGAGTCCAATATTGAAGCAATATATATTCTAACTGAGAACTACCACCAAAGTGACCGAGCCAACCAAGTTAACTACTAAAATAGAAATCAAACCAAAACATGTTTTTGGTGACACAGGATTGCCAACTACCCCAGGATGCTTCTGCATCAATAAGGATGTTTCTTATTAAAATATCATGGTATATCAAATGGATGTAAAATTAGCCTTTTTAAATGAAGAAATGGAAGAAGAAGTGGACATTGAACAATTGGAAATTTTAATCTTTTAGAAAAAACAGATATGGTATGTAGATTGCAGAAGGAACTTATGGAATCAAACAAGCACCTAGGCCTAGTATGTAAAATTGGGAAAATATCTGATACAATAAGAATTCAAGAAAGGAATTGCTGATAGTAATATCTATAAATTAAAATAGAAGATGAATTTTTTTTGATAGTTTCAAAGTATATATTGATTGCATCATATTTTGTGGAGAAGAAAAAATGCGTAAAGATTTTTCTATAGAAATGAAAAAAAGAGTTTGAAATATAAATGAATTGTGAGTTGTCATTTTTTCGTGGGTTACAAGTTAGTCATATTAATAATGGAATATTTATATCTTAGGCTAAATACATTAAGGAAATGTTAAAGAAGTTATATATGTGTGATTATAAACCTATTGCAACTCCTCTGAATGTTGGCTGTAAGTTAATAAACATTGTTGAGTCTCTGGAAGTAGATTAGAAAAATTATAGATTAATGAATTATGGATTGGTTTATTTGACTACTTCCAAACTATACATTATATAAGTTGTGCATTTGGTTTCAATATTTTAAGCTAAACCAAATGTTATCCTTGAACAAGCTGTGAAGGTAATTTTTAGATACTTAACAGGAACATAGGATTATGGTTTATGGTACCAAAGGGGAGGAAAATTCATGTTGAAGGCCTTTACTAATGTTGACTGGGAAGGAAGTGTTGATAAGAAGGGAAGCACTAGTGATGTTTCATTCTTCTATTTTCATTAATGTCAAATATTGTAATTTGGAGGTTTTTATGTTTGCTCAAACATTGTGGTCCAAAAGTCTTCTATATTGGGAGAATTAAGATTGTGTACTATCCTTGTTGGTGCTACTGAACCTATAGAACAGTGGAATACACATATGTATTTAGTGGAATAAAAGTATGTATTTAGTGCTATAGAATGGTGGAGGATAGGTATGTACATATAGTTCTACAAAATAGTGGAAGATATGGATGTATTTTGGATATTTTTTTTAGTGCTTTAGAGTTATTTTCTTAGGTTCAAAAGTCATTGGTTCTATCCAGATGTCAGTGGTTCAGTAATAGAGTTATGTAGTTGAAGATGAAAAATGTTTAGTTGGGTTTTCCAATAGGTTTCTTCTCTTGAATTAAAGGTTGAAGACATGAAAATGTGTTTTGTATGGTATTCAGGTTTTGGTCTTGGTTGAGGTGTCTTTTGGTGTTCTAGAACTTGTTTCTAGTGTTCTGAAAATAATATTTTCAAGTGTTGCAGTTATCATAGATTTTTGGTCTGGGATGGAAACATATTGATTGATTATGACATAGACTCTTGACATGTGATATGGTTCCCTATGTGGCATGTGCATCTCACCATGGTGTGTGGAGGTCTGGATTCTGTTGGCAAGTTAACTAGTTCTTCAACTAGTGTGTTTTTACATGTTTGATATGGATATGGAAGTTGTTCTAGTAATTGCAGATCTTCCATTAGGCTATGTGTAGCGTGTTCATGGTACCTCTCTCTCATAGAGAGGATTGTGCTTTTTTATTCATCTCTAAGTTATACATTTAATGCTTATATCTTATTAGGATGGGTTCAGGTCATATGTGAGCTATGCATTTAATGTTTATCTCTTATCTGGTTGGGTCCTTTCTGTCTTTTAGTCTAGATGCTTCTACCATGGGACATTATTAGATATTTTTCATGTACATGGATGACTTGCAACTTAAATTGTAATATCATTTTGGTATGGTTGAACTTTTTGTAATCTCTAATGATCTATCTTATATATAGGTACAATTTACGCTTTGGTAAAATGAAGTGTGAAGCAAGTAGATTGTGAGCAAACTAGTGAAGATCTACACGTAGAAGAGAAAATTTCAATGATAAGTGGAAGAGAAGAAATTTAGTAACAATGTGATGTTCAAATCAGCTGCATTAACAAGAGAATCTCTCTTTATCTATTGTAAATAGTTATATGTACCTTGTCCCCAGGAAAGTGAGTCTTGGGTGCATAATTTGGTTGTTGTATCTTTCTACTTTGGCAGTAAGCCTTTTTTTACAAGTCTGGAATAGTAAGATCCTATCTATATTCATTGTTGTATTAGCAGTGAGCCTCTAGTTCTAAGTCTAGAGAAGTGATCTCTTTTGTAATCAGACTATATACATCTATAAATTATCTTTGTGGGAAAGTTTTCATTGTGATTTTTCTCATTTTTCAATTTTCCATATGTAAAATCTAAGTGTGTATGTTTTGTTGAGAGATGTTCATTACTTGCTTATTGTTCATAGGGTTAATATTTAAGTTAGTGTGAATTTGGTTTATCATGGTTCACGTCCCCCCCTTTCAGCATCTAGAGTGTGTTCAAAATAGAATAGTAGCAACAAGGAATAAGTAAGTCCCTTATATGATTTTAAAAGCACTTAAATTAAAGATGCATAAATATGAGTGGAAGTCACCAATCTTAGTAAAATGTATATAAATCCATAATATGAATCATAAATTGGTAAGGAATTTATATCCTAAACATTATAATAGTAAAACATATATCCTCATTAAGTTAGGGTGAAAATACCACCTATAAACCAATGAGAAATATGTTCATATTTCATACACACCCATCAATTTTAAATCATTTAATTTATGAAACAATCTAGATAAATTTGTGGAGTATTAATAAAGATGAAGGTGAGAACAATAGTTGAGTGGATTTATTAAATGCTTTAATGAAGGCACACACACTCTCTAATAATTCTTATTAATTCAAATAGAAATTTTTTTTTATGCGGTGGAGTCCCAAGATGTCCTTGTTGAGAGACATGCACTGAAGAATAGTTTTTCAATGAATACTATTGTTGGTTATCAATTTACTAAAAAAAATATAGCAATAATTTATAGTAAGTAGATTAAATATCTGATGACAATATCTTAAGGCATCATGATTTTATATTCTAATAGAGAATTGATATTATTGGAATAATTATTTTCCTGAGAAGTGTAGGAAATGGTTAAGGTCGTAAATTTCAATCAATACTAAACAAATTCTTCCAATCAAGTTGGTCTATGAAAAAAAATATGGGAATCAAATAATTTTTTGGAACACTATCAAATTTTGATTGAGGGGTCATTTCACTAATTTCACATTGTATCAATTTCTTCATGGTTGATGCTTTTGAATAAGGAGATTGTAAGGAGACTCTCAAGGATAAGGAGGATGATGACTTAGAGGAGTTAGTTTGCAATGAAAATCTTGATCCTTTAGAAGTAGTACATTATAAAAAGTAAAAAATTAATGGTTTAAAACCTTCCTTGAGTGGTTAATTCAAATGGATCTTATATTAAGTTAATAACATAAAAATCACATTGGTTCAGGTACACATCTATCATTTTGAAAAATTAAAATATAGTTAACTAATTAAAGAAGGTAAAGTGACAACTTTAATTAGTTTACTTTCATTTGTAAAAAAATGCTTCTAAGAGCTTTTTATGTGGAGATACTAGAGTTTACAGCTAAAACAAAAATAAGAAGTGTCATTTTGTTAATATTGTGTAGAGGCCTAAAGAGATACATGAATAGAAATATCAATTGTGAGTAATGTAAGAGAAATAGGTGCATGTCCCAATTGATTTTGATAGCATGGAACTCATAATTGAAGATGTAATACTAAGTTTTATAAAAGTAGTTGGAAAGTAAATATTGTTGGGACTAAACATACACTCACTCTTGAATAATTTTAATTAGTGAAGAATACTTTGGATATAATAAAAATCATTTTCATATTTGATTAAAAAAATATATGGTCATTATATTTGCGAAGATGGACATAAATACATCTAACGAAAAATTTGTAAATAATTTGAAGTAGTGAAGAAGACATTGGAAATAATAAAATTCATTTTTTGTACTTGATTAAAAGAAGATATGGTAATTATATTTTCAAAGATGGTTATAAATACATCTTATGAAAATGTGTAATAGGGTTCATGAACTTATTATTGAAATTAAAAAAAAGGGGTCATGATCTCCTGAGAACTCTTGATGACCCACTTGTTACTCTTCTACTCAAAGATTAAGTTTAGCTCCCATATGGGGTCCACCATCTCTAACCCTACCTCAGTTACCCTATCTTTCTTTTGTAGGAGGCATCCTTCAAGATCAAGAAAAGGTTCTTTAGTACCTTGCAAACCATCATCCTATATAACTCAAATGCAAGAAATGCTACATCAAAAAAATAACCAAAAATCACATAGTGGGAACATTAATCCAAATCCCCCAATGTTTTGACACTAGGATCTAATACCATATGTTATGCCTTCCTGTGAACCGTTAGCAAACAAATTACAATATCGATGCACAATTTTTTTTGATTTTTTTTTTGTGTTTACAACCAAGTACAATTAACTACTTTCACAACATGAATGCAACCTTAGAACTTTCAAAATGTAATGATGTACATTAAGCTATCTAAATAAAATGGTAAGATGTTTTACATTGACTCAACAAAGGTAAATCTGGTGTTCCCAAGGGTCTCATTACTGACATGCTAAGATTACTTGAACAAGAACACATCAGAAGGGTATGCCCTGTGACTGTGATTTCATAAAAAGGTTAAGAAGGTCAAAGGGTATCCAAATATATAATTTATTTTTTCCTGTGCCCTAAGGAACAACTCACTGTCTCATATGTGCCAATTCAAATGCACTAAATTTTGATTAAGCGATGGATGCGCTACATAATTTAATAAATATTCTATTATAAGTTTCATATGCGCTAAAATAAATTTCATATGCACTAACCTATGTTTCATATGCGCTAAAAGAAGTTTCCTATCCACTAATCTACACTGCATATGCACTAAAGAAGTTTCATATGCACCAAACTGCTTACTTTTATAGAATCTTCACTAAAAGGGGTGTTTTGATGGTCCTAAATCCTAGATAAGGTCATTAAGGAGTCAATTGAATCTCTAGAGGGCATTAGAGAAAAGAAAAAAGGGATTAAAAACTTCAATTGAGGTTATAGAGGCATAATTACATCAGTATCTATATAATGTTATTACATTTAGCGTCAAACATGTCTACATATACAAATTTACCAAATTATTATTATGAACATGATATGAAATTGAATAATATTATGCAATAATATTATTAATATTAGATAAAAATCCACCAGTGCAGTCATAAACACTACTCTAGTATCAAAACCACTTGCATAATAACAACATATGAAAAAGAGTCACAACTATGAGTTCAAAAAATGAACAAGTGATACAACACAATAGATCAATTAAGGATACAATGCCATATGACTCAATCTAGAAGGGGTTTTCACTATCAACTGGGACCTCTCCATACTTGTACACTGGTCCCCAATGAAAGTTGGTCATGCCACTCAATTGCGAGGAACCCTCCGGCCCACTCCTACCATGCTCATGAAGATATCCATGTGGCCCACACAATACAAGAAAGTTACACACAGATTAATTACAAAATGAAACAATAAAAAAAATTCATAATGAATGAGTAATGAGGCCAATACATCAACACCATACAAAGAACAAGGCTTCTACATAAAATACATAACCATAACTCACTGGACATATCCTGACGAGGAACAAAATGTCTTATCACCTCACCACACCATGACTCATGTAGTGCCAAGCATGCTATGGTCAAGGTAGGTAACAAAATGTCCTATTGCCTCACCACACCATGACCCATACCTTGACATGCTACAATATTTAGGCCTTCTCCAACTCCCATGGATAATGGGATTCCACACGCACGTAGGGGGAATACTATCTATTATTATCTTAATTATTTTCCCCCATTTATTTTATTTAGGTTATCACTTGAATGGATCAACACCTACCCAATACATATACACAAGAGTCTATGAGGCCTTTCCACATCCAAAAAAGCATCATAGTTTTCTGTAATGTCCCTCAGAAATACACAACTCTCTCATTAATACTTGAGGGCTCCAATATAATCTTATGCTCACACACTCAAGTGCTACACCATAACAACATGAAAATCATACATACACAAGGAATCAACAAGGGAAAGGCTCCATTTTGGTATAAAAAAATTCACTACTAACACCAAAACACTAAAATAGTGGATTCACATGCATTATTATCACTCGGACACCCAACAAGGCTCTCTAAGTTGGATTTATCATAGCAAGGGAAAATTTTCATCAAATTTCAACTTTAAAATATAGAGAAAATGAGAAAACCCATTTGTTCCGATGACCAAAATATACCAAAAATATATTCATATCATCAAATGAACTTACCATGAAAGCATCAACCTCATTTTTATCTAAAAACCTTCATTTCTCAAAATGTATTTCAAATTTGAAAGATAAACCATAGATATTCCATAAATCTATAAATCCCTCCTTGAAATCCTTAGTTTTATCCATTAAAAGAAATCCAACCAACTAAAAATGAAGTTAAAGCAAGATTGAGAAGAAACTTACAAGCATACCTATGAATTTAAAGCAAGATTGAGAAGAAATATAAACACATCTAGTCATCATTATAAAACATAATAAAATCAGTGGAATACATATCATGTATATATGATCACTACTCAATCACATGAATAACCAACTACCCACATTAGCAATGAAATCATATGGACAAATGAATAGACCAGTAATCAAGAGTATCACACTAGTACATATCAAAATAATGGATACAAAACAAGATGCTATCATGGTAGGCACTACAAAATTAATCTCTTTAAAAGAGAGAAATAATAATTTTGAAGGTAGAGAAAATGTCATTTTTGCACAATAATTCAAGGAGAATGAGAATGAAACTAGATAAAGAAATTAAGTTGGTAGCTAAAGAGTTTGAGAAGCCTTGAGAGGATCTTAATTTAGAATGGTTTTCAATAATACCTTTAAATTTCAAATTGATAAATGAGATAGTTGGGAAAGGAATCAAAGTTCAAAAATTAAACAAATACATTGATAACAAAATTAACTCGTAATTATAAATGATGAATACAAAGGAATATATACATATTTGGATCAATTTGAAGAGGGCTTTAAATAGGAAATTGACATGAATTTTATTTTCTAGTTTCCTTTAGGTTGTTGATAATACCCTTTATTAATAACCTCTTGTAGACACCTAAATTTGATTAGAAAATTCAATTACATTTAGCTCTCTCGAATGCATTATTAATTAAATAATTAGACATTATTTAATTAATCTATGTTAACCTCCTTGCTCAATTAATTTAATTAATTAGCTATAGTCCAATTGATTATCTAAATGACAACCCATAGTCTGACAATTAATTAAACCCCCCTTCCTCTATTAATTTAAATAAATATACTTATCTATTTTAATTAATTCAGTTTATCCCTCTTTATCCCACTTGTGATTAAATAAATCCTACTTAATCAATTTGAGCACATGGATCCTAACTTTAACCCCTAGACTAACCATGCTTAACCACCTAACCTAAGGTTCCATCTCAACCCAACCCCTTCACACATACTAACCTTTTTCATTTAGTTAATTAACCTTGACTAACTAATTAACCCCTCCACTCATTCTCTCTCTTCCCATCATATCCTCTTAATCCTCCAACTTGTCCTCTAATATAAACCTAATCACTCCCTAAAGATTTGCACAATCATAATAAAAGGATTAAGAAATCTTAACCCTCACCCAGGTCAACCCCCATGTCACATCCCTCAAATTCCCAACCGTATGCATTTAAGTCTTCCTTAAATGCTCTTACATCCCTCTTACACACTCCATCCATCTCTTACATCTTTGTCCCCTCTCACATCTTCCAAAATCATCACATTCCCTTATTCTTCAAAACCTCTCTCATTGTGATACTTGTCACAATGTGAGACATTTGAGAAAGCACAATCCACGTGCTCTCTCTCAAATACATCAAGCCACCCTTCCTTAAGTTTGCATCTTGACCCTCCATTTCTCCCTCGATTTTCCTATAAATTGAACCCTCTTCCCTTCACAAATCATCCACCTTTATGAAAAGTTACCATGCCACTTTGAAGAGAAAGAATCAATCATCCTAACCTTACTATGCCAAAATATTTCTAAAACCAATCCTTTGAAGCTTGAGCATCAACATTTGAGTACACATCTAATAAAATGTTGGAAAAATCCACACATCAAGGAGAGCTTGCATGGTTTATGGAAGGTTTGCATATTCTTAGGCTTTAATGCTTATTTTAGTTCTTCTTTTTTCTTATATTATATGTTATAGTAGATTAGTTTGTTGAATGCTTAACTTGTTTATTCATTCCCAATAACACACTAGTTTTATTGCATACATTTTGGTACGCCCGGTTGGACCCACTTCACGGGTCATTTTTCTTTATTTCTACCTTATTTTCTTTACAAAAGACTAACTAAAACTAACAATTTATCATTTTGAGTGGATTTTTGTAGGTTTTTTTTTGTTTGTAGGTTGGAGGAGGGAGAATAGATGGCCGCATCCCCGCAAAAACCTTTATTTTTTAAGTAACATCAGATTTTATTCCTTGTGGGATTGTGGGGAGGATCGAAGGGAATGTAGGCAGGGTCCACGGGATCGTGATCTTGCAGAATATTCCCTTGTCATGGGCCAAGATCTATTTTTCCATTTTTTCTATCTTTTGCTCTCAGAATTCATTAGTACCGCAAGAACACGGTTTGACTACGTGGGAACGCAAGCTGAATTTTTGTACGCCATAAGGTATTTATTTCTTATACACTATTTGTAATAGTTAGACACTCGTGGAAACTTTGTTTGACTTGGCGGGATCACTGTTGACCCAGCGGGATCGCCTGTTGACCCTGTGGGATTGCAATTTTTCTAACTTCAATTCTTTATTTTCTGTAGGTCTGCGGGATTGCATGTACAGACGATGAGAATGATGGTTTAATTTTTTTTTAAAGTTATAAATAAATTCACTCATCTTATTTTTGGGCATAAAATGAACCCGCATCTATTTTGGTGCACTAAAATAAACAAAGGTTAAAAAGAACCCTCAAATAAAACACTTCCATTTGGGTTTAAAATTAAGCCACCATTCTTGAATGTCTAAAGGAAAATGAACAATCCAATCAAACATTTCGATTTGGGTTTAAACTGAACACACATTAATCTTGAATGCATAAAAGAGAAAGAATAAACAAATTTTATTTTTAAAAGAATTACTTTCCAAAGAAAAAGAACATTGCATGTTAAAACACAAGTGTTAATGTCTTAGATAGGAAAAACTTAGTTAATTAATAATCAATTTGGAAAGAATGAGTGTTTTTTGTGTTTGAAGGAGTTTTTTTCAACACTACCTTAAGAGCTATTTTCATTTTCACTATAAACCCTTTTAGCATAAGTGAAATACAATAGGTAGCTTATATCTATATGTTGATCCCCTCGCCTTTGCAGATCTTGGGTGAAGAGAAAGATTAAGTTGCTTATTCTACTTCTAGAGAGGCCTGTCTAGAGGGTGTATTTCCCCTTTAGAGGATGACCTCAAACCGGTAATCCCTTTGGCTAGTATAGAATTAAGACATTGAAAAAGGCTTATCTTACATCCCACCAAGCTCAAGGGATGCATGTTGATGGTAGTGCATACCAGGTGAAGAATGCCTTGCATATCGATATGGTCAAGTAGACTCTTAAGTGAGACATGTGCACACAAACTAATTGGAGGGATGCCACAAAATCTTACTAAAATCCATTTAAATTAGAAACCTACCCATTTTACCCCTAAAAAATTAATAATCTTTGTGCAAGGAGGATAGTAACCTCCCCAAGATCACTCGCACATTCATGCCACCTTGAGTGTTTGGAGGTGAATAATATGACATCATGAGTGGAGCCATTGCATGCTTAATGTTGGCCATATTCTTATTAGCTCTTGTGTGTGTGCTTACATTTTCGAGCATAGATTTTCAAAGTTAAGCCAATTACTTAAGGTATAAATTGCTTGTGTGTGTCTTCGATTTCACTAAACCTATGATTTTTTTTTCAAAACATACACACTCGAAAGCTCTAAGTCTTTTGCCAAAAGAGATCAAATCTGTATTGTTCTTACAAGGTTACTTTGTCCCTTCCAAGACTTCTTGCTCACTTGTTTCAAAAATGCAATTATTGTTCCAAAAAAGCAACCAAGGTAAACTTACCATAGTCACTACCTAGTTCTAAGAAGTTCAAATAGTTGTTATCATCATCAAACCAATGCACATGTCAGATTTCATAAAACAAAAGGAAGCCAAGACTGAATTACCTCCTATTGAGAGAAAAGGATCGCCACTCAAGAAGCCAAAAAATACCAACACATCATTGATTCCATCAAAAAAGAGATTCACACACGAGAATAACATGGAAAATTCATCTACAATAATAAGATTGCAAACTTCATGGAAAAATATCCCTTAAACTGCACTTTTATCAACTTTGAGAGCTACGACTAGTTGGCCATCGCAAACAAACCTATCTATTTTACTCTTCTCAAGAACTTGCATCTCCATCATTGCATTTTTAGAACCATCTTAGGCCATTTCCTTTAGGTACTTATTTACCCAAATCAATCAAGTTTCATCCAACATCTAGATTCATCCTAGAAGAAAAACAACCTAAACTCCTTGTCACACCGTTTTGAGTTGCATAAAACCTACATCTTAATCAAATCCACCTGTCAAATTTTTCGTTGACTAAGAATTGTCTAATATAAGCCCATTTTGTCCTTGTAGCCTCATCACCTTGATCTAAAGATTGGTTTACAATGGAATATAATCCTATCATTTGAAAGACCACAAGTCTTTCCTAGGTTGACAAGAACCACATAAATTTGAGCTTCATTTAGGAATGATGACTCATCATCCTTGTGACACTAAGTCATCCACTAAAGTCTTTTGAGTATCCTCATGAGTCTAGGTTGTCATCGTCATCTCCAAAATACATTTTGAATATCCAATCTTGAGTCCTTATAACCATCATCCTTAGCACATCTTAGGAACATTTTCACATTTCCTTTTTAAGGACTTTATCCCTAAGTATCATTTTGCATCATCCACCCTAGGACACATTTCATGCCACCTGAAAACATGGTGCAGGGGCACCCAATGCTTGAAATTTTGGTTTTCATTTCATTGTAATAAGGATGGATCCTTGATATTATCCAACTTGTGTTTTGATCCACTTTGTGTGGTCAAGGGTCCCTAAGGTACATCTATAAGCCTTGGAACACGTTAGTCCACTTGGATCTTAAGTTGCATTTGGTAGGTGTGAGTATGTGTTTTATGTGTTTGAAGTATCTAGTTGTTGTTTTAATGATGTTTGATCATTTTGATGACATTAATTTTCCATTAGTATACAAACAAAACTTTCGCTAAGCATACACTGAAAGATGAGACTGAGAAAACCAAATATCAAATACTAAGAGATCACCGAAGATGACTAAGTGAAAAAAGAACCGACGACACAACTTAGTATGTAAACTAAAATCACAAAGAAGAAAGATAAAAAGAAACCTAACAGAGGAACCCAATATGAAAGATATAGTACAGACTAACAAGATAGATAAAGTGCAACCAACAAAACAAAACCAAAGGACAGTCAAACATGACCAACAGATAGAACCAAAAGTTAGTTGCAGCCTGTAAAAAGTGGATCTGACTTTCCACGTCAGATAAAGAAAGTGTATTCTATTTATAGGATATTTATTTGTTTTAAATCCATTTCTTTAGGGACAATATACTTGAATGTAAGTGCTTTAATCAGTTTAACTGATTTAAAAAACATAGATTAGGATATCAAGGTACAAATTGTAAACCTTATCTTAGAGTTAACATTGTTTTTATCAAAACTTGATGAAGTCAATCCATCTATAAATAGATGATGCAATCCTTCATTATCATGGATGTGAAGAGACATGAGAATATTAATGAAGCATACAAGCACATCTATGGATCAGATTGAGAGTTTCAAGAAAAGGGACAACAAAAGATGAATTTGGTTATCAGAACCAAGAATAGAGCATACTGAGAATCAAAGGTATTATTCAGTCACTATTAGGTGATAATTTTTTTCAGGTAAACTAAATTGGATCTATAGAGAAATAGGATATTGCATCTACCAGGTCAATTTGTAATTTTCTATCATTCTAATAAGTGGAGAAAAGTGTAAAAATCCTTTCAAGGAAGGTGGATTTAACAGTACAATAAATCTCTTAACTGAGTGCACACTCAACAGTTTTTCTAAAGATCCTAATAGAGTAGACTTGAACATGCCTCCACCGATACTCCTAACAGGGTAGATCATCAAAAGCGATCAAATTGTAAGCCTTAACTGGCCCCTTCCAATCTGCACATAGTGAAGATTTTGTGGGTGCCATCCCCACCGCAGTTTTTATTTCCTCACAGGAGTTTTCTGTGATATCATATCTTGTGTTATGTGTCAAATTACTTTCATGAATGTTCACATGTATGTTAAGTTAATAAATTGATATAACTCACTTCAAGAGAATATAAATCAGATTGAATGGATATACAATTGATTACAAAGGTTAATTGATAAAAGGGATACAAAAGTTTTAGAGGTATTGATTCACCCATCCCCTCTCAATACATACTTCCCATTAATACCAAGGATTGGTATCAAAGCTAAGTCTCTTCTTGGAAAGATTTAAGGCTTAAGAGAAAAGATCACACAATGGAGAACTACAAACTTGATAAAAATATTGAGAATAAGAAGCTTGAAATTCAGATGTTCTTTGAACAGTATAAAGAAGCTAGAATCAATATGAGACAGCTACTAGATGAAAGAAATAATATGGCATCTCACTATAATGAGAGATTATCATGAGGAAGAGATACCAGATTTCTTTGAGTCTTTAGGATCAACTACAAGAAAAGCATCAGATACATCAGAAGAAAGCATCACAAGCGTAACTGAAATCAATCTACTTCTAGCTAGACAAATTAAATCTCTGCAAATCGGTGAAGAGACATAGAAGGTAAGGATGATTGATGTCATGAAAAATGCTAGACAAGCTGAGCAAGAAAGAACACTAGCTATTGATGATAGAAGAAAGATCATAGACAAGCTACAAGAAAAAGAGTCTGAAATTCAAAGACTTACTAAGCATCACCATGAAGTTACAAATTAGATTATTCTTATGAGTCAAAAGGAATATAGAATGAATGTTGAACTCATTGAAAGAATAGAAGCTATCGGTGAACTAAGAGATGAGAATGAAAAGTTAAAACATGAAATAAGAATTCAAAACCAACATAATGAGATTATCAAGAAAGCTAAAGAAAACAATAAAAGAATGGATGATTTTCTTGAAGGACAACAAAGAGTCTACACCAAGAACAGTCTAGGCTTTACCGAGAATTGAGAATCATCAAATCAAACTGATCCAAAGAATGTCTATGCAAATCCAAGACCAATAAATCTTACACGCAATCACTATGGAAAGAAAGGCCATACATCAAATGTATGCAAAGGAAAAATAAAAGGTATTCCTAAATCTACATCTTCATTCATAGGATTCTGTTATAAATGTAACAAGAAAGGACATAAAGCATATGAATGTAAGTCTGAGATGAAACAAACAAATAAGGCAACCTACATGGACAAATATTGTCCTACATGCAAAATGAATGGGCACACAACTCTTGAATCCTGGAAAAAGAAAATACAAGCATGGAAGCCAAGAGGTCAAGAAACTCCCTATCAATCGAAGAGAATCGGTAATCAGTATGTATGGGACTACAATACTTGGATAAGACTGCAGAGACCAAATGAAAGAGACAAGCACATATCCCAATGGAAACACCATTGAAGATATCTGGAGGGAAAGAGACAAAATGTGCAAAAAATATTTAAGCAATGATGAAGCTGGACCAAGAAATGCAAATGGTGACTGTAAGGAAACTCAGGTGTGGAAAAATCTTCCTACGCTAATCTCTATAGGAAAGTTTTGTGCAAATTCTTTTAAATCCTTCCAATTACAGATTCGTTAACTACTTTAACAAAGATATTGCAACCACATACCATGCATACAGAAAACAGAGAATGACACAATGATATACCCTGGGGAAAACCTTTCGGTTAAAAACCCCAACACTCCAAAACCTGCACAATGTATTGATAAAAAACTATTACAGTTACAATACACTTGCAATGCAAGTTCTTTTAGAAGATTTCAAAACCCTTGAAGACAAATCACGGCAGCATAAACCGTTCCAACAATACACTCGCATCGCTCATCTTTGCAACCCTAAAAAATGCTTATATCATGCACTTCACTTTTTAGGGCTACTCCTAATGATAACCGTATTAGAGTTTTTACCATTCTCTGAGAAAATAGGAAACCCAAATAAAATTTAGGGCTACTCCCGAACCCCACGATTGGGGAAGAGTGTACAGTACTCACATTTATCAGTTGCCACATGTCTTCACCTTTCATTGAATCTTCCTAACATAGCTCTTACGTGTCATAGGAATTCGTCATAACCGTTTTAGCCATGATCTCCTTACACACAATTCAAGATGCCGACACATCAACATTATTTGCAAGAAATACATTTTA